>JAVJAQ010004207.1:0-179787 GCA_032362365.1 Zygogramma bicolorata
TATGTAAGCAAATGAAACGAAATTGTTTAACACCATTTTATGATCCTCTTCCTCCTCTTTCCACTATAATCAATGGGACAAAAAAAACTGTGAAGAGAGGAGAACAAATATTTCAGAGGAACTCATCATTTTTCAAGCATTTCAGACCAAAGAACTATGATGACATCAAGCACCATAGAAATGTCGAATGTCATAACGGATCTTCAGAAAAAATCTTCATCAGATGTTACCCAGATGAATATGGAGAAGAATTAGTCCAGTCTATGACCATTTTCCCGTGTATTTATCCCATACAGCACCGATTCGCATGAAAATTTGGATTCAGGATCTACATACTCTCCTTTTCGAAATATACCCTCTGCCAAGGGTTGCTTGCTCCCTGGGGGTGGATGCCACCCCTTCTTGAGGGTGAAAAAATTTTTATTGGAACTAAAATTTTTTTTTTCTAGGCGCACTTTTTTTGAGCACTTTTTGTTCAATGAAGTTTTTTCTGAAAAGCAATACTTTTCGACTTAATCGCGAGTGAAATTATCGGTTTTCAGGCAAAAAAAAAACGTTTTCAGATCCTTTTTCGCGAATAACTGGAAAAATATGCATCTAATCGAAAAACCTGCGGAGAGCAAATTTATAACTTTTGAAAAAACGAAGGCGATAGATTATTTGTGATGTATGCAAACCCACTACAAACTGAAGATTATTGATTATTGAAAGTTGATTGGTATATTTTCAAACACCAAAATGGAAAGTTTCTACGCATAATAACCAAAAACCAATACATTTTTCGGGAAAAACTCATTGGACCTTTTTTGAAGTCCTTCAAAAATCCTTTATTTTCGTTATTTCTAGAAGTTTCTAGCATCAAAACTGACCGAGGTATGAGGGAAATAACGTTGAAATATTTTTTTTTGTTGAAAAAAAATTGTGCATAACTCATCCTCTCTTTCCCCCCATTTGCAAAAAATCGTTGTTACTCCATAATTCATTTCATTCATGTTCTTATAATGACTTCTGAGTTTTTCATCAATTGAAAATACGTAGTTTTGGAAAAAAATTGAGATTGAAGAGAAAAAATCATATACGTATTTCAGCGAAAAATCACCATTTCATCGAAATAACTCGAAAAGTATTGATCACATCTCGCTTAGTCTTTAAGCCATCGAATCCACCAAAAAAAGTGTTTTGCAGCTTTTTTCAGGAGCTATAAGCTCATTGACATGATTTTTTGTTTCAGATTATATTTTTGAAAAGGTTAATGCTGAAAGGACTCAAAAAGGTACTTTGCGCGAACCCTCACAATATTTAACTGGCCGTATCTTAGTCTATTTTCATCCTGCAGAAAAAAATGGAACACCAAAATCTTCAGAAAAGAATAACCTTCAATTTTTTACTCGACAAAATTTGCATGTGATCAATACTTTTCGAGTTATTTTCGAAGAAATAATGAATTTCGCTGAATTACGCATATGATTTTTTGTCTTCAATCTCAAGTTTTTTCCAAAACTACGTACTTTCAATTGATGAAAACCTCAGAAAACATTAAAAGAACATGAATAAAGTGAATTATTGAGGTAACAACGATTTTTTTCAAAGGGGAGAGAGAGATAGGATGAGTTATTCACAATTTTTTTTCAACACAAAAATCAGATTCAACATTATTTCCTTCATACTTCGGTAAGAGTTTTGATGCTGGAAAATTTTCCAAATAACAAAAATTAAGGATTTTTGAAAGACTTCAAAAAAGGTCACAAGAGTTCTTCCCAAAAAATGTATTGGTTTTTGGGTATTGTACGTCAAAACTTTCCAGTTTTTTATATTTTGAAAGATGCCAAATAAACATACAACAAGCAATTATTCGGTTTGTAGTGGGTTTGCATACATCACGTATAAACAATAGCCTTCGGTTTTTCAAAAGATATAATATTGCCTTCCGCATGTTTTTCGTATAGATACATATTTTCCCAGTTATTCTCGAAAAAGGACCTGAAAACGTGTTTTTTTTTGCCTGAAAACCAACAATTTCACTCACAAATGAAATTGTAAAAAAATATTGCTTTTCAGAAATTTTTTTAATGAACAAAAAGTACTTAGAATTAGTCAATCTATTGATTTCCACACTTATTTCCAATGGAAATTTTTTCATCCCCAAGAAGGGGGGGGATCCACCCCCAGAGAGGAAGCAACCCTCGGCACAGGGTAGTTTTCGAAAAAGGTCCAATGATATTTTCCCGAAAAATGTATTGGTTTTTGGTTATTATGCGTAGAAACTTTCCATTTTGGTGTTTGAAAATACCAATCAACTTTCAATAATCAAAAACCTTCAGTTTGTAGTGGGTTTGCATACATCACAAATAAACGATCGCCTTCGTTTTTTCAAAAGTTATAATTTTGCTCTCCGCAGGTTTTTCGATTAGATGCATATTTTTCCAGTTATTCGCGAAAAAGGATCTGAAAACGTTTTTTTTTTTGCCTGAAAACCGATAATTTCACTCGCGATTAAGTCGAAAAGTATTGCTTTTCAGAAAAAACTTCATTGAACAAAAAGTGCTCAAAAAGTGCTAAGTTCCAATAAAAATTTTTTCACCCTCAAGAAGGGGTGGCATCCACCCCCAGGGAGCAAGCAACCCTTGGCAGAGGGTATATTTACAAAAGGAGAGTATGTAGATCCTGAATCCAAATTTTCATCCAAATTGGTGCTGTATGGAAAAAATACACAGTTTACACTTTCTTTACCGTCATAGACTGGAGTAAATGCCACATTCTCGAAATGAACGAAGAAGAAACTACTACAGGTAACCAACTGATTGACGACACAAATGATACAAGAGATCTCGGAACTATGGATACCCATTCAACTGATGATACAAATAGTGCAGTGGATCTCGAGAATTCTCTTTCTATTCTTCCCAGAAGAATCATCAAGCAACCCAAGCATTTTGAAAACTTCATTCAGATTTTATTATTGTTGAGTTCAATTTGTTAATTCGTTTCATTTGAACCCCATTAGGAATGTAAAATCCATATAATTCTCTCTGTATATATTGGTATGACAGAAAAGTAAGTTGTCAAACAGATTGTCAAGTGAATCAATAAAAAGTTATCAATTGAGAAATCCATTCTCCTGAATAACGAACAACCTTGAATTATGAACATTACAGTTGGGATTTACGATCATTGATAATCTCTCATGAGAAAACCATGTGAGATCGATCGCTAAAGGTGCTTCCAAGAAAGTTGGATTTCTTTTTCGTGCGGAGAAATAAATCACTTCTCTTCAGCTTCTAATGATCTACAAGGCTCAGATACGACCTGTCATGGAATACAGTTCTCATGTGTGGAGTTCGGAATCAGAAGATTCATTGAGGCTTCGGAGCAAGGCAATCCGTCTTGTTGGTGATTCTTCGCTCACAGACTCACTCACTTCATTGGAACATCGTAGAAGGGTCGTAAACTTGTCTCTCTTCTATAGATATTTTCATATCGGAGCTCTTTTGAATTGTTTTCAATAGTTCCACCCTTGGCAATATCTACACGGAGGACTCGACGAATACAGAATTTCTATCCCTTTGTTGTGAATTTGGAGACCTGTCGAACCTCTCGTGCTCAGGGATCTTTTTTCAATAGAACAGCTGAGCTTTGGAACTCCTTGCGAAAGAGGTTTTTCCTGAGGCTTACAAACTTCGAAAATTCAAAGTGAATGTTAATTCGTATCTTCTATCTCTTGATTCACTTGGTGTTCTTTGAACATTGCAGGGCTTCCCTTTCGTGTGAATCTGAATATATAAAAAAAAACCTTATTGAAAGTCATTTATCTATATTATATAGTTTGATGAATGATTACAATCAGCATGCTTTTATCATTACGTTTTTCATTCAAATCATATCTAATATATCTCAAGTCATGTGTAACTAGGATTGCTAGCAGTATCGTTATTATTACTTACTGAAATATCAATGGCGTTCTCGAAAATAAAAATATTTTGGTCCTGAGCGAGAGTTAGGAAGGAGTAGGTATATGCTGTACTTTTTTTATACATTTAGATTCACATGAAAAGAAAACCCTCTTCGAAGAACACCGCGTGATTCAAGAGACAGGATTTACGAATTCACATCAACTTGTGCAAGAGAGGTTCGACAGGTCTCCAACCTCACAAGGAAGGGATAAGAATTCTGCACTATTCGGTACATCCGTGTTGATACTGCCAAGGGTGGAACGGATGGCGAGAATTCAGAAGAGCACTGACCGTGAAAATATCTATAGAAGAGATAAGTCTCCGACCTTTCTACGATGCTCCAACGAAGTGAGCGAATCCGTTGAAAACCGTTTTATATTTGTAGAAAGTAGCGGAGGTTGGAGATTTTTGAAGGCAGGAACTGACAACTTTTTATGTCAGTACGGTACTGAGATAGCATGTAATATCGTTCAAGGTCACAATATAAATACAGGTTAGCTGGTATTGTAAAACTACCTTAGTGTGTTCACGTTAACGGGGATCAAAGTTTTCCCTGAATTCCGATGAGCAACATGACGTTTCTTATTTCTCTTTTTCCTCTTTTTTCTTATTTCTCTTACTCCTCTATTTGTTTTCCTCTTTTTTCTTATTTCTTCTTCTTCTATTTGTATCTCTTCTCAATAAAAAACATTGAAATCATAATAATTCATTACGCTGTCAAATCATTTTTTCTTTATTTCTATTGGCCGTGATGGAAGAACAGAAACAGTATCAGCTGTTATCTGAATCAATGTGCCTTTTACTCACTGTACTATCCTCATGCTCCGATATTATGTGTGTCGGTAAATTTTTGTGTTAACTGTTATTAAAATCATTATTAATATGTACACATTCAACTGTATTACATAGTGGGTAATAATGATATTATTATTATTATTATCTAAGTAAAAAACAATCAGCCGAAATTCTTCGTTGTTCTAAAATTGTTCTGAAATTGTTCGTTTTCGTTAACCAGCTGACGAACTTCGACCCTCAGAAGTCGAAATTTGTGCGAGCAATAGATCAACGAAGCCTTACCTTTTAACGTGCGATTACCCATCACGGTGGCCCGGCGGGGAATCGAACCCCGGACTTCCGCTTGAAAGGCGAATGTGCTAACCTCTACACTACCGAGAACCCAAAACACTATCAGGTAAAACACGATTGAATTTCCACAGAATTTATTGTCTTCGGGACATGTTTCGATGCACTGTGTATTTTTCAAGCAAATGTGTCGTAACTACGGATTTCCATCAAGTAACGTCTACGTCAATCCAAGAAAAGAGTCGATATGTTGGCTATATCGTACGAGGACGAAGTTTGAGCACGATGCCGTAAGCGAGTCCTCAAGCCAATATCCATTCGAGTTATACACTTAATATTTTCAGAACTCTCTTTCAAGTATCATAATAGTATATTATGAAACGATCGTGTAATGATGGTTATTAATACATGAGCATAAACTAGGATACGAAACGAGCCGAAGGTGAGGTTCGGTATGGTTTATGCGAGTGTATTGATAACCATTACATGAGAGTTGCATACGCTATTTTATCTACACCTCATAAATGATGAAGAACTAAAAATATTATATTATTAGGTATTTATATTGAACACAATAATAGTAGGTAATAATCAATCGTATTTCTTTGAAAAATTCTTCAAAATTATAATTATTCGTATAACCACGGAAAATACAACAATGAGAATTAAAAAACAAAATGAAAGAAAAATCTCTGCCGAGGTCAGGATTTGAACCCGGACGATTCTGATTACTGCCCTCACCATTGACCTCTCGGCCATGAGAACTTATACGATTTGGTCGAAAATAAAAACATATGTGTTGCACTTGTCAAATGAAAACTATAATCCTTCCAATTGTATTTTTTTCTTGTCTACGACATCTGTGGAAGAGTCGCTGGTAATTCTTCTATATTACTGCAATAAGACATTTTCATTCGATTATCGGAAATTGACTAAATTCTTCAAAAATTCAATACCTACTGATTTTGACTTGACAAACGTCAAAATGTAAAGCTTGCACATCATGCTTGATTGAAAACTAATGGGTTTCTATTGGTTGAAAATCTGTATCGTAATGAAAATCTGTATCGTAATGAATTTCATTATAAAACGGGTTTTGGACATATAAGTGTATCATTAGAGTACGGGTGTAGATAAATCAATTTAAGATATTGTTCTAAAAAAAAAATTGTTCTAAAATTTTTCGTTTCCGTTAACCAGCTGACAAACGTCAACCCTCAGAAGTCGAAACTTGTGCGAGCAATGGATCAACGAGGCCTTCCTTTTTAACGTGCGATTACCCAGCACGGTAGCCCGGCGAGGGTTCGAACCCCGGCCTTCCGCTTGATAGGCAGATATACTAACCACTACACTACCTGCATCAAAACATATTATAATTCATTGATATTTTCGAACAACTCAAAGGAAAGAATCTTCATTGAATTCAGTATTAAACGATACAAATTGAATTAATAATGATAATTAAAAGAAGGGAAATAAAAAACGGTTTTGGTGGCCTTAAACAAGTATAAGTATTTGAACTTCGCAATTTTCGTTAATTATCAGTCTGAGTAGATGTGAGTTCTTCAATTCAATTCAATTATAAAATATTCCAGATATAAGTACATTCATTTATGCTTAAATGAAACAGCTTGGTTCTCGTGTTTGTGTAGACAGATCAAAATTGTGACGTTTCTACAATGTTGGCCCTAGTAATCAAGTATTTTGTTCCCTGTGATTAGTGGAATTCATATCCTACCTTGTCTGGATATGAAATCATAACGATTCAGTTGACAGGAATCGTCTACTCATCCGTTTAGTAAACTATAAAGAAATGAAAAACCTTAATTGAAGATATGTATTGGGTTAGGTTAAGGTGGCTATATACTGGTGTGTTTACTCCATATAAGAGGTTGTCAGCAATTCAGACGACCGATATGGCCAACTTGATGAAAAATTTGATGATGTAGGCGTAATAGTACTGCAAAAAATTCGCCAGGTACCGGCCCTCTTGCAGTGGAGATGACAGTCCTGTGTTGCCAAGTGGCCATGGTGTTGCGAATTCTGGTCCAGATCAGTAGAAACACAATGCAAATTTATTCCAACTGAGAAATTATTTTCAAAATAACGCATAAAGTTAAACACAAATTTGGCGCGTTTTGACCCGATAAATTATCTATCCTTTTACAAAAACATCAGAATTGGCAACAGCGTGTTCCATGGATCGAGTGATCACGAAAATTAATAAAAAATTTAAATTTCCACACAGTGCCCCCTCATGGCCACTGATGAACTGCCACGCCTTGTCCACAGGTTTGTATGAAACAATATCGCAACATTTTAGAAACACCGAGTATATAGACATCTTAGGTTAAGTTAATATCATTGCAACTTGCCTGTATTTTGCATTTGTATTTGGAGGTATATATCTTAGAATTTCGACCCAATAAATTCTTTTCATTTTAGTTTTTACTTTTTATATGGTCATTTCTCAACCTGAGAGTGGGTTAGAAATAAACACATGATTGTACCATCTATTACATAATTCAGTGGAGTTCAGAATCGATAGATAACAAAAGTTTGAACGACTATCAATATCTACAATGAAAATTCACTATTTGGTCGGTGAGCACACTCGAAGATTGACGATAGTCTGAACAATTTCAAACGATGATACGTTCAAATCAGTCTCAACTACATATGCGGAAAGTTGATAGGCCAACACCTATCAGGAACAACTACTCTCCTGCCGAATACCACGAAGGGCGTTGAAATATATCCGAAATATGTCGATGGGAGTATCGAAAATAGTTTACATCCGAAATATAATACGATAAACATATAATACTATAACAAAATATAAAAAAATGACAATAGAGTATTCAAAAATGAATTAAATTCTGAGAAATAATAAAATTGAAAAATTTCAAGGAATCTTCCTTTTCATAAAACATAATATACGACTCGCTATGGATATGAATGGAATAGGTGATACGTGAGAATCAATGTACTCCAACCATTATTTCGTGTGAGTCATTGAGAGGGCACACTTGAAAGATAACCGTTTTGGCACTCATTGGCCTTTCGCCAGTTCAATTCAGTTCCAAACCAACAATAAGGAAGTCTTCGGTTTTCCATGATTCAAAAGCTCTCTGAACGAGTATCATACAGCAAAAAAATAAAAACGCAGAGAAAATTATCCTACTCCTAAACCAGTCTACTGAAAGCTTATCCATTCAGACCTCGTTGAAAGTCAGGTAAATAAAACTTCACGATTTAGTCAGTGGGTATATTTGAGGACTGGTGATAATCAAAACAACTCTTCTAAACGATGCAACCAATTCCAAACAGAAATATTTTAATTTTTGTTCCGGTTGGAAAGCGATTTCTTTCACCCCCACTCCATCACAACATCAAGTCATTCCTGAGCAAAATTCTAAATGAGGAACCCAAGAAGTCAAATAACAAGCGCCACCCTTTTGCATAACCAATGCATCACATACGAAATATTGCTTTCAATAAAAAATAGTGATAAAAAGCTTCTAACAATAAAAATAATAAAAAAGTGAGTTCTGAAATTAGTTTTTCGGTCTACCAGCTGACTTTTCCCTACGAACGTCAACCCTCAGAAAGTCGGAACTTATGCAAGCTCTTAACGAGGCCTAACCTTATAAAGCGCGATCCCTAGGACAGGAGAGGATTGGGATTGAATGTATATCCAAGTCCGGTCTGTACAAGATCATGGCCACGCAGAACGTTGCTTGTTCTCAGATAATAATCAACAGAACCGAACCAAACCCCCCAGCCATTTGCCTCTCCATAAAATTTCAATCTTCTCTCATTCTTTATTTCATTTTCAATGCTAGAAATATAATCACGAAATCTAATACGGCATGGAGCAGAACCATTGCACTATTATTAACCAAGAACCGTGATACAAACTCCCGTTCAAAAATTATGGAGTTTGTGTCACTGGGACCGCTCGTGAAAAGGTCTTTATAAACCCCTTAGCAGTATCGCCACATCAATCTGACACGGTAACGAATAGAAAGAAAATGGTGGAGGCGGCGGATCGAATTCATAACCGCCACGAACTGTATCTCCGCCACATTATAGAAAATTGGTTTGGTCAGCAGAGTTCAGTAACGGGGTGGAGCATTTTCTCATATCAGGTGACGCAGTTTGCATTCACCAGGATTAAAACTGTTTGCTAGGGTTGAAAAATGAGACTAAAAGTTTGAGTATTAAAAAATATGATGAAAACCAGAAAATTCAAGCGAAACTTGGAGGGATATAATAAAATATGTGAATTAACAGAATGGTTAAGTTTTTCGCGGCCGAGGTTATCAGTATAACTACTTTTCTTCGGTCTTGAAGGCCGTCGTTCTTTGGAATTTCTTCCTAACGTTTCGCTAGCGCGATTGGCCAGCTTCTTCAGAGGCTTACTCATTTCCGATGACTAAACGTTTAGATTTCTTAAGGCGTATTTATATTGATGCAGGTAGTCTGGAGTGCTAATTACTTCTGTCGGGTTCGCGGAATAATCATCATTATTAGTTACCGCACTACCTGCCGTGATTTCATCAGTTATTCTTGATTTCCTCAGAAATGGGATTCCAAATTCTGTTCAGACTCAACGCTTCTTCTTTTCTGTTGAAATTGTCCGCATGTTTTTGGATCTCTATTGCCTTCCGTACCAGTCGGCTATGGTAACCCTGGTCGGGGGCAATCAGTTTAGCATTTTCAAACAGAATCCTGTGGTCAGAACCACTAAGTGCGTGTTCCACCACCTCCGATTTCCTTTCATGCTCTTTGAGTTTCAAGTTGAGTATAATCACGTATCAGAGAAGTGATTTCGATCATAAAATCGTCAGTCATCGCTTGAAGATCAACTAGAAATCGAATCTTCGTGATGACAATCAACTGGAAACTTTGTTATAATTGATCTTACCTTTCATCAAGTTACTGTACATGATGATTTTCAATATGTTTGCAAAATTGGGGAATAATTGAGGATTGCTCTTTGCTGAATTTCGATGTTACTTCTTACATTAAAGTGGTATGCAATGAGACCGCACCACATGAAAGTTTTTCCATTATGAAAGATAGCAATGGGATTTTACAGTTATTTTAAGCTTGAGAACTGAAAACAAGACAGGCCCACTTCAGTCGACATCCTATTCTGGATGTAAAATTTGTCATTTTCACAAAATATGTATTCAACTGGAAATTTCGAAAAATACCAAAGAATGAAGTTGTTGTAAGAAAATATGTTATGCCATTGCTTTTTTCATGAATTAAATCATTTTTGAAATTCTCATTTATTTCAAACTGAAGAGGAGCTGAGGCAAAAAAATTACTTTTGCACCAAACCACATAAGAGATACTCCTGGAATTTTGGAAAAGAGGAAATTTTCAACATTTCTTGAATCCGGTACGGAAGCCACTGGTAGAGATATTGAAAGTTTCTCTACATCAGAAAATGCCTATTGCATGTCCAATTTTATGAAAGTATCTAGGACAATATTGAAGTTATGACAGGAAAACGATTTTTTTCTAAAAATTTCAACACTCTATAGCTCAAAAGTTAAGAGACACATGTTCATATGAACTTGTCTTCTCAAAATGAGCTAAAGAATCATATCCTATATTTCCAGCCATCAATAAAATTACACCCTGCAGATTAGTTCTTGTATTTTCATCAGGGTCAATTTAACGTTATACGAGAAGCTACTGAGTTGCTAATTAATAAGATCTGTTTCTTTCAAAAGGAACTCTTTTGATTCACGCAGCAACTTTTCGAGACAGATTGAAAATCTGTTCTTTTACACTCAGATTTCCAGATTATTTCTTGATTTTTTCAGATTGTGACAGGTTACTAACCCAAGAAAAATACAAAGAAAACGTTCGTCCACCACAAAATAATGATTTTCACATAGCTAGAAAGCCAATAAAATAAATTTTTTTCAGTATGACTATATTCAATTGAATTGCCACCAAACACCTTTCAATTTCCGTTAGAAAACACGTTTTTCTCATTACTCCCTCTCGTGAGAAAATTTGTTTAAACCTCTTGATCCACACTGCCAACGAATCTGAAGCGGAAGCGAAATGACAGAAAATGGTGAAAGTGTTGGGTAAATTTCATAACCGCCATGAAAAGATTCTCGACCACAATTATGGAAAATTGTTTCGGTCAGCAGAGTCGACTGACACGTTGGAATATTTCCCCGCATTGTTTGTCAAAACATGCAGCTTGAGTTTACCGGGTCGAGTATAATTGGAAAATTGCTGCTACTAGTTTGCATAATGAAACGGATATTATGAATTTCATACTGAATTAATTGACTCTGTGTGTTTTCACCTGTTTTTCACTGGATAGTATACAGAATTGTTGAATAATGTCATTCCTAGTTTCTGAACCGGGTGAACATGAAAATAAATAATGTTATCGAGAGAACATTCAAAAAATTGCTGACATGGAAGATGGGCAATAGCTATTTGCATAACAATGGAGCATATTGCTACTTTTCCTCCCGATGAAGTCGGGTTACGCGCCGAGCGGTGATAAAACTGAAAAGTAAGTAAGTAAAACTGAGTAGTATGTACAGTAGAGCATGATCCTGAGGTTCCCCAAATTAGGAGAACGTACAAAACAAAGAACATAAAAGAAAAAAATTGCTGACGCTGGACTCGAACCAACACCTATATTTCCCATTGTACTTATCATGAACAATGTCTGATGAAAAAACACTGCGCTACGAAGGCGTGTAGAGAATTTTCGCGGAATCATAAATATAGTGTATTGCTGTAGTTCTATTATAATATGTGACATTCAACTTTAATTTTTTCAATTTGAAAATATCTTACCTACTCTACTGATTTGTACCATCTTGCGAAATAGATGGGGTTCTATGAATAATCGGTAAAATTTATACTTATATATTATAGTATAGTTTATGTCGTCAGTTATACGGCACTGAATTATCTCATTGATGACATATCAAACGTCACTTTTACTTCTCCTCCTTAGCAAGGAAAAAAACGACTTTACTCCCTACAATGAGGACAGGAAATGTATACTTTGGATAGAGGGAGGTGGAAAAATATTTTGAGCAATAATTATATTTCTTCGTTCTAAAAGAGGCAAAATACAATTCTCATAAGGTGCCATGGTTGGTAAGTTTGGTGATTATTTATGTATGCATAATGTGACCTAAAGTGACAGTCCCGCTTTCAAGTAGTCTGTCCCGCTGTCCCCAGCGAGGTCGCCAAAGTTCCGCTTTCGCAAACTGATAATTCAAATTGTATTTCTCCTCGAAATGCCCGGGGCGGCGTCCCGCACGAGTCACAAATTCAACTAACAAAGTATCGAAACTTCACCAGAAAATGGTGGATGCGCCGGGGCATTTTGTGACCGCTATGAACCGAATCTCGACCATATTTTAGAAAAGTGTATCGGGCAGCAGAGTTGAACACTTCCTACTTCCCACATTGTATGTCAAAACATGCAGTTCTAGTTACCGGTTTGCATAATGAAACGGATAGTAGGAATTCCATACTGAATTAATTGACTTTGTATTTACTATGGGATTGATTGATTTTAGGTCGAACGTGATGAAATATTTGTTCGAATATTTGATTTTCGCCAATGCATGCGATATATCATCTTCAATATTTTATTGAAAAATTTTAACAGGCCTTGATTCTGTTAATTCAGCATGGTTGTACTTGTATTCTCTTCTCCTGAAGATGCTAACTTTTTATGTGAATGTTATCATGGAATGTGCTTGATTTACATTTCAGTTATAATTTTACTGATATTTCAAAACAACATCGCAGTGTCTCTTTGGCCAAGACTTCAACTGAGTTGAACCTCTTTGACATTACCCGGAACATTCAACCAGAGAGCGTATCGCTACTCTTGAAATCACATTCTATTTACTATCTGAATTTGTTCTGTGATCTGTGCTCTCAACAGATCATTCCAATTGAGAAACAGATATCTCTGTGTACTACACAGAGTAGGAAACTGTACCGTGATTTGTCAAGTAGACGAATATATGGTTATCGCGTTGTAGATGATTGCTCAAAAACACTTCGATGCTCCTTATACGAGCATTGGCTAAAAATATCCATTTTCTCTATAATCAAGTCACAAATTCAACTAACCAAGTATCGAAACTCTACTAGAAAATGGTGGATGCGCCGACCGATTTTGTGACCGCCATGAATTGAATCTCGACCACATTTTAGAAAATTGTTTCGGGCAGCAGAGTTGAACTCTTCCTACTTTGTATGTCAATACATGCAGTTCAAGTTTATCGAGGTCGAGAATAATTCGAAAATTGGTGCTACCGGTTCGCATAATGAAACGGATAGTAGGAATTCCATACTGAAAATTGACTGTTTATTTGCGATTGGATTGATTGATTTTAGGCCAAACGTGATGAAATATTTGTTGGAATATTTGATTTCCGTCAATTTATGCGATATATCATCTTCAATATTACATTGAAAAATTTTAACAGACCTTGATTCTGATAATTCAGCATGGTTGTTCCTAGTAACAAAGTATTTCATTTTCAGTGATTGGAAGAATTCATATTCTTCCTAATTTGGATATGAAACAATGTTTGTTCTGCTCGATTATTCATGAACTTCTGGTAATGAATCAAAAAATAAAAGCTTAGCGATACAGTGTAATGCAGCCAATACCACAAGCTCTAGAGTATTTGAAAGATATTCTCAAATTTGTTTTCAATATAATGGCTCTTATTATGCACAGCACGAAGGGACACCCATGGGTTACCCATTGTCTACATTTGTGGCGAACCTGTCCTTGGGTATGTTTGAGACGGATGCAAGGGAGGAAATCAGTTACTTCCATAGGGTGTCGTTCAGATGTGTTGACTACATATTCGCTGTGGTGAATACAAAGATTGCCGAGATTGAAAATGTCCCTTCAGCACTAAACAACAGATGTAAGAGTATAAAATTCACGTACGAAGTAGAAAAAGAACGGAAGTTGCCATTTTCAGATGTAAATTTAGGGAATCACTTCGTAAATCTTCGACTTTTAAAAGAGATGAGAAAAAATGAAAAGTTTATAGTAATCCCATATGAACCTCAATACTCTAGAGGACTTCAGCAGATATTCGATAAAGTGAATATGAAAGTTGCATATAAAACATCTGACAAATTATAAGAGCTTCTCGGTAACCCAAAAGATAAATAAGAAAACTCAGAGAAGTCAGGAATTTACGAAATCAGTTGTCAAGATTGCAGCAACAAATACATTGGCCAGAGCCGACGAGCCACTGAAACCTGTTTCGAAGAGAATTTTGCACACATGAAATACAGAAGAGTACAAAAATCCAGTGTTGCCCAACACGCTCTAGACAATGACCACAAAATTTGTGAAAGAAATCTTAAACTGATGAAGCATGTGCATGACACATGACTACTGGATGCAAATGTGAAAACAGCATGAATGGTGACAAGGGACTTTTCACTTTTAGCCCGCTTTCCCATCTATTGTTGGGAAAGTAGTCAGAATAATTAATATAATAACAGATGACGGACCAACAAACTTTGCAGGAAGTGACTGCACTAGCTCATTATCGGGAAATAGTTTTAGATTTAGTATCAATTTTCTTCTCTGGAAGATGCTAACCTTGTTAGCGAAACGCGCGTCTAGTGAAAGTTTCAACTTGAACACCAAAGGTTCCAACCACATCGTTTATTTTATTGTCAAAACAGTGCAAAGTAAATATTACATTTCATTTCAAAATGTAAAAGTTTTTTCCGAATATTTGAAGTTTGATTTGCTTTTGATGTTCAGCTTCTTAAAAATCATTCTATGAGATTCTTAAGTTGAAACTTTCACAATACAAAGTATAATTGTTTTCATCAATGCATACATTTTCGGTTATGTAAGACGTACCACAGATGTATTTCATTTTTGTCGGAGTTGTACTACGAAGATCAGGATATCAATTTGATGGCTACCGTTTTTCAAAGAAGGCAGCAGACCATCCACTTCAGCACATAAATTGATTTTCCGAACACTTTTCCAAGGATATGATTGAAATTGGTGAATCAAACTACCATTTCTCCCTTCTTGCACCAAAACTCCCTTTCACTGAAAAACAAAAAGAATAAATAAAAAACACTAAGTGTCGCTTGTTCAGTTCCTGTGTGTATATAGAAAGAGAATCGTTTCCCGGTGAAAAATATTTCGCTCGAGTTGAGATCTGAAGGAGACATCCCAAAGGCGCAGTACGACATGAAGAACATTTAGTAGACACTCGCATCCGAACACACTTCTTGTCTCCGGGATCATCTTTTACACGCCTGACGCAAGCGTTTCCCAACTTGCAGACAGATCATTTTCTCTTCAAGAGCTGGTGGGCTTTTTCATGACGGATTTCCATCAAAATGTCCGTCACGCAGACCATATTAACTTGGAGCGACATGGTTGTCTTCATTGGATGAGATGTGTCAAGATATTTGATAACTGTATTTCCCATATGCGACCATGGGTGACCGATGAAAACAAAACAACGCGACACCTCATTGTTGGCTTTTGGAAATGAAAAAAAATCTTGAAACCGTCGATTTTAATTTTCAAAAGCAGTTCCTGCGTGTGCGGTAACTTTGAAGAACCATATGAACTGGCACCGATCGGATATAATTCAATGCTCTCCGTGGTATTATCCTGGGGAGCAGTTTGGCTGTCCTAAACAAAAACACATTAAACGACATTTCTCCAAAATTTGAGATCATACCATAGTGTTATGCTACTCATTTCTTGAATAATAATAATCGTTTCATAAATAGCGACGTTATCACCAAACTCTGCCGACTTCGATGGAGAAGCCATCAAAAACACATTATTTACAACTTCTTCCGCATTTACCGTGGTTTACGATGTGATTACTGTGTTTGTGAATGGTCGTATAGCTAATTTTTTCACCAGCGCAGAATTATTCTCCCTCTCTCCAATCAAGTAACTGCAACGTGCCCCGTGATTTCTATCATCAATCGAGCAGTCATTGTTCATGAAGCAGATGATCAATTGCAGAATCACCCTTGTGTCCACCAAGTTCAAAAACATCACGATCAACGATCGGTTGAGGTTTCTAAATAATCCTTCACAGAGAACCAAATGAATCTGTATCTATTTGTTCACTTTTGGAAATGTTTTTCGTTTATTCATTACAGTTGGAAAATTCCCATATATTTTATGAACAGGAATTCATTTCAATAAATAAAGTGTCAATATTAGTTTCCAGTTCATTTGTCAGAATATTTGTCACTACGGCTATAAAATTAATTTGAATAAAAACTTTTTTAATCTAAAATATTTTCATTCCACAGCAGTTACCGTGTTTTTTCATCGACTCACTTTCAATAGTATTCAAAATTACAAAACCATAAATTATGACGCAGTATCGACTCCAATTCGATGATTGCATTTTTTTACAAAATGATAACTAAGCTTCTACTGGCAGTTTCTCCAAGTCCCGTACATTAGTCTCAATAAATGAATGAAGTGAGGCTATGAATTATATTGAATATTTCCCTCATATATGAAATGTCCCATAAGAGCAATGCAACTATCGAAAACTTACAGCGGTAATTGCATTGTATCAAGTCACCATAACAACACACTCGAAACCGTATCGCTAAACGTCAGTAAACAACACAAATAAATGTCAGATAGACTTCAAAAATAGAAAAACATTTCGCGTTTCGGTGAGTGCTCCATACAATCTATAGAGGAAAGTATAAATGAACAAAAAATAACATTTCCTTGAGAATTTCTTTATTCGTGAAATATTCCAATGAATAACATTCGTGCATAAAAATGACCAGATAATTTTGCATTCAAGCGTGATATCTTATACAAATTACATTCGGTTATTTTCATTTTTTGTAAAAGAGCCCTCGTCCTTCGGACTCGGGCACATTCGCCAAAATATGAAAAAAACTTGCAATTTTTAGATATCACGCTTTCTTGCAAAATTATCGGTAATTTTTATGCACTCGTGCAATTATAGCCGAAAATACATTTTTCTCGATAAATACTGAATGGAATCACTGCTTTCTTGCTCTGCTCAGTAGAGTTGTATTTCGACATGTGCCAGGTAATAAACAAAGTGCATAGGTAGTTGGGAATGGTCTGAACAAATTGTTCAAAACCTACTTTGATTTATCGCAAGTCTTCAAATACGCTAACCGATTATTTCAGTCTTTCGAAATCTGAATAATACGTGATGAAAACCGTAACATTCGTTTCCCGAAGATTTTTCTCATAACGGTGTTTTTCAGCTGAATGAAAAAGCATTTGTTTAATCTTGCTTTAGGAAGCTATTGTGTAGCGAAACATTTGCCGCGGTTTTGTGAAACCATTGTTAGTGAAAACATACAGAAAGCTGTGAATTTTTTTATTGAATATGGATTTCATCAAGTATTGTCAGTTCAACTCAATTTTTGAATCAGGAGAAATCATTAAATCCCACCTTTTCGAGAGAAAAAAATGACGTAGGAATCTCAATCAGGTGTAAATTGTGAATCAGTGAATTCACATTATAACCTACTGAAATAATATGTGTGAAAAAATATAGGAATTATTGAAAAGATTAAAGAAACAAATCACCAAAAAAAACGGAAAATTGAGTTATCAACAGCGGACGCCAAAATCATTCCAGTTTCTTTCACCACTTTTTTTGTCTGCTCCGCTCCATTGACTTTGTGATATTTTTGGGGATTTTTGTATAAAATTCATGAATTCTTTTGTTTCTCGTACAGATTCCAATTTTTTTCCACTCAGTGATATGATTTTCCCGGTTTCTTAATATACTACAAATTTTTTCCCTTCCCATCGTTTCTCATATCTTTTTTTGTTATCTTATCTTTCTTTTTTTTTTTTTTCATTTAACGTCTCAATGTATCTTGTGCTCATTGATATATTGTCTGCGAGCTATGATATGCTATTTTGCTGCAGCTGTACGGGCTTTTGACACGGTTTCTCCCTGCATGGTCACCCATCCAAGTACTAACCGCGCTCGACGTTGCTTAACTGCAGATATCGAATGACTATCAGTCAACCTGAAGAGTTGGGCCATGCCCATCTTTCATTTTTATTTTTTCGTGATCTGGTTTCTGATGCAAAATCGATTCTATGCTCGTTTTTATTGCATTATATATTAATATCCAATTTTTTCCCAGCCTCATTTCAATATTGAGGATATTGTTGTTTGTAATTAATTCATTTCTCTTTTGTAGCAATGATCTAGTCTTACTGTTTGTTTATCCAATACAACCATTTTCTTTACAATATCATATTCATTTCAATATTTCTATGACAAGTTTTGAAGACAATAGAAATTCAAACCATCACTCACTCAATAGGGTAACCTTGTCAACCCCAAGACTCAAAGATAACGAATACTTGTTAATCTCACTGTGAGTGTGAAGCAGAACCAAACAAATAAAGGCAAAAACATCTCACTGAATACGAAATTTTATGTGTGTTCGCATTTTATGCGAAACTTTCTGTTCGGTTAATAAAAATAAAAATAGTTATCTGCCTCATGTTCATCACAACACAAGAAAAGCTCATCTGCTTGAGATGCGAGATGCCTTTCCCAACATCCAATCTAGCGGTGGATTTCATTATAGACGACAATATTGACAATGGAAGCATATTATACGATTTCATCTTATATCGAACTCGGTTGTAGGAAACCAGAAGGGAATGTGAAGGCAGTATTTTGTGTATAAAATCATGTTGTTTATCCTGTAAATAATCTGGGATAAAAATTGATTTGATGTTATTCGAAACTGTATGGAGTAAATCATGGCTAAATTAACTTATTATCAATATAGACGAAGAGCCAGCCACGGAAATAGGGCAGCAATTTATAGAACGATTAGAACACTTAATCAGTGTGCCTTAACACCATTATTAATTGATTCGGGCACCTGTCAGCTTTTCATTGGTAAGGGTGGGCGTGGCACACATGGCAAAACAGCCTATTTACGAGGACAAAAGTCAAAAAAAAAGTTTTATTTTGAACAAAATTTCAATGCCAAACCGGTCTCAAATATCCCTTATATCCAATACAATATTAGTTTTTTTTTCTAGAAATGCCCTAATCCATGGGGCAGGTAGCCAAACTTCGAGTTCTTTCATCACCCTTACTCGGCTCCAGGGTTGCCGTTTTCCGGGTAATTACCCGTTTTGCGGATTTTCAGGAAGGGTTGCGGGTAATTTTCTAACACTCCTCGAATCCGGGTAATCAGCGGGTAATTTGACGATTTGAAAAACCTGCATTGCAGGTAGACATATTACTTTTTTTATGAACAGATGACACTTGACAGTGACACTAGTGAAAGTGATGATATAGAACACTTATGATGAAACACAAAAGCAGAAAAGAGTATTACTTTCTCTTTTCGAAACACTACATATCAAAGGATGAGATGAATTCTGTCAAATATTACATTTCACACGGGTTCTCACATAATTCGCTAGTAGTACTCAATACTGATTAGAAGAATGTCTGGAAGACTTGAATTTAAAAACTAAATGCTGATTAGAAATTCATCAATTTTGGATTTGTAAAAATGGATAAGTGGTCTAACCTTTAGTGGCCTTTGTTTGCTTCAAGGCGCATTTGGCCAGATATATTGAATATACAATTCGGACGGATTTGCCTCTGACTTGACAGTTGACAGCACCAACACAGAATATAATAAGCTCCTTGGAATATCTTGTCTAGTATCACGCATGCGCAGACAACGAAACAGAAATGGACCCCTTTTCAACAAGGAATCTAATTTTTTTAAACCCTGTGCATCTTCTTTTTTATTTTCCATGGTTGCCAACACTGTGTCGGGTAATAGCGGGTAATTTCTCTCTTGTCATCGGACTTTTGAGAACAATCGAAACGGTAACACTGCTCGGCTCATCAGTTCTGTCCCAACCGTAGTGTCGATTTGTTGTGTTTTTGTGAAGTTATAGTGCCTCAAGTGGAATATTTTCAATATGGATATTTTACCTTGTGGTAAGTACATTGTAATTTCAATATAATTATGTAGTTAAAGAAATATCCTAGTGAAATATTCGAACATATCCGTTGAATGAACTTTTTGCTGTTCTTTTGTTGTTTGCCTTAGTTTGACTGGATTTTCAAAAAAAGTTCCACATTGTTTCGGTGAGAAGAAGTGAACAAACATAACCCACGTGTCTGAACTTTAGTTCGCAATAGTTTTTAGCACCCCTTTTTGCCACATTTTCACATAATTCGTCATTATTCACAGGTAGTCAGGACAGTCGATGGCGCTGTGGCGTTGACGAAAATAACCAGAAAAGAACTGTTCTTGATACTGAGGAGCGAAAGTTTTTTCAAGTCATCGATTCCTAAGTGCAATAAACGATTGTTTGATTACATTGTCGACAAATACAACATTTTTTAACAAATATTCACACGGAGAGTGATCGTGATGATGAGAGTGACGATGATTCATCGGATTCTGATTGAAATTATTGTTTTCATCATTCAATTATCATCATTATTATTGTTTTATATAGGTTAGGTAATTTTCAAGTTTCTAGTTTCATAGATTTGAATGTTTACTGTTCTAGCTAGTTTGTTTTTCTGTCATACATATCTAAATGAATCAAAAACTTTTTTTTAAACAATATTTGCCTTTTATTCCTATAAAAACTCAACCAACATGAAATTATATATCACAAATAATGTTTTATACACACAATTTATGTTTCTGTATTGAAAAATGTTTTCGTTGCCGTAAATCGACTGTTTAGCCCTGTGTGGCGTGGTACGGCCGTAAAGGGGTTGAAAAATCGGTAATTATCCGTTAAGCGGGCTCCATCGTGAAATTAAAAAAATTTTGGTGGAACTTACGTATTTCGGCCTCCTGAACAAAAAATTCTTATAAAGTTTCTGGGGCTCGCAACTAGTTTCGGAGATATGGCCCCCCAAAGACAGGAAAACAGGGTTTTCAGGGTTGACATTTAGGTATGTTTGTTTATTCAGCCAATTCCGCTCAAAATTCATCCTTCTTTCTATCAGCACAATATACACATTCTATACCACCTTCTTCATCACTTTCCAACAGAATTATGAGCATTTTTCCATATTTCACTACAAAACTCTAAAAGGTAAATCGTCATAGAAATTCGAGGTTAGCAAAACAGTAGAACGCGCATCGCGCGTTCTACTGTTTTGTTAACCTCCAATTCTTATGACGATTTACATTTTAGAGTTTTGTATGGAAAAAAGCTTATAATTCTGTTTCAAAGTGATGAAGAAGGATATATAGAATGAGTATATTGTGCTGATGGAAAGAAGGAGGAATTTCTAGCGGAATTGGCTGAGAAACAATCATAGGCGTAAAACCCCGTTTTCCTGTCTTTGGGGGGCCGTATCTCCGAAACTAGTTGCGAGCCCCAAAAACTTTATGAGAATTTTTTGTTCAGGAGGCCGAAATACGTAAGTTCCACCAAAAATTTTTTAATTTCACGATGTAGAATGACTGGCGAAAATATTGAGCCGAACGCCTTGCCAATAAAGATAAAGAGTGAGAAATGCGCGCACGATAGTCAATCTGATGCTATAGTTATTTTTTATTATGAACGTTGAACGTCATTCTATTGTTATGGATTGAAGGGAGTACATATTTTATTCATTATTGTTTATTATTTTTTTCTTAACCTTAGATAAATAATCTTTGAATTCCGATATTTTTCGTGAATCTCTCGAAATTACTTGGGAATGCAGTTAATTCTGTTTAGAAAAAAAGTTTCGGGGAATTGCATCTCGATTTGGAGTAGGAATGGGGAAACTTTATGTTATATATTATATTATATTATATTATATTATATTATATTATATTATGTTATATTATATTATATTATATTATATTATATTATATTATTTTATATTATATTATATTATATTATATTATATTATATTATATTATATTATATTATATTATATTATATTATATTATATTATATTATATTATATTATATTATATTATATTATATTATATTATATTATATTATATTATTTCATATTATATCACATCATATTATATTATAGATTGTATTGTAAACTATCGCATAAGATCGAATTGCATTGCACTATCCCGTATACTTTCATATCGTATGGTATTGTAATGAATCTGAAAAAGCTGATTTTAATAGCTCTCAGTGAATTCACAACTGAAAACAATTGTCTATCACAGTAGAGAGGGACTTGAACTACGGAATTATTGCCTGGGAATCTGTTACGAAAATTCATTCAGAGCCATGACAGGTCTTGCAAAAGAGATATTAAAGAGATCTTTTTTTTTACTGTAGGCAGCTGCATTTTTTCGCGATTTGTCGCACCCGACACACCCTTTCAAATAAGGTGGAAATTATCTCTCACAAATATAACCCAAAACGAAAAGGAGAATTGCTGCCTCCTTTTAATGATGAGAAATGATAGTTCAAAAATGCCTCAATCTCCTCGAATCGTATTCCTTCAATATTTCACCGACTAATTATTGAGCGATATAAGTGGTATATGTTCACTTTCCGTGAATGGTAGTATATTATGCAATGATCATGTAATAGTCATTACATGAGAGTTACATACGCTACTTCCTCTGAACACGATAAATAATGAAGAGCTACAAATATTGTATTTATATGGGTAATCACTCCTATTTCTTAAAAAATTCTACTCATGGATAAAGGAAAACTACAAACATTCTATTTACATTTATATTGAACATAACAATAATTGTAATTATTCTGAATTCTTGAAAAAATTAAAACTATTCACTGTTTATTCCAGGTTCCACTGATCTGGAAGTGGAAGGACTATTTACATTCATATCATTATCGCTTGTCTCAATAGAGTTCACTTATATTACCATATATAACCCATATAGTTAACGTCTGCCTAGAGACAAGCATGTTTCCGGATTCTTGGAAGGAGGCTACTGTCATTCCAATACCCAAGAACAACAGTCCTAAAGAATACAAAGACTTGCGACCTATTAGCATTCTGCCAACTTCATCGAAGGTTTTGGAGAGAATCGTGGATTCACAACTCCGTATCTGAAAGACGCCAGAAGACCACTATAGGAAATCAACTGTCAAGTGTTCTCGAATTTTCCAGCAGGGTGCCACAAGGCTCTATTCTTGGGCCGCTTTCGTTCACATTGTATACCTCTGACTTCAGCAAATCTATCCAACACTCCAAAATTAGTTTTTATGCGCTGATGATACGCAATTGTACCACTCGTTCCCCCCCAAATCAAATGAATGAGGCAATGAATGAACTAAATGAAGATACTGCAACTTTCTAGCGATCATTCATTGAATTTAAACGTTGAAAAAACTTCTCTCCTCATTTTCGGAACACAGAAAGTAAGATCACAAATGAAAAACCTGAAATTGATAGTGAGTGGAAAAACATTTTCGCAGACAGAAAGTGTACGTAACTTGGGTCTTATATTTGATTCACGTTTGCGATTTAAAAAATATATAAACAGTCGCATACGTTTAGCATATATTAGTCTGAAAATTTTACTGCACCAAGAAAGTCAAAACCGTACTATGTGAGGCACTTGTCTTCTCTAAGTTCAACTTTGCTGATTCTGTTTACGGTCCTTGTATAGACGCAGATGATTCTCGTAGAATACAAGTGGTTCAAAATAATTGCCTTCGACTAATTCTTGGAATAAGATGTGGTCAGCACATATCGCATAATCTGAAAGAAATCGGTTGGTTGAATATGACCAAAAGACGCTTACTTCACTCTGCATGTCTGTTCCATAAAGTTATACCCAAAAAAACACCACCATACCTCAACAACAAAATAACATATAGAACCGATGTTCATAACCTGAATATACGGTACAAAGGAACTCTTACTTCCCCACCACACAAAAGTGAACACTTCAAGCGATCCTCCTTATATCAAATAGCCGCTGTCTATAATAAGGTTCCTGAATTTATTAAATCCAAATCGCTAGCTGTGTTTAAAAAATATTACAAGGATCATATAATGAACAAATAAAATCCATTATCCGTGGACTTCTGTAAGGATTCTTTTTGTAACTGATATTGGGATATGTATTATTTGCAACTTTTATTCCTCTGAAACTGCTGTTTCCAATAAGTTTGTGTCTTTCTGTTTTCAATTTTGTTTCTGCTTAAGATGAAAAACAGAGGAGGTACTTCAGTATCTCTAGCTGATCTTCGACATTTTCTCAGTACTTACCTGTATTATATATGAACTGTACTGTTATTTTTTTTGTTATTGACTGAGAAATGAAGACCTTTTATTATTATTATATTTTATTGGAAAAGCTGATTTCATTCTGATCCGAATTCTCGATATAGCCTTGCGCCGCTGATTTGGATTTCCAATTGATTGAAAATCTGTATCGTTATGAAATATCTGTATCATATTAGATCTCATTATGAAACAGATTATGGGCATATAAGTGTATTATTTTAGTACGAGTGTATACAAATATAATAACTAAAATGGAAACAGATGGAGATGGCGTCCGTTTCGCCGATAAAGTTGATATCTTCAGTCAATCACTCAATTCTCAAGTTGCAATCTTCAGAACACGAAACGCTCGTCAAGAGTGTGGATGGGATAATGAGATATGAATATTCAATTTTGCTGATGTGCATTACTGAAAAAAACGTATGTTGTAGTCTTGCCTACCTAACAAAAAAACGTGTGAAATGCTTCCTTGCTGAAATGTCTCATACAGCATTGCTTTTATTTACATGGAATGTTCAGGCTCTCGTGATTCCATGATGTTGTACATGATTTGAAAAAGCCCCTCTTGATGGATTCCTCTGACATTGGTTCGGAGGCGGGCCCAATTTGAGGAACTGTCATCGGGTGTATAAAAATCCGTCGTGATGACTTGGCCGTAATTGAGTAAATACGCCGCGAGTCTCAGAGTGCTGTGATACCACTACTACCTTAAGAGAGATAATGCAAACTTGCAGAATGCATACGGTATACATTATAGTAAGATGCCTAGGAAACCCTGGTGTATCTAGTGATTCGATATTGTTTAGAATTTCTTGGCGAAAAACAATCGACGATTACAAAAGCTTTCTAATTTTTGTATAGGGGGCGTTATATGAGCATTTTCGAAAATCTGTCAAATGTCGGTTTTGACAAATTGACGTAACTCTGAGGTTTATTGTTGTCAACGAAAACTCTGAAATTATTTCTTCGCATTCAACAGTGTTTGAGAGTCTATATAAGTAGAATAAGTTTTGAAGTTATTACAAGTACTTTTTCACGATGTGTAGAAGATTTCGTATTTTGTGTGGTCAGTCAAAATCTGGGGATCCAAATATTCTTCTTCGTTCAGCACCTAAGGTAAGTACAGAACAAATCGCCCCAAAATAATAACATGAATGTGGCGTTGTAGCTAATTTTATTCCTTTCAGCTTGAGCGAAAGTCTTATATGGAGGAGGGAACATATGTAGCTCTTATCCATGAGATATTGAAAACAAAGTATTGTTTAAATAAAGGAAATATCGATGTGATACGTATTTTGAACCGTTGCATAACTGATGTGTGTATCCCCAATTCCAAGACAGTCTATCACTTTCAATACACTAGCATGAACTTTGTCGTAAATTCTCGTGGTAGAATATTCGGTTGCACATACCTCTCTACTGCAAATCAAGCTTCATATGGTATATGACTGATCGCCATCTACAATAGCGATCTGAAGCATTTGCGATCTCAGAAATCAAGCAATCAGTTTTCGCCAAGTTTATCCCAAAATTATTCAGGTATAAGTAGGTACACCAGGGTTTCCTAGTACATTATACTTGAGCGCTAAATCGATGTAAGGTATTCGCAAAATTGAGTTATTGCAATTGGTTTTATCGAGTTACTGACATTTGAAATGCTAATAGTGGGCTGTCTTGTCAAGTGGAAAAATATTTTTTATTTGGGCTTGGGATGGTGGTTGAAAAAAATGTTTATCGAAATTATGGAGTAACTTTTGATGTTTTTGTCGGGGTAGAACATGAAGATGAAAACATAGAGGAAACCATATTACTTCACCCTATCAATCGTAGGGAAGGTCGGAGAAGAAATATCAATGTACGGTGTAATTTACAGTTAATGTTTCTCCATTATATTGAATCTGATTTCCGATTTGGAAGGAAACTCATTCTCTCCTTAGCAGAAAGTCTTAGTTACCATAGCTGTAATTAGAACAACAACATGGAATGTCATATGGTGTAAACAAATCTAACTCGATTAGGATATTCCATAATGGATTTATTTTTTGAATATTCACACTTTTAATATCAAGGAGCTTGAAACAATAATTCGCAAATGAATTATTTATTACAATCAATCATTCAAAAATATACTTTATTGTCGAAGATATAATCTTATTGACAAAGCATCAATAGCAAATATGTATATATAATTATACGGTCACAAGCGTAAAACTTTTAGTTTTGAGTTTCGGTAACAAAGCTTGGTATATTGTGCATAATAACACGACTAAAAGATAATAAAATACACGAACTTGAACAAAATGAGTAAATAGGTAAATAATACGAAGTTATATAGACATATATAGAATACAACACCTTGAGAAACAAATTACATAAAATACAAATACACGAAATCGCATTGTCAGTATTCATTAAAAATTAAAACAATATATAAAAAAAGTCAGGATACCACCATTCAACATCACTTGGGACAATTAAATGACTAGAGTACGTCATTGTAATACTTGTAGTAAGCCTTTTGTAAAAGTGCTTCTTTCACTTTTTTTTTACTTTTTTAGCGATGGTGTATTTCTGTAGGATACTGGTAGATGATTATATATTTTTTTGCCTTCGTATATTATTGAGTTTCTAGTTAGGCTAGACTTTGGTATAGGTAAAGGAATACAAAGCACATGATCTGTTTTTGTCTTATTTCTTATCACGAAATTATCATACCAATCATGGATCACCAAATATATATAAAAGGTATAAGGTTCTCATCTCTTACTCTCTTAGGTATAACGCACGACGTTATACTTTAACAATTTTTATTTACAATTGCGCATGCGTACATGTCATTGTAAGGCATACCGTATACTTCAGATGATGTGCAATAACTCTGTATTGTTTATAGAGGTTAACCAGCTTATGGAGATATCATTTGAAGGGATGGATACTACGGGTAGATGGCACTGGTGATTTTGTTCCCAGGTGACGTCTTTTCTTATGTTTTTCTTACGGACGTCGTAGCCTGACACATTTTCCTGATTACTTATACAGAATACTAATAGATGGCAATCGATTCAGAAACAGAAGTGGAATTTTTTGTCAATGTCGTAGATCATTCATGTTTCGAAGATTATTTTAATGCTTAAACTTTCATTTCCTTCATAAACTTTTATCGTCAACTCTATTTTGAAGCCTCATTATCTTTCTCTCAACATTTCAGTCAAACTGACAGACGGAACTCTGCTCCAATTTTTCTTTTCAGAGTAGGAAACTTTGTCTTGCATTGTCAAGTAAACGGAAACGTCGACATTATACTGTTGATGTAGTAACAAAAATGCTTCAAATACATTTTACACAGACACTAACTATATCTCTATAAACAATGCTACTACTAACTACAATATGATGTAAGCGTTTGTGGCTTAGTATCACGTACTATGCTATCAAAATCTCTCCGTTCGGTTCAATCAAATATGCTGTTCAGGGTACGCTTCGAAAGTTCTGTTTTCTTAACAGATCAACAAGCCAGCGTCATATGTGAAATGTATTCTGAATATTTGAATTCGTTAACGGAAATTATCTAAAGAAAGTAATGAATTGAATCAGGTACTTTCCGGAAATATCCGAAGATAGTTACAGACGAGTGAAATTCATATTTCATTAGGTACGATTTCATAGCTTAACTATGACATGGATCGATCACGTTATAATACAGAAGTGTGATTATTTTTTCATCAATCTGTGAGGGATACCTGAAAAATGGAACATGCTCCGTGGGGAAGATCTTTCATTTTTCTAACGCCGATCTATTGACGAAAAACGAATGAGCTAAGACTCTCCAAAACGAAACTAGTAATAACTTCGGAATGGTTTACACAGATTTTGCAAATATACCAATGTTGGATGGTAAATTGAAAAATCTTTCGAATATTTTTTCAGATAATCTCTCCATATCAACGATTGATATGAATTGAGACGAATTTTGATTCTATGATATTATGGAAATCATGATATGCATTAATTGTATGAACACTATAACATCCGGAATTTAATTTGCTGATTGTGTTGTTCAGAGATATGAAAGACCTTAACAGCAAAGTATCACTACAAATCTCAAAAAAAAAAAAATGAAAAAATTGTGATAACCCCTCCTTGCGAAGGTTGACGGTACATATATTGTTTTATTGAAAGAAAAAATGCTATGAGGCGAGAGAGCCCATCACATATGCCAATCTATTTTTTTATAGCTGGAAAATGCAAATATCTAGGAAAAGTCGAGTCAAATTTAAACCTGTCTCTCACTGCCTAGGTACAAAAAATAATTTTATCACTAACGACAGTGGAAGTGGAACGTAACTATGGTCATAATGATTTGAATTTGATAAGGGATACTATATTAAATACCGAGGCGAAGAGGGAGAAAAAAATTGCTTACTAAAGCCGAGTTAAATTTCGTCGAGGTTTATGTACTATTTCATCCAAAATCATTCATATAAAATTTGTGGTCGAAGTAGGCATTGCAAAAAAAATGCCATTCGCTACGTGGGAATATTTCAGCTTCGTTGTAATGAGTGCGTAAGCATGCCAATCATATTTCAATTTCCAATACGTTTGAAGAGACTATTGCTGCAAATGAGCAATGTTTGTATAACTCACTGAAATATTCACGACATTCTCGACATTCCCAGGAGTAAATGGGATGTGAGGACTTTCACGTAGAAATTTCAGCTTTGTTTTCATTTATACCGAATATTAAACCATGTAACTTACTCATTTCAGAATATTCACCCCACAAACCCCTCCGTTATTTCTGAGACCGCCCACAAACTTGATGAAAATGAAGTTTTGTCTAGCCTCAAATTATAATTTCAAATTGGTGTAAAACAACTCCGTCAACACAAGGCACAGCTCTTCTGGTGCTGACGACTCAGGGGTCACAATTTAATGAAGTTTGTGTCAATTAAGGTTCATGTCTCCGCATAACTGAAGTGAGCTTGTTGGCGAATGTTAGTTAGAAAACATTCGAGAAGCATGATTAATGGAAACGTAGTGGAAGTGTGGCCACGAAATATTCGATCGAGAAAACTGAACTAACGATGAAAACAAAAGTTCATAAACCAACACAATAATAGCCACAACCATTAGAATAGAAATGTTGAAATATCAATAAATATCGATGTCTTTAGCCGCAACCAATTGATCACTTCAAATGCTTCGATGGAGTATTTTTATTTTTTTTATATGACGATTCACACGAAAGGGAAGCCCTGTAATGTTCGAAGAACATCGTGTGAATCAAGGGACAGGAGTAACGAATTAACATTCACTTTGAAATTTTGAAGTTTGAGAGCCTCAGGAAAAACCCCTCTCGGCAAGCAGTTCCAAAGCTCAGCTGTTCTATTGAAAAAATATCCCTGAGCAAAAGAGGTTCGACAGGTCTCCAAGCTCAAAACAAAAGGGTGGGAATTCTGTACTCGTCCTGTCATCCGGGTAGATATTGCCAAGGGCGGAACGATTGATGACATTTCAGAAGAACACAGACAAGGAAAATATATATAGAGGAGAAACAAGTCTCCAACCCGTCTGCAATGCAATGAAGTGAGCGGGTCTGTGAGCGATAAATTACCAACAAGGCGGAATGCCTTTCTCTGAATAGAATCAAGAAGCTTCAATGAATGTTGTGGTACCAAGCTCCATACTTGAGAACCAAATTCCAAGATCATTAGAAGCTGACGAAAAATTAACCTTTAGCGATCGATCTCACATGGTTTTCCCATGAGAAATTATAACTGATAGTAATTACTAGCTTGTAGATACTTGACTTTGTAGGAATAGTTACTGCTGTCATCTAAATTCTTGATAAGGATAGATCGGCTTTCTTTGAGAAGAGACATGCCTGGGTTTTCCCAGTATTAAATTCCACCACGTTGATGTTACCCCATTCTATTATTTTTACCATGTCATCGTTGATTTTATTGACGTGAATTTTCCTTTGAATTTTTGTTCCTCGAGCTGGTATAGGGACTCTGGAAGAGAAACTAGTATGAAGAGTACTGTCGTCCGCAAAACTATTCATGTTTTCTCGAGAAAATCATTGATATGAAGCAGAGACAAAGTGGGCCCAGAACTGGTCCCTGTGGAACACCTGCATTTATTGAGAGAATATGAGATGATACTCCATCAACAAACACATACAGAGACCTATCAGGCAAGAAACTCTTCAACAAAGCACACAACTGAGGAGGCACACCATAAGACGGCAGTTTAGAAAGGAGACCTCGATACCAAACTCGATCACACCATTTTGAAATATCGAGTGCAACAGCTATCTTTTCTCCGAATTTTCTGATCGAATGCTGCCAAATATGAGAAACATAAGTCAATTATATTATGGAAGTGGAATCAATTAATTCACTATATGTTGATACCTTCCTCCTCCTCTTGATTGTATATTGAATGATCATCACAATAAGCTGAGTGTAATGATGATAAATGTTGATATCAAATTTCCGTAATAAATGATGAATATTATATTACCATAAATTCACTGATGATTCAACTCAGAACCCATATGCCATAAGTATTCGAATTATTCGATAGCATAAGTTTCAATTCAATATTAACATTAGAGTGACTCTATTCGTTCAATAGTGGAATGATCGATTTATATCACGTTATTTATACCAATGTTGAAATTGTGATTGAACTTTGAAAAACGTAAACCTGATTAGGTATACCAAAAATGAGAATAGACTTTGGAGTAGTTATGTACAAAATATCATTATCTCCACATTACGTTAAGAGGTGGAGAAGTAATTTATTAGCCACGAGAAAAAAATTGTGGGTTAGCCGACTGTAGTTTACTGTACTTTCTTTACTCATGCCATCCTAACAGCTGTTTATATCCATACGATTTGCGTTGTAGATAAGCACGTAATTTGGAGTATTTGTTGATGTCCACATTCTCCTTTATATTCAGAAAACTCCTTAGCAAGGAGTGAAATATCCATAATGACGATACTTGGAAAGTTCTTAAACTTTCGGAATTAATAAAAAGAACGTTTCCGGAGAACAAATTTATGATTCTTTCTCGCCACCAAGTCATGAAATGTTTTGTAAATTTGTATTCGTATTTTTCTTTTGATTTTTCTGGCAGCAAATTCACCGTAATATTTGCTTGTTCGGTAATTTCTGGTGTTGTAGCACAAATATCTTCGTTATCACTCATTCTCAGTGATCGACGAAACACTGAATGACAGCTACTGAGTAAAACATTCGCTTGTCGATTCATGGATAACTAAATACAGAATCAACCCACCAAATTTTGAACAATTAGTTTCCTCAAAACGTTATTTTCAATTCAATTTCACGTATATTTTAAATGTTCCATTATATTTCAGCTGTCAAATACGTAATGAACTGTTTGTTGAGCTGGATATAGAGAGAATGTCTATATTGAGATATTTTTTTCCAATATCAACCAATATTTTTTAAATATTTTCGAGTACTTCAACAACCGTTTCTTCTTATCATTATTATATTGATGAGTTATATGTTTTCAATCAACCATCTGATTGCATTATTTCACTAGCTTTGGAAAAAAAATACCAGTGGTGCAAGAGATGTAAAATTCTTTATTTTGTATGTCTGACTTCAGCGTGAGTATAATAGAACTCATATGCGTATTTCAAAGAGAAAGAAAATAACAAATGGGGGTAGCAGAAACAGCTTCTTGAATAACTTTTGAAATCCAATACAATTATCGCTCGAGAAAAATAATTATTTATTCATTCATTAACTATATCACCATTTAGAAAGAAGTATAATATAATATGTAGCATGTGAACAAAATATATCACCGTCGCTAAAATATAATATCAAGACCGTAAAAACAAAAATGGAGAGTACTAATTGATACATTATCATCTATAAATTGTCAGATAATAGTGCGTTATGAATTTTTGAAAGATACCAATGAGCATCGAAAAGGATCTACTTTATTTTTATTAAAGTTTCGAAGTGTCCGAGACAAAGGACAATTGTAACCATAATTGGTACTATGAAACTTCATACTAAATAGAGCTGGATGTCTTGTGCAATCTACATTTGCATTGGAGTTGACTTCAAACAATCAGTTTAGACAGTCGATTTCACCATTGAGAATTTTGAACATGAGTGTTGATTTGGAAATAAACCGGCGATCTTCAAGGGTAAGTAATTTGAGAGTTTGCAGTGTATTATGATAATCAAAGTGAGAAAATGTGCCCATCTCAAAAGACACGTGTCTTTGTACATTTTCAATTTGAGATGTATCACATTTGTAGAATGGGAACTATATGGCAGAGCAATATTCGAGTGAACAGTAAAGAACAGTATAAAGACTTCATTGTTTCACTAGAAAACTGCTTAGCATTACGAAATATGTAACCTAGCATTTTGTTACCCGAAGATGAGATTTCATTTATGTGGCTTTTAAAATTGAGCCCTTGAGAAATAATCACTTCCAAATCCTTGATTCCATACACTCTGCTTAGGATAACGCTATTGATTTCATGATCATATGGGGACAAATCGTTGGATCGTGAAAAGGAAATTGCAAAACACTTATCAGTATTCAAGACTAAAAAAAGCGAATTAGACCAATGATACAAATTATCAATAGCATTTTGAAGAAAACGACTATCAAGAATATCGTGTACAATATTTAATAATCTGAGATCGTCAGCAAAGAGCAGATATTCAACATTAACCAGTGCCTCAGTGAGATCATTACCGAACAGGTTGAACAACAAGGGTCCTCAATGAGAGCCCTGTGGAACACCTGAGTGCCATGTGTGGAGCGCTTTTTTGTCCAAACGATGTACTTTTTACGTGAAACGTCACAAATATTGCTGTGACTGAACTAATTAAAACATATGTAAGGAGCAAAATGGAATGGCTGGAATTCCGAACAAAAAAACCTACGATCCTGTCATGATTTCACTTGGAATCTCCTGGATTAGGATGATTCAGATTCAGCTATGGCTGCGAATCATCATCTTATATTTGCTATATACTATGTGAGTAATTTCAAAACGAATTATATTACATACCTTCCAGTATCTAGTTATGTTCAGACTTCAAATATTTGAGGAACTTGAATTGAACTGGTCGATACCTGATGAAAATCCAAATAAACCCAAAATGTCACAATTTCCTGTAGGATTCTTATTGACAATGGGTTTTCAAAACCGCGACACGTGTTTCGCTGTACAATATATTCCTCAATTATATAGCGAAACACGTGCCGTGGTTTTGTAAACCCACTGTCATTGAGAATCGTACAAGAAACTGTGTTCTTTTTCCTTTGGTAGGAAGGTTATAAATATTGATCCAATTATTTTTGAGAATTTTGCGCTCAATTCGGTTACCGGTTTCGTTTTTTCATCAATTTTTCTGGTACTGACCAACATTTTTGAAATGGATAAAATTTTACTCTAATCGTGTTAGCAATTACCAAGAAATAATAAAAACCTTTATATGGTATTCGTAATATGTCATATTCATATCAAGGATCAACAAATAAATATTTGGATGCAATTAGATCAAAGAGTGTCAAAATTTTTTTTGGGGAAGGCAAGGGTGAAACACGCCTCAGGAGCTTTTCTGAAAAAACTTGCATTTCCCTCACAACTCATCTCTTTAATGAATACACTATCCCAATCCAGCTATCGTTAATAAAAACACTTATGAAAATAAAATCTGCCAGTTTCATTCTTTAGGAAAATTTACATTTTTTTGGTAAATCTGTTTTCCTACTCAGTTTCATAAATCATAATTTGCATATTCAGATAAAATCGTTTGATGCTAGAAATTGCCTGTTTTATTCAGAGATAATAAAACTGAAGCGTGGTTGTTGAAAATAAAATCAACAGTGCAGCGTTCTGCTGTCTGCGAAACATAACTTGGATAATGAATGTTGGTATCATAACATTCCCCTGATTATTCATGCATATTCAACGTTTCTGTTACCCAACTAGGCTATTCACTCTAGTATTTCATTATTACTTTCCGCATGAACCGTGAAATTGATTGTTACTACTAACCATTCACTTTTTTTCTCAGAATAGTCGATGCGTTCCTTCTTCTACTTTAGAATCTCAGCTTTGAGTCAAAAAGTGAAGTGGAGAGTGTTGATTCTGGACATATGAAATCTTCATACGTTTTCACAGCACTTCTAGCTAGAGACAATTGGAGTGAACTGATTCTAGAATTTTATATTTTCTAGTTTTAATAGTTTTATACAATTACTTCACATCTGCGAAAATATTGAAAGATTTTTAAAGCCACTTCATTCATATGAAAATTTGGAATGAGACAACTGTCATTTTTGTGAATGCATGCTTAGGTTACTTGTAAAAAAAATCAAAAATTTGGTACTAACTGAAATTCAATGACCAGATAGTGAAGCTTCACTTGAAGTAGTGACCCTACTCAATGTAAAACACAATAATAACATTGATTGATTATTTTAATATATGTATATGATTTTATACTCTGTAACAACGAAAAAATGTCGTCTCACAGTAAGATATGCAAAATTATCATACAGGTGAGTATCAACGTTTATGTGTTATAACAGATGCTCATATAATGTAATAATCATGGCCTAATATTTTTGACACAATTGAAGGTTATGTCACTCTTTCGCTTCTATATAGTATTTAGTTCTTCATGCTGTGATCTTTGATATTTGAAGTGGGCGTTGGTAACATGTGTTCGTATGACCGATGATTTATGATCATCTTCGGTAAGAGTAAAATGTTTTGTTTTTATTTAGATATAAAATGTCGTGTTGATAAAGGTTAGATTACTCCACAACGGCTAGTTTTGTAAAAATAATAGTTATTATAGGCTCTATTTTTTGATTCTAACACGGATCTAAAGTCAAAACGCAGTGCTTTCTGTCCGTTCGAAATCTATTGAAAATGAAAATATTTGGGAAAATTATATCGAAGAAGATGGAATCAGACGTAAATGGAGCTCGGTCATCAAAAGCACGGGCCTACCACTTGTAGATTCTATCGTAATATGTACAAATAAGTTGGCAGAATGTACAACTAATGTGAAATGGGAATGGCCCACAGCTTCCAAATGAAAAATAAAGCATGTGACACCTAATATTTTTTTTTGATAATACCTTTCAGAAGCAGCTAATCACTGTTTTCCAGGAAGACCGTTTCAGGAATCAGTGGCAGGGTTTTCAAAGCAGAAGAAAAAATGATTGAAAAATAGAGAAACATTAACCTAGTCTCCTTTTTATAGTTTTCATTTCTACATTTCTTATATATTTATTTTTGATATATTCATCATTTCAATATACATTTTTTCATGTTCATTCATCTACATTCCACACCCATTTCTGAAACTATGGTGTGATTCTGCCAAAAAACATAACCACTTAACGTCATCTATAGATAACTAATAAATATAACTCAGTTATCTGAAAAAATATATATATCAATCAATCAATCAAATATACTTTATTGTCTGAAGTAAATACAACTTATAGACAAAGTCTTATAAATTATTCTTAATCTTTGGAACCTTTGGTGTATCGATTTTCATCTTCTGAAGATGCTAACCTTGTTAGCGAAACGCGCGTCGAGTGCAAAAAATATCAGTTTGGTGTTAGGGTAATTGATCTCTAGGAAAAGTTATAACATTCATATTAAAGCAGCTTATTACGAATATTTCCCTCATATATAGAATGTCCCATAAGAGCAATGCAATTATCGAAAACTCACAACGGTAATTGCATTGTATCTAAAACTTACAGCGGTAATTGCATTGTATCAAGTCACCATAACAACACATTTGAAACCGTATCGCTAGACGTCAGTAAACAACACAAATAAATGTCAGATAGACTTCAAAAATAGAAAAACATTTCGCGTTTAGGTGAGTACTCCATACAATCTATAGAGAAAAGTATAAATGAACAAAAAATAACATTTTCTTATGAATTTCTTCATTCCTGAAATATTCCAATGAATTACATAATTTTGCATTCAAGCGTGATATCGTATACAAATTGCATTCGGTTATTTCATATTTTGTCATACTTTCGCCAAAATATGAAAATAAACTTGGAATTTTTAGATATCACGCTTTCTTGCAAAATTATCGGTAATTTCTATGCACTCGTGCAATTATTACCGATAATGATACATATAGTATTGTAATTTAATTGTTACATTGAATTTATATCACAATTTTTAGTAGGACGACATTCATTTGAAAGAATGTATTTCATAATTATTATAGTCACAAAACTCTATACATTCTTGACGTTTGAGACAAAAAGGAGTATTCATTTCCTGGATTGGAAGAAACTTTGAACACACATCTATTTCATCAATAATTCATTCTTAAAGTCTCGAAACTTCATTTGAATATTCATAATTATAAATCAAAATTAAGTGTACGTCACTGAAACATTTGCCTTGTTGCTATAGTTACCATAAAAACCATCACATAGATAGACCTCTTTCGTTAGAAGGGTAGCAAACCAGTGAAATGAATCATTATAATTATTACCTATAACTTCTTAGGCTTCATCTTATGTATCCGTGGACTTTAATCAAACAATAATTGGAGTCGAACCTGAATTCCATACGCCCCTATTTATGGCCATGGAAACGTAATCCTCTACGAACTAATTATTAGGTTTCCTAGTTAACAATGAGTTGTTCATTAACGATATGTCCTATAATTAGGAAGTTCATTGGACTTTCCTTTGCTACAGCAAAATGAACTGTATAGGGGAGAGTATGGATATATGGCCAAGTGATAAGCATTGAAATTAATCTTCTCAGAACTAATTCCATTGGTTGGGCCTTAGTTTATTGGATTCAAGGCAGACAAAAAATGACAAGGTCAAGAAAATAGAAAATACTATCTAAACATCAGTCGAATAAAAATATGAACAATCAATTGAATATTATAATGAAGAGGACTGTTTAATCATACCGTAGATGTGATCTCTGGGTGAATAAAATTGGGATGAAAAATTCAACTCATAATACCAATATACATTTTTTTTTCAATTCGGATTATAACATCTCTCAGTAGAAAAAGGATCTGGAAATAATTGAATTTCAAGTGCAGTGTATCCCAAAATAGCACATACAGTGAGGCCGTAAAAAGTTCCCTCCAAACATAACAAAGGCTGATAAACTTTTCGTAACACTGCCTACATTTGATTACCTTCTGGTGCAGAAACTAGTAATGTAACGCCACTATACAAGAGAGCGCTGTCAAGTTTTTTACAATGGACGGAGGGGTATTTGAATTCTCTAACACATTTTTATTTTTGGGTTAGTTCACCATTCTGTTTCAAATAATCTTCCTACTAGCGAAAAATCATAATTTCAATTGAAATTCTATTCGAAAATCGCGTTAATTTATTTCATTAACCTCTTATTCACTTTCATTATCATCATGTTATATAGCTATATCAAATCATCATGCTGATATTATGAATTAATTATTGAGTTAATATCGGCATCCACTTTTCGTGATAGTCAATAATAAATATTGAATTGCCGATACTAAAATCCCATCTCACAAATGACATTCAATCAATATTAATATATAATGGAACTTGTAGATGAAATTCAGGGTAATTTTAGCTATAGATCTGTTCTTCCCATTTATCTTCAAAAATAAGTTCGTCCCAAAAAATGTCAGTAGGTGCGAGCATCTGCTTGGAGTTTATTCACATTATGAATAATAATTTCAATATTCATTTTTAAGCGTATCAGAACAATATTCAACCAATATCAAAAGGTGGACATGCCAACTTATTGCATAATTATGACAATTTGCTTCCCAAATTGACGAATCAATACAGTGTTTCACCATTCCATAAACTATGGAAGCTATATTTCAATTTCAATGTTGAAATAATTGAAGTTCGGAACAGATATGCATGTATTTAATATTTTAAAATTGTTGATATATCAATGAATATAACCTACTATATGTAAAATATACATATAGTAGGTAAAATTGTAAAATTGTTGATATATCAATGAATATAGCCTACTATATGTATATTATATATATATATATATATATATATATATATATATATATATATATATATATATATATATATATATATATATATATATATATATATATACAAAGGTGAGTTTTATCGGGTGTTCAGTCGTTCAACTAGAGAGAAACTCTTCTTTACCTACTCTACCAAGCTTTCGATGATTTTTATTATCTTTATCAAGGCTGAAATGTACAATTGATGGTCAAATAACTAATGTATAAATAAAAATGGTATAAACTAAGATTTTACACACGGAAGAAAACTTGACAAAAAGATTATTTAGAAATGATTTTTAATCAAACAAGAAAACTATACATCGAATAAGAAAACTGGCATAGAACAATTGAGTGAAATATATTCTCATCTCTTATCATTGTAACATTTCTAAAATCTCCATGTATAAATTCCAATCAAGAAATCATGCTCTCTTAGAAATTCTATCAGTTAGTGTCCGTCAGCATTCAGTAAGGAATGTAATCTATTTTATATATTATGTTGAGTTTATTTATTTAACTCGTTTTACCAGTAAGTTTATACCATTTTTATATATACAATAGTTATTTGACCATTAATTGAACATTTCAGCCTTGATAAAGATAATAAAAATTATCGAGAGCTTGGTAGAGTAGAGTTTTTCTCCAGTTGAACGACTGAACACCCGATAAAACTCACCTTTGTATCTATTGACAGTCGAGAACTTTCTACAGTATATATATATATATATATATATATATATATATATATATATTATATATATATTCCGCCTTCGAATTGCATATTCTTATCTGCAATATTGATGAAATACATAAATATGCAATTTGAAGTTGAACCATTTTTCACATCAAAATGATGTTTTTTCAATATCAATAAATATCAGTAGGCCCAACGTAAAGTCGGGTTCTAGCCAATATCATGTGCTGAAGGGGATCGTTCAGTATCTGAGTCTTCCATCCACTCATGCCCAGTATTCTCCTGAACCCCTCATTTGAATTTTCGGGATGCTCACTCTTCACGTTTTGAAATTCCACATCTGTCGAGAAACTATTTATTACGCTGCCATCTGTCTCCCTGATTAAGGCGAACTCCTCACGGATACTCTATATTTCAAAGCTGTAGTACATCATTTTATAGAACGATGATAAGGAATTCCATAAAAGTGATCATATATCTAGAAAGAAGCACAGACTTTTATCACAGATGTTTATGGGATATCGGACAAAGTGTTTGGTGGTTTATTGGGGTGATGTGAAGTTGACCTCGTTTAGAATTGGGTTTGTTAAAATCGGTTAATAGTTGCATCGAACTGAAAGGAACTAGTTGATCTATCAAAAAAAGTATCATCTCAAAATAAGTTTTATGTAGAATCAAATCCATACCGGAATCCGGTCCATCATAGCTCATGTAGAATATCTTTTGAAAAGTGGTAGACTAAATGTTCAAATTGGGCACACTTGTTTTTTCAAATGTGTAGTTTCACATATACAGAATATACAGAGATATACAGAAATATACAGAAATATACAGAAATATACAGAATTCCTTATGTTTGCGGTGGATCTAAAACTTTTATCGAGCAGTTATTTATGAAGATGACAGATTGTTACAAAAAGATCTCGAAGCTTTTGCCGTGTGGCGTAGAAATAATTGACTAGATATCAACATCGATAAGTGTCTTTCGCTAAAATCTAGGAGAGATCTAGGAGTTCAAATTGGCAAAAAGTCTTAACATACTAGGTTTTGTGTTGAGAATTCCTACTCATTTTTCAATTCAAACAATTCGTGAGGTCTATTCTTGAATATTGTTCGGTTATATGGGACACATAGTATAATGTTAATATCGATTTAGTTGAGAGTGTACAAAAGAGATTCTTGAGGAATTGTGCTTACCACTTAGGTCTTCAACGAAATGAATATAATTACAGTCAAATCTTAGACAGGTTAAATTTAAAATCGTTAGGAAATTGGAGAATAACTATGAACTCAAGTTTCCTTTTCAAGGTAAAAGGTAATGTTATTTATAACACAGAACTACTTCAGCTGATAACATTTTATATTGTTACGAAATATCCTAGCGCCGGCCCTGTCGCTCATAAAAGCAAAATAATATGAGGGGTACAAGAGAGAACATAATTTTTCCAGGAACTCCCATCATGCATGGAATGTTCGATCATACATAATATAATATCAATTCAATCACTTGGACTAAACGCGAAAGGCATACTGGAGTTTTCGCACAAAAAACACAGTTACTGTTTTGCAAAGAATCACTGAATCGAACTGACAAGTAGATACAATTCAACAACATTTTTTACTATGGCATCAACAAGCATAAGCTACTTGATGAAATTGTGCAATATAAAGCAATTCACCCTCAAGTTCGTCACATTCTCAAGAATTTCAATATTATATTCACCTGATATCGATATCGTATCGTAGAGGTGAGAATAATGGTTTGTATTCAGTAGTAGTCTAGTTCAATTCAATAAAAGATATAGACTGGATTCGTGTACGAGTAAATAAGTTTTTTTGAAACTTTATATTTAAGGAAAAGTGCAATAACTCAACAACGCCGTAACCGAATTTCAAAAACCAAACATGAAATGATATCAGAATTTAACGTAGCATCTGAATATGTAATGATATACAGGGCGTTCTATTCAAAAAAATTGAACTTTAGTCTGTAGCACCTACACCAAACACCCTGTATGTTTGAAAATCATATCAAAATATAGCTGTCATGAACTCCTAAAACTTTTGTATGAAACATTTTTGTGTATCTCCTTCAACAAACCAGATATTGCCTGTCACATAAAATGTGGAACACCCGGTATACGGAAGCGATTCTTCCGATATTCCGATGCAGCAGAGTTATTCAGAGAGTTTATTCCGAGATATCACAGTTTTCAGCTCAGTGGAGAGGCGGAGAGTTTATAGAGTTTTTATCGAAGAGAGCTTGGGTATTAATAAGTGCAGAAGCCGAAGTAGAGAATTTCTATTACAGAGAGTTTTAGTACCGAGCGTTGGAAAGTTATCGGAGCAATTCAAGTGATTTTATTGTATTGTGTTGTGACAAAGAGTTGTAATAAAAGTAGTTTGGTGTTGTTTGGAGTTTTGATAAACAAACCCAAGGAAATATCGTAACAATATTAAACAAAAGAACACCGGAAATGCTGATATTTTCCACATATATTTTTGTCATACCAATTTTACATTGAACAGTCTTATCCTCGTCTTCTGAAGCTGGGAAACCAATATCATAATAACCTAGATCTATTTAATGTTTCACCTGAAGCGTTCAAAAATCAGTAAAAAGGCTTTAGATTTCCGAAGCTTTTCTTCACATTATCGTTGTATTTTATATGTACCACGCCCTTTAGTAATATAGACAATAGACATAAGCATTCAATAATAATTTGTACTCCACTACTTGTTGAATATGTTTTTGTAAATTGGCTCTGCCGTTAATGAATGAATAAATATTGTCTGGATGTTTCTTGAGAAGGTCAGTTTTCACGTCAAGCGTCTTGTGTAACGAACACAAGATAATGTTATGAATAATGTAGAATATAACACACGTCAACATGAAATTTGACTTTGATTGCAAAGCATTAAATTTCGGTAGTTTAGGTCGTAATAAGACGGAAAAAAATATATGGCATGAAAAACTTTGCTTTTGTGCTTAGAAGACTGATTGAACGAAATTTTTAAAAATCTCGGATTTTAATTTTTGATTGAAAATTAAACTATTGAAATAAAAATGTTTATTACTTTTATTAAGTTTCACTATCAAATTAGCTTACAGAAAAGTGGAAAATAACTTAAAAGTGCACACTTTTACTTTTTCTTTTATGTTCATAGCTACTTTCTCTCAATAAACCCCAAATATAGTCGCCCATCATGTTTTCATTGTATTGGCCTTGATAGCGTTGTTCAAAATTCATGATGTCCTTGATGCAGCATATGTACTTTTAATGACATCCTGCAGCTCATGGCCTTAAAATTTGTGAGCATATCCTCAACCAACTTTTCGTAGTTTTCAGCTTTATTATTTCCTAAAAATACAGAAACTACTGCTTTAAAACTGTTCCAACTTGCTTTTTGAGTACGATTCAGCAACGTTGGAAATTTTTCATCGGCGAAAATCTGTCTTATTTGCGGACCAACAAAAACCCCAGCTTTAACCTTTGCTTCCGATAACTTCGGAAAAAATTGTTTTAAGTATCCAAAAGGTTCTGAAGTTTCATCCAGTTTTTTAACAAATTGTTTCATCAACCCTAACTTAATGTGCAAAGGCGGCATTAACACTTTTTCCGCTTCAACAATCGGCTCAAATTTGACGTTCTGTTTTCCGACACACAATTCTGTTCTTACAGGCCATGACCGTTGAATATAGTGTTTAGAATCCGCTCTGCTATCCCACAAGCACAAATAACACGGATACTTTGTATATTCACCCTGTAGCCCCATTAAAAATACCACCATTTTAAAATCTCCAATCAGCTCCCAGTTATACTCACGATTCAAGCAAAATTTTGACACTTTCATAATTTTCTTTAAGATGTACTGAGTGAGCAATTGGAAGAGACGGAAATTTATTTCCGTTGTGCAATAGAACTGCTTTTGAACTTTTTGTAGAGCTGTCAATGAATAAACGCCATTCGCTAGGGACACAGGGTATGCCAATTGCTTCAAACATACCTTTAATGTCATTACAAAAATAAAGTCCATCTTCCTTCGTGAAAAACGTTGCAAACATTTCATGCCTAGTCCGCTGATCCGTGATCTTAACATCATCAAGCAAATTCCACTGTTTTAACCGAGAGCCTAGAAGCTCTGCTTTATTTTTTGGCAAATTTAAATCTCTAATTAGATCGTTAAAATCTTCTGAAGTAATGAGATAGTGTTTTGGTTGTTCAGGTGTAGGCAAAAACTCCTTATCGGAATTACTTTTATAAGAACTAAAAGATGAGCTACTTTTCTGCGATAATTTTTTTGGTGGCTCAGGTACTGGTCGTGTCAGGTCGTGAGCAATTGGAGCAGAAGAAGATTCGAGGTCAGGATATTCAATAGGTTTTGCATTTCTACCTCTACGTCTTTTACTCGGATTCACCATATAAAAGTTCTCGCCAAATCCTTGGTATTGCGAATTTCATAGACCTTTTCTCACCTCGATACCAACCTAAAAATATAAAAATAAAAATTAATATGTCTATTATTTTGGATTCATCGCTTAATTAAATAAAAATTGCTTACCTTCCAAACACCTTTTACAATAACTACAAGCAACATGTGGAGCCCATGGCTTATCTTGATTCCGTACAGGACAGCCAAAATATGCTTTATAGGCTTCACAGAGAACGTGAGATGTCTTTAGTTCATATTTCACGTCTCGAACTTTAATAAATTGACCACATATAAAACAAAATGCATCAGCATCGTATTTGCACTTTCGTGACGACATTTTAAGTTATTCTGGGCTTGTAAATAACACCTGATGGTTGTTTATCACTTGGGTGCCATCTAGCGGCACAGTGTAAACGTTAATACCCCACTCTCACCGCGCGGTCTTTTTAAAAATATTAAAATCAATTAAAATTTATGAAAAAATTGAAAAAATGAGTATTATTATTATAACTATCACAAAAGCAAACTTTATACCGAAAAAAGGTATACAATTGATCAGGTTGAACGTTACATATCCCATCATTTTTGAATTTTGTTTCCGGAAGCGACCGCCATGGATTTAGAATACACGCATGTTATAAATGATCCATCACCTAACAGCTGTCAAATGCGCAACGAACGGTTTGAAGTTGTAGGAGTAGAAAAATAAAAAATCGTTAGTGTTATATGCATTTCGAATATTGTGTTTGAGGGTTAGATTAATAATTCTGAGTTAAGTTAATGCTGTATAGAAGAAGCCTCGCTTAGTTTGAGAATGGTTGCCAAAACAATCTCCTTATTTTCAATAATCCATTTTGAGATAGTTGGTGTTGAATGAACTCATTTTGCGAGATACATCTCACCACAACTTCCAAATCATCTCGTATACACCCAAACAAACCTTGCTTTCGAACATAGTGGCATAGAAATTTCTTTTTGTGGGCCACTCAGTAGGGTGGTACAGTGTGACACTGGTTGATACACCCTGTAAAATCATTATCAGGAACACAAGATATATCCAATAGTGGGTTGAATAATATTTGGAACGATGTGTCTTATCCTCGGTCTTATCAGTATTTCGAAGATAATCTCCTAAGTCAGCATAATTTCACGAATACCTTCCTTTTAGGTGATATGTAAATACAATTTTCAGCAAATGCCCTTTCGAACTCCAGTATAATCCGCTATAAATTTGTGTAAACAATCATTGGTGGTACGTGCGACTAGCACCACCAGCAGATGTCTCACTTGAACAATTCACCTGGGCCCTACCTACAAATGGAGGAAACCCAAACAATAGACAAGCAATGCTGACGATTAGATTCCGAGTATCAAGGTATCATTGAGACAGAGGCGTAGATTTAAGTCGGACCCCGTATGCGTAGAATCATTTCACAAACCATAGGCGTAGTTAAAATTCAGGTGCATCTACCAAGGAAACTTGTATGTATGCTGCGTTAATGGTGCTGATATAATATGTTTCAGATATATTTGATAACTCAATGAAAAAACAGAAATAAATGCCGTGCACTCCTGTCTCGTACAACAAAAAGTAATAAGTTTTTCATGTAGTACGTGAACGTACTTGAAGACGATAGTCAGATAACTTAAGAACAAGTTGTTGAAGCCTCAATTTTACCTAATATTGGGTTGATGGATTGACACATGTCAGAAAACAGCCACTTTCCTGGCCATGGGCCATGAAGGGTGCACCAATGAAGGTATTTTATTTTTCAGTTCAGATCCGTTGGATCTTTTGAATTTAATGATATATTTTGAATTTGATCATGGTAAAATTCAATTATATATGCAGAATGAAAATAATCAGAACATATTATTCTTCCTGCTACATCATCCCTATTTAGACTCTAATCCCAGTTTACTCGTTCCTGAAAGAACAGCTGAAGTTATTATAAAATAAATGCTGGAAAATTATACAAAATTCGAGAAAAAAACTCAGAATTGACTGATACCTATAGGGTCCATGAATCTATATGAGCTCTATTCATGGTGTGAGCGGTATTACGTTTTGCTCTAACATCTCTTCATTATACGTTACAGACATCGTCGGTATGATTCGTGCCTATGAACAGTACAAATGAAATTTGGGTAATTTCGAATTTGAACTTTGGAGAAGAGCAAAATAATATCAATTATAACCCCATCATATAGTTCAATGTCAGGTTGGTTTCGCATCAATTCTAAACCGGTCTCAAGTGTGCTTTCCCTCTGATTTAAAACTAATTCTGGCACTTGCATCACTTAAAGTATATTCTAGATACACCCTTCGGTGTAGGCATAGCTGAGACTGGTCTGAATGAAACTGTGTTGTCATAAGGATCAAAACAATGGCATTTCTTTTTATTCACATGGAAAAAATAATAAGCAATTGAGCACAAAATCGTCGCAATGCAAAAATTATATTTATTTTGATATGAAATAGAAATGAGTTGAAATCGATAAATTTAAATAAAGGTAAAAACGCACTCTGACTCAGAACTCATATTGATGATAGTTTGTTTACTGGAGCGTGGTTTTTGTGATAGGCGGACTTGCATTCGATCTCTTCAAGACTAATTGTCTGAATTGGTGCATTGCAATCATAAAATGATTTCAGACGATTTTTGAAAGCATCATCAAACAATTTAACATCACTTAATCCAAGAGTGTAAGTACTTCCACACTTCGGTTTCGGTATGTTGAAAAAACATTTAATGAACAATTTTCATATAATTTCATTTAGAGATTATGTCATTATAATTTGCAAAATAATATTCTCGTTTCTGAAATGAATATCTCCAACAGGGCTACTCGTGATTCTCAAGGAAATAATGGGATTGTTGCTTCACAGACAGAGGTTCTTTTGTGCCTTTTACAGTACAAAGTGTGCTGAGAGCATACATTCTGTTCAACTTGAGGATGGTACAGAGGAGAAAGTTTCGGATTTCGTCCGCAATGACTGTGCATCTTCATCAGCTAATTAATTGGGTGGAAAATCATTAGCAGCAAGTTTTAATGTATCATTGACTTTCATTTATGATATGGTTGCACCACAGATACAGTCCCCCATTGTATTTGGTGTGAAAATTAAATAAAGGGTGAAATGGTAAATAATTTTTCTATTCCCATTATTTTCAGTTAGTTTAATTATTATTAATCCCGATAAATTTGATCCCCATTCTATGGTCCAAAAAACAAACGTGAGGTTAATAATTGGACATATTCTATTATTCTAGTAAAGCGAAAAAATTCAAAATTAGATTTTTTAGGGCATATCAAAGTTCATGTTGAAAATTTACAATTATTATTACGTTGTGTCAATTAAAAAAATGAGATATGTATGTTTATAAAATATCAGATGCCAAAGTAAGCAATTTTTTTTTCGAAATAAAAATCAAAATTCCTTAAAAAACATTTGGAATATGTATAGGATATTAAATATACAAAAATCTATGATGTAATCTCTCTTATGAGTTACCTTGGTAGGTAATGATATATAGGATGTTTTATTCAAGTAACCGAAGTCGACATCTCTTTCTGGTGTAGCCGGTAGTGCCAAAACTGTAATAATATTGTATTCGTCTATCATGCAACGATCTCACTACGGTTTTTTTGAATGTTTTCTGAGCCAAGTACATCCCAACACATTTTATGTTGGTCTATAATACTTCGCATCGCTTGCCTAATTCAAGAAACCACAGAAGAGAAAATGACTTTCTGAATCGTGTATTATGATACAATATCAGATTATTTGACTAGATATGAAATATTTTCCCCTCGGAAACATAGATTCCGCGCAGGATAATCAACGGAGACTGCCGCTTGCGAATTTATAGAGAGCGTCTATATCTTGAAAAATCAAACTCCTATAAAATCAGGAAAATTTCCCGATCTATTAGAATCATACCTCACGCATGAACATTTACGTAAAAATTAGCAATGAATGTTCTGAACACAGTGCTCTGAATGATGATGTACCACGAGGGTCTGTACTGGGACCACTGCCTTTTATACTTTCTAAAAATGACATGCCAGACTATGTGACAAATGGACTGATAACAATGTTTGCAGATAACACTCAATAGTGGTATCAGCAGAGACTGTCGAAGAAATGCAGAACACAATAAGTAATGTTATTGATTCTTTTGAGAACTGCTGTAATAATAATAATACTAATTTGATATTAAATACCGAGAAAATAGTGTATCTTCAATTCAAATGTAAGAGAAATAGTCCATGTATGATTACAACAGAACATAAATATTCAGAGACAACTAAATTCTTAGTGCTCTATTTAGATCCAAATATAACGTGGGAAAATTATATACCTACATCGCACTTTAAAAAATTCAGCTCTGCTTTTTCTGCAATATTGAAAGTAAAGAATACTTTGGATAGGAAAATTCTGGTTGGTATGTATTACTCTTTGGTATATTGTCGTATTTCCTATAATGGCACTCTATGGGGAGATTGCGCTAATTCGGAGAGGATTTGTATTATCCAGAAGCGTATTCTAAGACTCATATTCGACGTCAATTTCGGAGATAGTTGTAAACCCACATTCCAGCAAAAACTCGAGCAAAAACAAATTTTTAAATTTTCCTTGCGTGTATATTTACAAAATGCTGATCTTCATGAAACAAAATTTGCAAACATCTAAAAAAACATTGATTCTTTCACCAGTATTCAACAAGAAATGCGAGAGCACTGAGTATAATCCACCACAGACTATCAAAATTTGAAAAAAACCCTAGATATGCAGGAACAAAGCTTTTCAACAAACTCCCAGAAGGCATACGAAACATGAGCCTTACTAGTTATAAAATGGAAAATGAAAAAAATGTCAGTAGGAAAGTTATATTATTCGGTGAAAGAATACCTCAATGATTCGATAGGTTGATATTCAGAAGTTAGATCTTTTATACTCACGTGTATATTGTATTTTGTGTACTGCTTATGTATTATATTTATAGACGATTTGTTTACCTATATTGGTATTTGTAAATAATACTGAATTGTACATCCATCTCCTAGATGGCTGCTGATGCAAGTACAAATAAGTTTATTATTATTAATTTCTGACTTTGAGGAAGGAGTAGCTCGCATACAACTTTTTCCAATTCTTTTTTTTTTTTAGTTTTTCGTGTGATTGGATGCTGACCTGTCTTCCTGTAAGTTTTCCAAAAAAAAAATACATCAAATTGTTCTGCAATGCTTTGATTAACGCCGTCTTGAAATATGCTCACCGACTATATAGCAGATTCTAAATGAAATCTCTTCCCTTCATTGAACACTTACAAAAGCAGATGTCTTGAATTCGTACTAAAGACTCTTTAGTAAAAGATTAGACCTTCAAGTCTTTCGTCACCCCCATGCATCAGTGGATTGATTTCAATTCACCATTAACAGGTGCAGAACCTAATATTAGTCACCTTAGAATAATTCCTGAAACCCCTTTGCGAACTTTTCAACATCAAAGGAAAGCTATAACAATAACCAATATTCTTCCATGACTATTATTATGAGGAAATAATGATTAAGGACAGGCTGAATGAGTTTTCTTAACGAATAAATCCAGTTAACAAGATGCTGCTGCTTTCCGTTATGAACATAAACGTATCGTTTTATATGCATATTGTTTGTTTGATAATTGTGTGCTTTATGGAAACATGGCCTCAATAAGAGTTGATGGTATGCACCTGGATAGATCTGTGTAGTGATATAATTGGAGTGGAGTCTTATTTATTTACAAGATATGTAAAATCATTTCACCATCTGGCAGCGAGTTAGAAAAGTGAGTAATCGTGAAAACATGTCACATTGTGAAACAAAGAACAAGAATGAATCGTTTCAGGGCGACTCAAAGTTCATCGGGATTATTTACGTGGTATAAAAAAATGGCCAATCATTGAAAACAATAAATTTATTACCGATTTGTCATTTTTGGACTTCACCCGATTTTAAAGGTCAGATATTTTTTATTCATTCATTCTAATTGTCTGTTCGCTCAATATCTGGACTATAGTCGGGCTGTTCAAAAGATAGAATTCAAGGACGCGTGTACAGTAAAATCCCTGCATAGCCACGCCTTCTAAACTGAAATAAATGAAGAACTGTTCACACTGTACTGTACTCATTTGTGCTTTGTATTTACGTGTGTTACGTTAATTAAATAATATGGATGGAAACACTCTTTCACCTCAAAGAAAAAGATAAAAAAAGGCATTTAACTGTAGAGGAAGAAGGTGTAATAATGAACACTTATAAAAAAGCATCCCAAGAGTTGATGGGAGGACGACGCGGCGACGTTTTTGTTGAGTGGTGTAAATCGGACTTGTAACATTGGGGAGAGGAACATTCAAAGAGTGCGTGCCGTTCACGTGATCATTCTATCTTTTCAGCGGCTACATTATAGATTTCTGAATTCTATATTCAGTAGGAGAACTAGATAACTGGTCTTTCAAAAAATCAAGGGACCCAAATTGTCCGCAGTTGTGAATGAGATAACCCTACCTTTCATTGTAAATCATAAAAATATGAATGTGATTAGAAACCGTGAGTGATTCTGAATAACAATTTCACATATTGGTGAGATGTGGAGGTAAGTAATAGAGTCTGCGGGCTTCTAAGGTTTGCTTGCCAGGGAACAGCTCGCTCTCAAAATGAAGTGAAACCCTCTATATATATATACATATTTATATATATATATATATATATATATATATATATATATATATAATACCAGTTTTTCCAATATTTCGATAATGTTTATTACCATCTTCAGGGAAAAGCTACAAATTATTATTTTGAGTTATCACATCAAATAAACAGTAACAAGAACCTTACTGTATTTGAGGTTAGTCGTATTAAAAACGTTGGTAAAGTGGTATAACATGTCACAGACAAAAAATATGTTCACAGTCCAATATTAAAATTTTACACCAAGTAAATTGTTTAAAACGCCATTAAAATATTAACAGGATTAAAAAAATATAGTTGCATATTCAACACGTGAATACACATAAAAGTCGACATTAACGGTTTAAGATGAATTATGAATGACATTGACAATGAAGTTTGAAATGACAGAGTTGACATGAAGTATGGAACATCTGGAAACAGGTGTGTGAAGAGACATCTGCCAGGATACAGTAAGGTTCTTGTTACTGTTTATTTGATGTGATAACTCAAAATAATAATTTGTAGCTTTTCCCTGAAGATGGTAATAAACATTATCGAAATATTGGAAAAACTGGTGTTATAAGAGTGCACTTCCGTTCTGCTGTTCACCCAAAAAAACTACAGGTATGTATATATATATATATATATATATATATTTAATCATGCGTGAAGGAAAATTCCCGACCTCTACACTTAAACTACAAAGACAAGGGGGTACGTGTGACATGTTCTACGCTTTCTTCTTCTTGTTTTGCTCTTGAACTTGGCTCCCAGTTTGTTGTTATTTCCTTCCAGAGTGTCTGAGATTCGATATCTTGCATTTCTCACAGACATCATTCATTGAGGAGCATTAAGCTGTCAATATCCATCATTCAAGTACGTATAATTATGGAGAACCGAGTCAAATTCAAAAATGGCACATATAATTTGTATAGACATTTAATTCACTCATATCTTTGTGAATGGCTGGGTCTGGATGTCTTGTTCCTACGATTTTCTGTTCCGATTCTTGATTTAGGTTGCAGGTAACCACCATAGGAGAAATTAAAATGTTTTATACCTTCCATGGTTGAATGACCCAAATAGCACAAGTACGTCCAGTGGACGTACTGCATATGTACGGTGAGGATGCATTGTACGTATTTAGGACGTACTTTTGTCTCCGACAGACGTACATAAGACCTCCCTGCGACTTACCGTTTCCGCATAGTCGGTAATCCCAGGTACGTACTTTTCTAGTCTACACAGGACCTGAAATGTACAGAAAGGGGAACTGTTTGGGACATTCCGAAAACGTACATTTTCCATTCTGTGTGCGCTATCCCAAGTAGAACAAACATATTTGACCAATATTGGTTCAATATTACGGGAATATTAACCTTATATTGTAGATGATATCAATAGTGGCCACAAAAATATGTGAACTTTCGGCGATATTAGATCAATATTCGAAAACAACGTAATGATATACCATTTGATATCACTTAATGAATCTAAGTTTTCATATTCGAGATTATTCATTTCTTTTTTACCAAATTGTCAAGTTGGAAATTCTACTCATTCAAGTGTACTAACTATATAACCGAATACTTACTTGGAAAAAGAGAACTCTCGACCTTTTCTATGGAGATATTATTGTCGACCACTGTTACGCTCTACGGCACGGAGATACTTGTTTTTAAGAAGGAGTTGGGTGCTATAGATGTGATGACTTCAAGTTAGTTTTGTTCGAGATAATATTAAAATTTTAGAAAGTTCAGTAACAATGAAAATATATTCGAAAAAACACTAAAGGATCACTGTCTCGTGTGATGGCGGTTTTGGAATATCAAACTTGCTGTGCAAAAAATTCTGTATGTAATTTTCTGGTATTTAAATTCACCACATGTCGATGTTTCAATTTTTCCAAATTTTTTTAGAAATAATTCATTATGAATATTGCATTACCAATATTGATATATGTTTGAATACACTAAGTGATCACTCTCAAAATCCCAATACCCCTTGAACCGAAAGGGACCCAATACGTACGTACTCGGGAGGTCCAAACAGTATGTACATACTAACAGAAATGTAGAAAATGAAAGGAACCCAATCCGTACGTACTTGGGAGGTCCAAACAGTATGTACAAAAAAGTACGTCAACGAGACGTCCAGATAGTATGTACATACGATTTCCAAAAATGTACGTCATTACTATGTCCCGCAAACGTTTCGAAAGATACGTATCTGAAAGGGACTCAATATGTACGCACCTGGAAGGTCCAAATAGTACGAACATAGTTCTTCCAAACATGTACGTAAATGATACGTCTGAGCAGTACGTACATGGGATTTACAAAAAAACACGTCATTGGTATGTCCCTAATTCATCTCGAAAAGTACGTACCTGAAGAGGAGTTAATGTAAACGTATCAGGGACACTCAATAAAGTACGTACATAGTACTTCCAAGCATGTACGTTTTTATTACATTCCGATTGAAACGGGACCAAGTATGTACCTACATGGGACGTCTAACCAGTACATACATGGTACATCCGGTAATGTACGTTCTTCGAATGTCTCCTATACGTCCCGGGACGTATCGACGTAACTGGGACATAAATGGTTCGTCTTCAGGACGTCGTGTGCTATTTGGGGAGTTATGTTTATATTATCCATCGGTGTATTTATATTTCAGAACTTAGCGTTGAGTGAATATAATGCTCGACTGTCTAGTAATTTTAATTTTTACATCATTAGGTAAGTACGAAATAGGTAGATATTTTCAACACTTATGAATTTATTAACTCCGGAACTCTTTTAACTGGGCTGGATATTCTTTGATGAATTTGTAGCCTAGGTACGAAGCGAAAATATTGGCTATTACATACATTTAACGCAGGGTTGGGCTGATTAAAATCACGATTCAAATCATGATTTAAATCGCTTGATTTTCAAAATTAAAATCATGATTTAAATCAATTTTCATTTTTTTTTATTCAGAACCAGATAACAACATAATATAAAAGTTTTGTCGTAGATCAAAAGGAGTATCTGCTTTTAGTGAAACAACGAAAAATAAGTACATATTTCCAAATTCTCAAACTAAACGTAAATTTTATTACTGTATATTTTCAATCTATTCATTTTTGTTATACAATTTGAACAAAAACACGAGTTTCCCTCCTTTTTCTATGCCTAATCTGTTTCTAATATTCGAGTGTACAACTAGCGAAATGCGTAAAATTGTTGGGCAACGTCAGTTTTTAGGTTGAGAAGAAAAAGAAGCCTCGACAGGAATATTCTTGCAAAAAGCACAACAAATGCGTTCGTGTTCGTGCCTCACTCGGCACTGTTTAACGAGTGTATAGGAAAAAAGGAAAACATATCGCGACAAGAATTTTCTTGCAAGAAGCGCGACAAATGCGTGTCACAAGTTTTTGAGCCGCAAATTGTATTAAAATTTTCATACTCACTTATACATTAAAATAATTAACAATAATTTCAAAGAATCAAAATGTTCAAATTTTGAATTCAAAAAAAAAAAAAAATCAAAAAAATCAAATAAATCGTGATTTTTTAAAAAATACAATGATTTTTGATTTTTTTAATAAAAATCATATTTTGCCCCACCCTGATTTAACGTAATACTTCGGTCGCTACGAGCACCTTTTTTTAATTTTTTTTGTGGAACGTACGTAATTCGGTCTCCTCTACAGATAATCCAAATGAAATTTTTGGCGGTCTCGTATATTTTCGGAGACAGGTCCATTTTGATGTAAAACTTCACAATTTCTCACATCAAATTTCTGTTGCTTAAATACACAAAATTCGTCTTTCTTCTGATAAAACACCACACACGCCCCCATTTACTCGCTCTCAACAGTTTCGAGCAGGAAAAACATTGTTTTTTCATAAAATGCATCTCTTTTCGAACCATAACCAATTTGTTGTGATATCATAGTGCGATGACAGTCGAAAGTGATGTATTTGCAGGGTTGCCGCTCTCATTGTTATTGTTGAGAACTGAATGTATTGATGTTGATATTGATGTTCGATTTTCTGGAAAAAATATGTTTTTTTTCTGCTTGAAACTGTTGAGAACGAGTAAATAGGGGTGTGTGTGGTGTTTTATCAGAAGAACAACAAGCAACAGAACTTTGATGTGAAAAATTGAGAAGTTTTACAACAAAATGTACCAGTATCTCCGAAAATATACGAGACTGCCAAAAAATTCATTTGGATTTTTTGTAGAGGAGACCAAATTAAGTTCCACAAAAAAAAATTCAAAAAAATTGCTCATAGCGACCGAAGTATAACCCTTTTATACACTATTTTGGATACATAATCCCACTAAATAAATCTTTTAACATGTTTCTTGAATCCATCATTTGTCTGGCCCCCTCTTGAAGAGCTTGGCGTGGCCGCCACTGTACGCATTATTTGTTTTTCGAATTCCAGACACTCAATGATCGACGAATACGGACTGCCGTTGTGTGCTGTTATCTCAAGAACACTCTGTGCACAATTACAATTCACACACCAAAAGAATGGACACACTGTCTGCCAACCGACAAAAAGCACGCAGTAAGTAATTCTGCCGAACAAAAGCGACTTTGTGTTCGTAATATTGGCTCGTCTAGAACTAATTCTCAGACCTACAAACCAGAGGTACGCTCGATACAATTCACGAAGAGAAGCTGTGTTGAATTCCTCGAGTTCCTCGTAAAAACCCACCGGCCGTCTTCTGCGGTTGTGAACGCGAATAGCCAGAATAAACGAAGACTCGAAGAGATACGAAGTCGGAATATACGCTATTCGTTCGCTTGCGGTGTAGTCGTTCCAGTCCGTCACTCCGTCAGTAGGGTGCATGCGAGAGGAGTGTCGCCGCGTTAGACAGAAACGGTTGCTTCGGCTTCTTTATTCGAAAGTTAAAGCAGGCCATGTTTTGATTGTTTCGTGAACAATTATTTGGGTGATATTGAACTTTTGTGCTCCTCGAAAAGTGTTGAGTGCTTTCTGTGTACGTTCGCTACTTGCAAAGGAGTTAACTACAGTTTGTTTTGAAGTTGCAGTGACAACAGACTAACCTTGATCGACGATGCAACTGCAGTGATGCATAAAGGTGAGGTTGTGGTTTGTTTGAAATGAATCATGAGTTCGTGGGTATGGCTACTAGTTGTGTTTGTGGTTCTTTATCTACCGTGGCTGGCTGTGATGGACAGTTCAGAGGTCGATTCCATTAAAGGTACCCACTTCTTAACAGTAGGGTTTCATCGGTCTCTTTCAACTCTATCAGTAATAGTGAACAAAAAAGATGATTGCATTATAGACCAGTCAATCTTTGTTGCTAATTCAATCCCAGAATTCGGGTAAGCAATCAAAAAGCCGGCATTTCCTTATACTTGGCCAATGAACATACCGAGGAACACACATGTATTAGAAATTGCAATTTTCCGAGGAATTTTCCATAAAAACATACCTATTTTATCAGAGAATTATGGAAGGTCGGTCCAGGAAGTTATATTTATTCCTCGATTAATTCATCCGAGTATTCACCTCTTAATGCACCAATTAAATTCGAGTTATTCCAGCTATTTTCCAATAATTTGAGCTGAATTTATTGGAGATGAGTCAGTCAAAGATTTCGTGGAAACATCGAAAAACTTCGAGTTATTTCTCCAGAAATTACAATGATTTCGTGGGAGTCCTGAAGAATTACATGTCATTCTACGAAAATATTTTTGTAAGTCGCTCAAAATAAGTAGTTTGAGCATACTTATATGACATTCTCGATGTCGTTACATTTACGACTTCTGTACTATACCTACCTACACGAAAAAATCCTGTAGAAGTACTCAACTAAAGAAACAACAATAGGTGATATAGATGATGAGATTGGTGAGCCAAATTAGGCAAGTGAGCATTTCAGCCACTTTTGTTTCACTACTTACCACATGTTTGTTCATGATCATGATTCATGTTCTTAAACAAATTCGAGTTACTTACCTATGTGATTTGTCCTTCACCCACGCATTCCTCAGTCATGGCAGTGAACAATACAAATCATGATTTGTTTATTATGATCTAATGTTTATTGATCTGTGTTGAAACCTCGGTTAAAACGAAGGCACATTTGAATGAAAGCACGATTGGAAGACAGAATCGAGAACGAAATGACATTTGTACACCAAATCAGGGTTTTCATTGGTTTTCACGGGGGATTTCAGGATTTCATCAAGGATTTCAGGTGGAAATTTTGGATTTCAACCTGGTTTTCCCCAATTTCTATTGGATTGTGTACCAAGTTTTGTACACCGGACTCGACACCGAACTTCCGAAGTGAAACACCCCTTTAGTGAAATTCCACATTTTGGAATTTATTGTGCAAATTTCACAGTAAAAAGTCCGGTGAAAATACCTACTTACCCCTCGGTTGCAGAGAAGAGTCGGTATAGTTATCATAGTACGTTTGAGAGTATTCATAAATCTACTACCTACAGGAAATACGTGGAAATTTCTGTTACAAAAACTAAGGAATAACCGAGGGAATAACAATGATGCTAATCGACGAATTCTATTATAAAAATGAAAGCATCAGGTATCTCGAGAGATACTTAATGCTGAATATCTGATGGAACCAGCCGATACTTTGGAAAATCCATCATAACATAAGTAGGTAAATAAAAATCTTCGATAAAAACTTGGGTAATACCTCGGTCGCTATGAGCACCTTTTTTGTGTTTTTTTTTGTGGAAATTACGAAATTTGTTCTCTACAAAAAATCCGAATTAAATTTTCGGCGGTCTCGTATATTTTCGGAGATACAGTTCCATTTTGTTGTGAAACTTGACAATTTTTCACATCAAATTTGTTGTTGTTTGAACGCACAAAATTCGTCCTTCTGATCAAACACCACTCACTCTCCTATTACCCGTTTTCAATATTTTCAAGCAGAAATGGTTTTTCAAAAAATGCATATATTTTCAAACCATAACCAATTTGTTGTGATGTCATAGTGCAATGACAGTCAGTAAGTAGTGATGTATTTGCAGTGTTGCCGCTCTCATTGTTATTGTTGAGAAATGAATGTCTAGCTGAATGTATTAATGTTGACTTTTGGAGAAAGTTGGATTTTTTGAAAAAATAATGATTTTTTTCTGCTTGAAAATGTTGAAAACGAGTGAATAAGAGAGTGAGTGGTGTTCGATCAGAAGAAGGACGAATTTTTTGTGTTCAAACAACGGAAATTTGATGTGAAAAATTGTCAAGTTTTACAACAAAATCGACCTACTTACTTATATCTCCGAAAATATACGAGACCGCCGAATATTTCATATGGATTTTTTTTATAGAGGAGACCAAATTACGTGAATTCCACAAAAAAAAGTCGAAAAAAAGTGCTCATAACGACCGGAGTATTACCGAAACTTGGAACCCATTCCGTAGGAAGATTAATAGCAGAGTCTGGAATCCTCGAAATGTTATAATAGTATCGTTCACGTGGTATCATTTATATCTTCGAACTTGAGGTGTCAATATCTGGTGTATCGACTGATGTATCAACTTCGAAATCAACATTAACAAGTAGGTAAATATATACCTCGTATTTTGATGAATAGATAGGTACCATCAAACCGAGCATCAAACAGAACCGAGCGAAGAACAGTATTGACCCACCAAACTCAATTACTTCAACACTTCTTATTACAATCTCGTATAATCTGTTGAAAACTTAATCTTGAGCCCTAATGTCCTTTTTATTGCTATATGAACACCTGAGAAGAAAAGCTCTGTTAATGACAACCTATATTTTTAGGCCTGGGATTATGGCAACTGAGGGTAAGTAGAAATCTGTAGAAAGGTAGGTAACTCGGATAGGCAGTGTGAATATTTTTGTGGGAATTCACTCTAATTAAGGACGTGTGCAGATATTTATTTGCTGAATCATCCTCTTTATTGATTTTGTTTCGCTGAATCATTGAAACGGTATTTTTTTTCATCTCGCGTCAATGAAGGACTCTATAGAGGAAGAAAAATCTTTGAGTGATTTGCAATCAATTGCGATTTTCTTACTTTTCTCCTCTCCTTTTTTATATTGGAATGGCTCGGAAAGAAGGATTCGCTTCACAAATTTGATTTCTTACCGGGAGACGGAAATTGTCGTCTGGGTGTATCTGGAGGTCTGAGGCAAGGTCTGGAGTAAAAATTGAATCACAAGAAAGGTTTGCATCGATAATGTAGCGAGTACTACATTATAATGTAATGATGACGAATTCATGAATAAACTTAAATATCGAGTTAAATATTATTATTATTTGAAAATATAGATAGACACTAATAAATACGTGAGTATTTACCTACTTCTTGAAAATTCAAAATTGGAAGGTTTTCAATTCAGGCGAGGAATCAGGATGAAAAGTAAGTACTTATATGAAATTCAAAGCTGGAATGAAATAATTTCCACTGAAATTTCCCAGATGATTGAGTATGTAGATATTCTCAATGATACGCGCATTTCTATTCATTGAAGTGTTCTGACGAAGTGGAAGTAACTGCTGATCTTCTCTCAATTACTTGGTTACGGGTTGTTTTGAATCGTGTATGTCATTAATCGAGCCATAAATAATATTACTTACTAGGTTTCCCCCCTGGGCCCACTTCGAAATACACAGAGGGTTCGACTCTGAGTTCGATGAGGTTGATATTTTTACTTTTTTTTTTACTTCAACAAAGAATATTCCCAATTCCTCTTTGAATGCATATGTGTTTGTACATACTTACTTACATATTGTTACGATATCTCCTTGGGTTCGTTTATTAAAACTCCAAACAACCCTGAACTACTTTTATTACAACTCTTTATCACAACACAATACAATACAATCACCCAAATTGCTCAACTAAACTATCCAACCCTCTGATTAACTCTCTGTATACGATCGAGCATACGAATTTTGTCAGTAGTTGTTTGAACGTGAAGCAGTCTTGTTGTTATTTAGTCGATGCACTTGTGAAAAAACATAATGAACCTGATTGGAGGAATGCCGCAGAAGATGATTTTTTTTAACACGCTTTTATTAGCTTGGGTTGTAACTATGTATGTAACGGAATCTTTGAGCATAATTTTCACCAATTTCCAGAAGTCTGATTAATTTGAAACTTTGCATACGTATCAAGGACCGATGACAATGCAATAATTTGATCATAGTTTTCCATTATCCTTATAAGGACCACCAGGATTAATAAATTCTTTTATAGATCCTCTGTAGTGGAGTAAAAAAGATAGAGCTAGCGCGCGTTCTGCGCATGCCTGCAGTTTCGGACTTACTCTTTCGTTCTTTCGTTCGGGCACTCGGCACAGCACAACGGAGGCAGAAACGTTTTCAGGGTAGTTGCGTTCTCACAATGTTTATTCCTTATCCTACATGCGTAGATGTACATGAGTCTGATACATGCAAATTACTGTATATGATATTTATGTAACATATAATATGATAACCGTGATTTACAAAAGGCATCTAAATTATAACAAAATAATCAGAACACAAATTTCAATCTATTTATATTATGGAACAAAATTTGGTAAACAATAAAGCTTTAAAATTTAATTAGACCTTTGGAAAAATGGCTGATCGGGTCTTAATTGTGTTTGTATATTCCACGGTTACCTCTCTCTGTGCCAAGAATATCTCCCAATTACGGCCGTTCAAGGATTACGTCTGTTCAAGGATTACGTCTGTTCAAGGACAATTTCTACACAGCTTTAGTTTTACAGTCGGTAAAAAAGGAATTAGTTATGGTTGAAACATATTCAATCATAAATTCTCACCAACTAAAATAAAGTTAACAAATTTCAATTCAGAATAACAAAGCTGATAGTTTAGATAACTATATACATGGGAAAAAGCCCGATGAAGTCTTAATCGTTTTGATATATTCGGTGGTTACTTCTTCATTTTGGTAGTGAACTATTTCAGCGCCCGCTGCCTTCCTTGGATGTGGTAGCGTTTTTCAGGCTTTCTCTCCGAGAAATGAGTTCTTAGATTACTTCTGTTTCAAGGACGATTTCTGCATAGCTTTGATTTGACAGTCGATAAAGAAGGAATTGATTATGATTAAAACATATCTAGTCATGAATTCTCAACGACTAAAACGAAGATAACAAATTTCAATTCAGAAAAACAAGGCCGGAAATATAATTAACTATTCATACGCCAAAAAAGTCCGATCGGGTCTTAATCGTTTCGGTATAATCTGTAATTACCTCTTCGTTCCGGGAGTGGGTAATTTGTGCGCCCGCTGCTTTCCTTGGATGGGATACCGTTCACAAGATGCAAGGTTGTACAGTTGATCATGCAGTAATTTATCTAGGCTCGCGATTGTTTGCTGCTGGACAAGCCTATGTAGCACTTAGTCGTGTAAGATCTTTAGACGGTATTCGGATTGAAGAACTTGATTGCTCTAAGTTAACAGGAAGTACCCCATGCAATAGTGAAGCTTTAAATGAAATGATGAGATTGCGGAATGATTCGTAAGAAATATCACATTTCCACTAGAAACTAATTGATAAATTGAACTAAAAAATTAAAAATAAATAATAGTTTAAAAAACTAAAAAAACACGCTTTTATAGCTAACCGAACTAAAAAATAGAAAATAATTTTTAATTACAAAGAGTTTATATTACGGTAGTAGAAGGCTAAACAATCATTCATAGTCAATCAGCTCGAAATAAAATTATAATAAAATTTAAGTAATTAACAGAATAAAGTAATTCAGAGTAAAAAGCGTGGGGTGCATTTTACTACATTTCATAAGTCTCCTCTCAAAGATAATTACCGATAGAATGATTGTAATATATAATATATCAAGCACCCCACGATTTTACTCTGAATTACTTTATTTTGTTAATTACGTAAATTTTAATATAATTTTATTTTGAGCTGATTGACTATGAATGATTGTTAAGCCTTCTACTACCGTAATATAAACTCTTTGTAATTAAAAATTATTTTCTATTTTTTAGTTCGGTTAGCTATAAAAGCGTGTTTTTTTAGTTTTCTAAACTATTATTTATTCATTTAATGAACGTGTTCTTACTACTATTCCAGATGATGATAATAATTCTGACCGAGATTCTGACCCAAATGTTGTTCCAGATGAGTTAAATATTACAGAAGATGAGGACTAGCAAATTTAAAACATTTAACATTTTGAACCTGTTTTTGCTCAAATGAGAATCTGTAATTTTGTTTTGAAAGTTAAGCTGAATAGACACTTTTTTGGCATCACACAAGTCTTTTTCAAACTTAACCATTCAGATAAATTTTCAAAGCTGTCTAAATCCACAATATGTTTCCAAAACTCGTTTGATCCTCCTTTTTTTTTCGAATAACTCAGCAAAACATTCTCTAATATTTTTTTGCTGACCGTATATTAGTTTTGAACGAGGTTGTGAAGGACAACCTGCGAATAGCAAACCAGTCACACAAACCTACCTGATTTCCAAATTGAAGTTATCAGAAAAGTTGGATTTTCTCGAAATCACTTCTGATGGATTCAACAAGTATTGGAAACCAGCGCCTCATATATACTTGCTTCAAATCTCGATGATCGAATCCTCCAGAGGAATCAAGAGTTCCTGGAGAAATGGCGTTCTCTCTTCGACCCCTCAGATTATTTTGCGTTTAGGTACGAGCGGCAGGGCCGGCGCTAGGAGGTTTCGTAACAATATAAGTATATGTCTCGGTATATGTTTATGTGCATCTTGATTCCGAATTTTATTTCACCATGGCTTTTGAAAGTGATCTTGCGAATTCCTACTCATTGCTATTGCGAGTGCTATTGTGACAACCTCAAATGTATTCATAAATAGCTTGGCTAATAAATTATTAGTATTTTGTCAATTTTCGTAATTTTGATCAAAGTTATCATTCAACGAAGATATTTGAAATAAAAAAATCGCCCCAGAAAAGGTTCACTTGGAATTCGTGTTTTTTTTATTAGTTGCATTTCTGATGGATTCAAGGATGGATTTGATGACCTAGGCTTCTGATAACTTGGCGTGATAACACATCAACGCTAAAATCAATGCAAGTTACGTTATTTCAAATAACAAGTAGGTAGCAAAAGGACACAATTGCTATGGAGACTCGTTTTTGAAATTACAATTAGTCGATTGAAATATGATTTGGAATGGATTTGACGAGGGATTTCAGGTGGGATTTCTAGATTTTACCATGGATTGGTAGGATTTTGCTACACCAGTTTTCCGAACTGAACTTACTTGATGGTACCCATATTCGAAGCCTCGTTTGAAAAACAAAAATGGTAAACACGTGTAAATTCTTGATAGGAAAAGCTCTCGGAAAAGCTACTTGAATGATCTCATAAGAAATATCCATCGTGAGAGATCGTGGATTTTTTCCAGGTTTCAAAAACTATTGAATTCATATTTGTAAAATTGAACTTTCAAATCGATCAAACTGATCAATTCTGTCAGACTGGAACAAGTACTTCCAATTCTATCCTATATTTTTGTTCCACCATAATTGTAGGTAAGTACTTAGGTTATATCTCGGGTTAAATCCTTGGTTTATATTTCATAATTCAAGAGACAGTCACATTAACAACAGTTTCTAGTCCTCCTGGCGATAGAACATGAACAGGCTGTTGCAATTCTCAATTCAGATGGTACTTAACCTATGATTTGACCCACGTTTGATCTCTGGGATTAATTCCACTTCGTCGTGTATCCACTCGAGAACGTCATCGCATATCTGGGAGAAATTAGATGTTTGTCGGTGCACCGGGGGTATCCTGGTCGGCAATTATTGTTTCAATATCTAACCGCCGCCAGCGGGGTAATGACCCGCAGGAAGAGAATTTCACGAATGTCAACTAGTTCGCTTTGGAAATATACCAAATCGATAAGGTCGTCTGAAGCGACTGGCACCGTGGTTCGTTTTGCCACAGAGGTATCGGAAGAATTTCCGTCCTCACCACTCTATGACGCCACTATCATGTTTTAAAATCTGCGGCCTGACAAGTTCGGAGGAATTAGTACATAAAGATTCAGTCTCGGATTCAGTGGAATTCACTGAATTTTGTATATAGTATTTCCAATAGTACGTTATTAGGAAGATGACAGTTATAGAATGAAAGTTAGTATAACTACTTCTCTTCGGGCTTGAAGGCCGTCGTTCTTCGGAATTTCTTCCTGACGCGGCAGATACCAAACGAAGAAATTATCGCCAATACGGAAGCGGCAATCAGGAACTTACCAGATGAGAAAGCGGAAGAAATCAGGATTGTGACAGCGAACATTCTAAGCAAGGCACGGCCACCAAAATGCAATATCACAAAAAGAGAGATTGCAGCCTTGAGGAGCTTGAATTCCGATGAGGGTATCACGATCCTTCCAGCGGACAAAGGAAACGCCACGGTCCTTCTAAAAACGGAGGAATATAATAGCAAAATTGAAGAACTCCTAGAACCCACGAACTACCGCAAACTTAGAAGTGACCCGACACAATCAAGGTTGAGGAATGTAAATAAACTCATCAAGTCGTCCTCACTGTCGGAAACCATACAGAAAACCGTTATCAGAACTGAAGCCGTTCCACCCAGGCTCTACGGTCTTCCAAAGGTGCATAAACCCAACATGCCACTGAGACCTATAGTCAGTGCCCCAGGCTCACCTACCTATCACTTGGCAAAACATCTGGCCTCACTCCTCCAGTCTCATGTCGGAAGAACAAATTCCTACGTCAAGGATTCAAGAGACTTCGTTGGTAAAATCAAAGGCTTGACCTTGGAACCGACCGACATCATGGTCAGCTTCGATGTTGTGTCCTTGTTTACCAACGTCCCACTGGAAGACTCTCTGAGGGAGATAGCCTGCCTGTTCCCAAGTGATATTGTCGGACTTTTTAGAGCATGCCATACGGGAAGCTACTTTCAATGGAGGGGAAACTTCTATGAGCAATTGGATGGAGTGGCGATGGGAAGTCCACTGAGCCCAGTGATAGCCAACTTCTTTATGGAACGGTTTGAAGAGAAGGCAATCGACGCCTTTAATTTGAAGCCGACCTTGTGGCTACGCTACGTGGATGACACCTTCGTCGTCTGGAAACATGGAAGGAACTCTCTGAACCTTTTTCTGGACCACCTAAACGCTCAACACCCCAGCATCAAATTCACCATGGAAACCGAACAGAACCAGCAGATAGCCTTCTTAGATGTTCTGATTGAACGATGTGGCGCTAGACTAACCCACAAAGTATACCGAAAACCCACGCACACGGATAGGTACCTGCACGCACTATCGAACCACCATCCCAGTCAAAAGAGAGGAGTCATATCTACCCTATCTGAACGTGCTCGAAGAATTTGTGAACCAGAACATCTAGAGCAGGAACTGGAACATCTTCAAGTGACCCTGAGGTCGAATGGGTACAGTGTATCTGAGATCAACAGGGCCATGAAACCGAAGAGTCCCACGGTTCATAACAGGGAGGACTCTCAGGTAGTTGCGAATGCATATCTGCCATATATCCCGAGGGTCACTGACAGAATAGGAAAACTCTTGGGGAAATATAACATAAAAACAGTTTTCAAGCCTACCAAGAAGATCCAGCAAAGCCTCAGGTCGGCTAAAGACAAAAGAGACCCACTGTCAGCGACAGGGGTTTATCGCATACCGTGCACCTGTGGGAAGGTTTACATCGGTACCACGAAAAGATCCATGGGTACAAGGCTCAAAGAGCATCAAAGGAACTGCAGGCTGGGGCAAACCGACAAATCGGCGGTGGCGGAACACGCATTGAGTGAGGGCGACCACAAGATTCTGTTCGAAAATGCAACACTGATTGCCCCCAACCAGGGTTACCATAGCCGACTGGTACGGGAGGCAATAGAGATCCAAAAATATGCGGACAATTTTAACAGAAAGGAAGAAGCGTTGACTCTAAACAGAATTTGGAATCCGATTCTGAAGAAAACAAAAATAACTAATGAAATCACAGCAGGTAGTGCGGCAACTAATAATGATGATTATTCCCCGAACCCGACAGAAGTAATTAACACTCCAGACTACCTGCATCAATATAAATACGCCTTGAGAAATCGAACTGTTTAGTCATCGGAGATGAATAAGCCTCTGAAGAAGCTGGCCACTCGCGCTAGCGGAACGTCAGGAAGAAATTCCGAAGAACGACGGCCTTCAAGCCCGAAGAGAAGTAGTTATACTAATAACCTCGGCCGCGAAAGTCTTAACCATTTTGTCAGAATGAAAGTTGTTGGTTACTAATGGACGTTTTGAATTCATATGCATCCTCAGGGATCAAAACATCAGCAAGAGATCGAATGCTGAAGGGTAAAAAAACCTATTGAAATTTCCATCTAATTCTACTACGAACCATGTGGCGTAAAAAAGGGATCTACTCGAGAGCTACCCCTTCTACTTATTGTAGGCCACTCGATTCTGATGTGAATTTGATTGTATTCAAGAGAAAATAACCTGGATTTATTGAGCTGATGTCTCGGCTGATGTCTGTAGTTGTTTCATGGTGGAACTTTACGAAGAAGACTTGAATGTTAAATTTTTTTTCGAGCAAAGGCGTTGCCAGGGGCGTTGAACTACTGAGTACATCTTTGATATCTTAAAATTGAATCGACTTGTTTGTCAATTCAATCCACTAATAATGCTCTGTATGATCCAAGGTATGATCCGAAAGTGTACGTGATGAGGATGAGGAGCGTAGGAGGATAAGCGTAGCTGAATACCCTTAGGCTGGTGGCCCACACGACGGTAACAGCACGATTTGCCGCGCGCGGTAAATCGTACGCGATATCGCGTACACAACTGTTTCGTACAATTAAATGCACTGTTCGCCCACTGGTTGAAAGATGTCGCGACGATATTAAATACCGTCGCGGCAGGAAGTTACCGCAAACACTTGCGATATGGCGGTCAGAAATCGCGCGAATTCGTATCGCATGACTTCTGAACGCCAATAGGATTTAATGAGTTCTAGCCCACAGGACGACATCGACGATAGTTTTATTAAGTGCTGTGTTGCCTTTGTGCGTGCATGCAGTCAAATACAGGTAGAGTGTTCGCAGCAAAAATACACATATCACCGAAGAGAAAATTCACCTTCGAAATAATCGATTTAATTGATAAATAATAATAAAGGAAATATAAACCAGAAGAACATATTATTGAATTGGCTGTAGGAAGGGCCCAGACATATTATAGACTCTTTTAATCGGTCGACTAAATAATCAATCGTGTCTGTGCTGATATGAAAATAATTAAAGAACTTCCCACGATTTTCTCTCAGCTTTTCGAATAATGTATAAAACGCCCCATCCATCTAACTCTCAAAATTGGATGGACCCAATATCGCCTTTGAATCTTGATAGCTCGATTTCTTCGGCGCCTACGTAAAACAATAGCTAACAAAGTTACTTTTCTTCGATCCATCACTTCGAAGCTCACAGCAACAACTGGCTAAAATCAATTTGGCAACATGTAGTATTCAATTCAAATGAGTGTCTTACGATATACCGTGTTGTGGGCGAGAACACAGCAGATGCGGCGCGATATATCGCGCGCGGCAAATCGTGCCGTTACCGTCGTGTGGGCCACCAGCCTTAGGACTCGTGAGACATCTGAAAAAAGCTCAGTCCTTTACTCCGAGCTTTACCCCCTATGTTGTCGTAGCTGGCGGTGTCCTGTACCTAACTAGATTTTAGATTCTTTCCTAGTCATCAAAAGGTTATATAGGTTATAGATTCCAGAATCGATTTCAGATAACAGTATCAATTTTCTCCTTCTGAAAATGCAAAATTTATTAGCGAAACGCGGGTCGAACACAAATAATATTAGTTGGTGTTAGGGTAATTGATCACTACAAAAAAAGTTTCAGGTTTATCTTCTGTTTCTGTGTCAGGGTAGATCAGTTACTTTCGAGAGAATGATAGTGTCATTCCAGAGTGTTGGGAGCTGTGTCCTTTGATGAGAATTGCAGTTGCCGATACCACTTTTCTAATAAAGGGTTTAGGTTCCAAAGTTCGACACCGACTGCCTTTCAGACCGGCCACTGGTTAGACAGTCGGCGACACAATCAGCTTTTGATGTGGCATGCACGTTGGTCCAGATCAGAGGGACAGAATTCCTCCGACAAGCTTCAACTAGGGCACAGTGTCAGTCAAGATGCATTCAAGTGAGAGCTTACATTTTTAACGGTAGGTGATGATGCAAATGCAATTATTCAATGCTGCAATTCCAATCAAGTGACAGCTCACGTGTGAATTTCGATACCGATGGTCTTATTGGCGAAACTGGCGGAATTTTTGTTCACCAATAGAATCACTGGTACACAAAATTTGCGTAGACAAGGCCGCCTCTGAGATGCCTAGAAGTCCTGGTGATTCAACTGATTAGATTTTGTTTAGATTTTTGTGGCGAAAAAAACAATCGACGCTTTTGAAGGTTTCCCCTATTTTTTCGGTAGAGGGCGTTATGTTCCCATTTTTCAAATTTGATGACAAGTGTCAAGTTAATTGTCATATTGTCAGGTCAGTTTGAAATTTTGATGTTTACGATGTTTTATCGTGTTTATTTGTTGATTTCATTGCTTTTGAATATCGAAGCGTTGTTACTGGTATCTCATTGTCCACCCATTATCCTATAGGTTGCGATCTCTTCTCGCTAGCCAATCAAATAAAAGTGGAAAAACCCGATTGCACATTATTTTCACTTAGTGCAAATTTAGCTTCAGACAAGACTGACAAGAGCGTGTTGGCGACATCTGTACATATTGTACGGAAACCTCCAAAAGCTCAATTATCCACCAAAAATCAAGCAATCCAGATTTCGCCACTTTTATCCCAAACTTCTACAGGTATAAGTAAACACACCAGGGTTTTCCGACATCTTAGCCGCCTCATAGGAACCTAGCCTCTTACGGACAAGTGTGACAGTTTGATACTTCGATTTGAGATTACAATAAAGTCAATATTCTATTATATTCCATTCAGTTTTGTTCGCTTCATTTCACGTTGTACTTCCCACGTTTTTATCGTTACTATTGCTAATGTTGTGTGATTTTATTACCCCTAGTTACTTTTATAATGAAACAGTTTGCATTTTTTGTGGTGTTAATAGTGCCGAATCTAATATCCGTTTCCATAATATATAAGTAGCTACAGCAGGTAAATTATTTCTTAGTGTTTGAAATTATATGATAGTTTTCACGCATATTTCAAAAATAGATAGATAGTTTTGAAAACCCAAAATCAAAATTAATGTCAATTGATAATAGGACGCGGATCATTCTGTCGATGATGAAAACAAACTTGACCTTGAATGACCTTTCTCAACTTACTTGGGTATAACTTATATTCGTGTGATTTACTGATTGTTTTCTAGAATTTTTCAGTTCGACATATTTTTTCCGGCATTAGTGACAATGGTTGTTACGTGCTTAGTAAAAAAAAAATTCAAAAACGATGAATGCCTATAACCTGCAAAACTGCCGTTGGGCGTGCAGGGAATGTGATGTTACATTACTAGATTCATGAAGTTGAAATTGTGAGAAATCGAGAATTTGGACTTATTTCAGGTAAAGTCAGCGCACCAGGATTTGATACATCTTGGTTTCAGTCTAATGAATGCTAGCCGACTAGCCTTGATGCATCTTGCAGTTGCGGTCTCCTCAAGGCTAGCAGTGCTTAGCTGCCCACATCCTGAGCCTTTATTCGTATTTTTTCATCGGTGTATATGTCATTTTCACATTTTGGTAGGCTTCACCTTTGTGAAGAACTTTATGGAGTATTCAAGGTCAGTATAGTACAGTGGAATTATGAAATCATTCACACTTTTTTTCCGAATCTCTTTTTGAGTGCATATTGCGAAACACTGAACGAATATTCACTTACTACCGTTGGGAAGTGAGATGCCCTGTATATATGCTTTCAAAAAGGTGCTTTCGATCGGTTTCCCTTCTGTTATTTTAACTTCTTCTGAATAATCGGGGAAAGCATTCTCAAGGGTCAAGGGCTGGCTCGATCATACTCTGGGAAAGGGATACTTAACCAATTGACACTTTTAGTCCGGGTGATAGTGACAGATATTTTGGACTGATTTTCGACATCTGCATTTGAAACACATGTAATTGAAGGTGAAACAATTCGTAATCTTCGGAAGAATTTACGCGCTGAGTGATAGTTCATGTAAACCCAGAATTTGCGGTCGTTTTCAACAATAATTTAGACGAAAGCTCGGACGAAAGCTTTTTTCCTGGCTGCCTTACTCGTGTAACACAGTACAATGCTCGAAGTACAAAAAGCAGGAAGGTATACTGTTCCAAATGATTCAGGGTGACTTACAACGAGACTTACAATTAGGGGGCCGGTTTTTCAATACAAGCATAAATGATTTATCTGTCAGATACTCGGTCAGATAGATGAAAGAAATGAGAAGGTGACCGTGAGTAATGTGTGGCAGTGATAAAGATGGAAATTGTGGTTATTTTATTTGATAGATATCTTGCATTGAAACACCGGGCCTAACTCGAATGTATTGTGAGAAAGTCAAATGAAATGAAGAATAAATCAGTAATTTCAAATTCTTCAAAAATATACTGGACAAGACACATTCGGAGATCCTCTATAGTGTTCTTGTACAGCCGCACATTCCTTATGGAATATGTGCTCGGGGAGGATTAACAAATAATTATTTGAAGAAGTTAGAAATCAATCAGAAATGGGTAATGAAACAAACTTATAAAAAAAGCTTTGACACTTCCAGTGAGATCCTCTTTGGAAGGTGCAACATATTTGACTCAAGGAAAATAACTATATTTCCCGAGATTTCCAGACTGTCGTCATCAAATTTTATAAAGAAAAACACTTTCGCTCAAAAAAATCACATATGTAATACACGATACAAAGAAAGAGCAACGGGAGTACCAAAGGTATATAAAAGAGTGGGACAAAGATGTTCGACTTACCCAAGTCCGATTTTAATGATCAACGAGACACTGGATGACAGCAATTAGATAAAACAACTGCATGCTTCATGGATATAACTCAATTCATATACCAATCCACAAACTGTAAAACACAAATTTCCTAAAAATATCATTTCCAGTTTGATTTTACGAAACATTTGAAACAAAATTTCGCCAAATTTGGTTCTTGAGGAATTGAACATAGTCATGAGATCAAATTTATCTGGTGTAATGTCACATATCCTATCATTTCAAAACAACAATTCCAGAAGCGGTCGCCATCAATTCAGAATGCGCCATTACCTAACAGTTGTCAGATACGTGATGACCTGTTTGAAATAGTGGGAGAAGAAAAATCAACTTACAGTATGCCGTATGCTCGTTACAACTTGAACTAGTTATCGTGAGATTGACGAAAATGTATGGGGTATACCGGGTAAGTGTGTTCCAACAAAAATAAACTTTGGGCTTGACATGAAGTACAACGCAACAAGTAATTTTTTGCATTTTATGATTTTTTCAACTTCATTTCAAAGGCAAAAATCGATCAAAAAATCACTACCTCCCGTTCTGTTGGAGTGATAAATATTTTATTCTTGTGATATAGTAGTTTTCACAATAAATGGTATTGACTGAAGGATTATAATAAAACCAATTAGACCCTTAAGTTGTAAAATCCGAGATGCACATCATAAATGTAAAAGGACCGGATTCAGGTAATTTTGTTTCTCAGAGAGGGATTGTAAGGGATTACAGCTTACACTTCTTGTTCATTTTAGTCTTTGTATTTCATTGGAAGTGTTTACTTGTGTTACGGCGTGCAATAATTTTATGACATTTATTTGTTATTACAGACATTAATAGCAAAGATTTTATACCCCAACGTACAGAATAGGCAGTATGTGGCGTCCGTGGATGAAAAGTAATAGTGCTTTTTCCAGTGGTTCGTTAAAGAAGAATCACTTATCTTGTGACGCGAAAATCATAAAAATGTGTATAGTTCCTTACTTCAGCAAGGATATAACGCGGGTGCTGCAGCAAAAGTAACCAGTAATTTGACGAAGGTGCCTCTCACTTCAGTTAGACGAATTTTTGAAAATTCCATGGAATCAAGAAAAAAGCGTAAAGATTCCGGTGTCACAAAAAGTCTAGACGACTGGGAAAAAGATTTGATAAGGCGAAAAATCTACACTATGTACGATGAGCAGCGTGTCCCTACAATCAAAAGTCTGAAACAGCGGCTCGTCAATGACGAAACTCACATCAACTGTGGCCTCACTAGTATTTAGCGAGCTCTGTTTGCAATGGGCATTAAACGAGGCTTTAAATATCGCAAAGTTGACAAGAGACAAGTAATGATGGAATCCACACGTTTAATAAACTGGCGTTCTGAACATATAACGCCAATAAGAAAATACCGGTCTGAAAATCGGCCAATACTCTACCTCGACGAGACGTGGTTTGACACACACACAGAATCACAATATTACACGCAGGATCAGAAAATGGTTGGATCCCAAACGCTATGTGGCTTTCTGCCAAAAATATTAAGGACTCTTGTGTTGATTATCACGAAGATACGACAGCAGAGCTTTTTGAAGATTGGTTTAAAAATTGTCTGTTACCCAACATTCCGCCAAACAGCGTTATACTAATAAACAACGCAAGCTATCATAGTCGACAATTGCAAAAAATTCCTGGCTCAAAGAATACGAAATCGGAGATTCAAAACTTCATGGCTGCAAATGACATATATTTTGAGGAAAATTATACAAAAAAAGAACTTTTACAAGTGCTGCAGTCATTTCCTTAAAAAAAACGTGTTTGTGAGACAATTGCAGAAGAATTGGGACGTACTGTGTTACGACTACCTCCCTACTACTGCGAGTTCAATCCCATAGCTTATGTGGCACCAACTCAAATCGAGCGTGCGCGGAAAAAATACTTCTCCGACTTTAAGTGGTAGTGTGGTAGAATTAAGTAATTAGGAACTGTATGAATGACATTCCTACCGAGAGTTGGAAAAGTTCTGTTAGTCATGTTAAAAATGTTGAAAACTCGTACCTTTCTGTAAAATCAATTGCGCCAATTATCATTAATTTAGATGAGGATAGCGATAGCATCTTTTACCAGATGATTTTCTACACAATGGGATTAAATCGGGTAGTTTATTGCAGTTAATAAGCCAATACCATTTACTGTGAAAAATACTATAAATATATAAGCTCGCCAAACAAAACCTCAATTTTCTCCAAATCACACTATTCTATTGTGTCAAAATCGGTGTTAAATTTAAAATATGAAAGATTGGAATTAGTTTTTAATGTCCCCTCGTCTATACATGAAATATTTGTCTCAGGAATCGTGAAAATACGCTTTGGCATTGAACCTTTCCATACCGGTTCTTTTCCGAGAACAATATTAGGCATTAATATTTGACGATTCCGCACTCAGGTCGGCCTGGAACGTTGAATGAATATTGAAGGAACGGAGAATTTACCGATAATGGAGTAAAGCTGTGGGGATGAGCAAAACAAGTGGAATATGTTTTATTGATTGACCACTACTTGGAATTGTCCGGCGTACTTTTATAATGAAAGGAAGGCGTCGTTTACAATGATAGGTTTCGTTACGATACAATGAAAATTGATGGACAAAGGAATGATTAATGCACGCGCTCGTCAGGTAGGTTATTTGCACATTATGAAATGTATTTATTCTCTAAGCAGGGTTTCATCGAGTTTTCCACAGAACAATTGAAAAGCGAATAATAGAAGGTTTTCCACCATGCTGGTCTCAGAGAGGTTGATCGAACTTGTTATGAGTTGGAATCGAGGGGTGTTTCACTTCGTGAAATTTGTACACCAATTCAGGATTTTGTTCTTCAACTGTTGATAAATTGTAAATCTGCTTACAGTTTGCCACAAACACTTACAATGGGCTACCGTCATCTGCCTTCGACCACCCCCAAGTTTAGGATGAGGATCTGTGGAGAAAATCGCGTTGTTTGCAAATCTTTTGTTGAGAATATTCTTCCCATTTCAGTAAATGAAACTCATTTAGATACATTTTGAACGTTACGACAAAATATAATTATCACCAGGAATTTAATGGAGTAAAGAAAAAAGACTGATTAGTTTTGCAAGGAAGGATGATTTTTGTAGCCGTGCTTTATTCGTTTGAATGAAAATGGAGTGTACAAAATTCATGTGGAATTTTTCAGAATGAGCTATGCAAGGTTAACCTACGAGTTAACCTATGCTATATATGAGGACGTGAGTAGTACTACCATTGTTTATAGATTATAGAGATACATATTTAGCATTTTTTTAGAGATATAGCTGGTCAATGCCTATGTGAAAATGATTTGAAGCGATTTTGCTCGCGATTTTGTTACGCCATCTGACATAATGTCGATATTTCCGACAATGCACGATGCAAAGTTTTCTACTCAAGGAAAAAATAGCTATAGAGTGCCGTGGTGCCTTATATCAGTACTATCCATCCCTTCAAATGATATTTCCATATGGTATGTTCCAAAGATCATTTTAATACCAAAACTTTCGTTTCCTCCATAAACTTATATCTTCCACTATAATTTGATGCTTCATTATCTTTCTTCAAGATTTCAGTCAAACTGACAGACAGAATTCTCACCTTTTACCCTTCAGAAAAAGAAATTTTGTCGTACATTGTCAAGTTAACGGAAATATCGATGGCGTAATAGAAACGCCCTAAGGGCCAGTTGCACCGCTTTTCTTAAGTTGTGCCGAGAGTTGTGCTTTATCTAAGCCAGGCTTTGTTGCTGTGGCTTTGCCAATCAGCTTCCTTGTTCCTTAACGATTGAGCCAAGCTCAGTTGAATCTCTGCTGAGTTGTAGCGGTTCAACTGGCCCTAAATCCTTTTTATACAGACAATGACTAACTATATCTCTATAAACAAAGGTACTACTACCTTATTCAATAACAGGACCGCAATTGAAATGAACATTTTTCCTGGTAATGGACGAATATAATGAAAAATCCAAGACCATCAGAAAGAATATATTATTCTGCAATAAAAGAAGAATGTTGCCGTTTAAAAATCAAAACAGATCCGTATTGAAAAATTTAAAACCCAGTCCAATTCCGGACGATACAGTCCATCGGAAGTAGTTTTGTCTTATAAACAGATTACTCAATATCTCTGCACATGATGAGGATATACTTAGCCGGAAATATTTTTTCAAATTTTTGTTCTAGGTATTTCCGTATCCGATGGAGCTAAATATGATAACCTGATATCATTCAATACGATTCCGGAATAGGCAAATTTGCCCTAATTTATTCAAGTCTCTATTTTACACCATTCACCAAACATGAATAACCTTCCATTTCGAATTGTGGTGACGTATGTATTCGCATTTACTTATCACTGAGTAGGCGATATCTACGTTTATAATTCGACACGTCATTTCGAGCATCGTTCAACACTTCAAATTTGGGAGAAACAATCTTATTCTTCTGGTGGCCAACAAGTTGAAACTTTTTTCTTCCTGTCCGTCAGTGTTTGTGAACGAGGTTCACATTTACCTATGAATAGTTCTATCATCAATACTTGAGTCAAAGTGTCAGTGTTAATTTCGGAAATAAATATGTTCAGGCCTAGCAGATTAACTGAACACCAAATGACAAAATATTGTTGAGACCGGTTGCGTCAAAGTTGACCACAAAACTCCAAAAACATGATAAAGGGCTACTCCCTCCGTTATGGAGGGGCTCATTTCCAAAGCATCTGATGGAACAATCATATGAACTCTTCCACAAACTAGACTGATTAAGAAAGAAAATTTCGCAAAGTATTCGAACGTTTTAATCTCGGTTTTAATCGAAGTTGAACCTGTTCCATCTCTATAACTAATTATAGTAAGTTCCGGCCAGCGTAATTTTCTTTATCCGGTATATCTAGTTTGTGAAAGATTTCCTGTGTTTTCTCTGTCAAAAGCTTTGACTCGGGCTCTGGAAATGAGTCACGAGGTGAAAGAGGAGGAGGAAGAAGAAGCCTTTCAGCATGTTTTTTTTTATATTTTGGGGTCAACTTTGATCCGCTCTGTCTCGACAACTAATTACCACAGGGAATTCCTCTTTATCGCATTGTTTCATGGTCGTATTTATGAGAGTTGGAATGCATTTTTTTGACCGAGGTTTCGGAAAGAACTACTTTTTTTCCCGTAGTTTTCTGGGTTCGTAACCTATCACAATCTGAAAATATAAGAATTAATATTGGTATCTATACAAGTGTAGAAGGGCAGATTTTAAATCTACCCCGAAAAGTTGCTGCATCTATTGGAAAACAGTTCTTTCTGGATAGAACAAGTCAGCAGCTTCTCGTATAACTCAACTTTTGCCTATCAAAAAAATAATAAACGCTGATTATCAGAAATCAATACTAACAGATGACGGAACTTGCAGGTAGTCAGTTCATTACCGAGAAATAAATTATAGAGTAATTAACAGTAACAAACGAAGTCCATATCGGACCGGAAAACTTTAGGTATATAAACAACTAACCCCAGCTCTTGATTTAGTATCAATTTTCTTCTTCTGAAGATGCTAACCTTGTTAGCGAAACGCGTGTCGAGTGCAAAAATATCAGTTTGGTGTTAGGGTAATTGATCTCTAGGAAAAGTTTCAACTTTTACACGGAAGGTTCCAAAGCTCATCGTTTATTCAGATTTTTTTAACAATACAGTTTCAATCAGTTCCACAATGAAAACGGATTATGGAGATATAAGTCTATTATCATAGTACGGGCGCTGAAAAATAATTTGACCACGCTCCTACGAGCCGCCTGGGTTTTCCCACGCTCAAAGGAAAACCCTTCGGGCAGTTTTCCCAACTAGTCCACTGCAACGGCGGTATCGTCCACATGGATCTGATGATAGGACGATAATGTTTGCAAGACTTGCTTTGAACCGTACCCTCGACCGACATTCGCTTGTTTGCCGGCACCCACATCGTTTCTTTCATTCAGGTCTCGTCCAATCGGTGAGTCATTCGATGTGATTATTAAATGAGCTCTCGAGTGGAATCATACAAACTGAAGAACCTCCTTGAGATCATTTATGGCCTTTTATATTCAAGCGAGGCCACAATAAAAGAGTTGAAATATCAAGAGTGTTGCTCGTCATCGATGACGTCATGCAACTACCGCAGCGGCATGGACAACACCGCATGCATGAAGATAGATGGCGCGCTATGTGGAAGAGTGGCTGTCGACGAGGTTAATTCCTATCATAGTGTTACGATAATTCTTATGCAAAATTCCTACTTCTGACACCACTATTACGATATTTCCTTGCAAAATCTTACTTCTGACACCACTCTTACGATATATCCTTGGGTTCGTTGATTAAAACTCCAAACAACGCCACTACTTTTATTACAACTTTCTATCACAATACAATACAGTCGCTTAAATTATTCCGCGAACTTTTCAACGCTCGGTACTAAATTTTTCTGTATTAAAAATGCTCTCTAATAGAAACTCTCATTCGCGAATAACTCTGCTCCACTTAGCTCTCAATAACTCTCGCCATTTGGCTCTGAATAAAAACTGTCTGAACTATCTATCTCAATAAGTAACTCTGCTCCGAATAAAAACTCTCTCCGCAGCGATGTTTCGCTGCTTATATACCTGCGTACACCTATGAAGAATATTCGAGAGAAGCCTCGATGACATGTCTCGAATTCTCCAAACGGATTACGGGTTCCTGGAAAAATGATGTCGCTGTTCGACCCCTCATATCATTATGCATGACCGACAGAGCCGGCGCTAGGACATTTCGTAACAATAGCAATAGATGTACATATATGAAATGCTAGTAGATTAGGAGTTGTGAAAACACAATCGTCCAAAACTTGCCCATTTTGACCTCATTTCAGGTTGAAAAGTGACAAATTGTTCACTCGGAAGAAGACGAAGTCAGCAGAACACTTTGCCGACCTCTTGGCACCTCCCTGACTGAGTCTTCTTTTATTCGAAATTTCATTCTGCCATCAGAATGTGTACACACCAGCGTAGTTAACCCTACAGTACTAGCCAGTGTTGTTGTTGCCAGATGAAAAATAGTACCAGATCTCATTTGGAGTAAGTACTGGAATCGAGACTGGAATTGAGAATTTAGTACTGGATTTTACTTTTCTTCAATGATGATAGCTTACTAGATGCAGATCTTGACTGTGCCGATGGCGACAAAGAAAATGAATTTTCAGTTACAGGACCACATTCTGTTGAAAAAACGTATTCTCAAATGGAATAAAATGAAACCTGCATCGAGAACCAATGCGCACAATATGATCTTGAAAGTTCCAAGTCCTGATGGTGCACTTGAATCTGTATGAGCATATGTGAAATTTTTCAATTTTATCGACTCCATGTTTGAAATGGTCATGGAAGATACAAATGTATAAATTTCTCACATACAAGGGACGCCTGTACAACTGATACAAACAAGAGAAAGTTTACTAAAGTATCGCATCAGATTTAGTACGGCCCCTGATACACAAAAGAATATATTCGAAGAGTAAACAAAAATGTGTTGAAATTAATCTTGCAAATATTTCTCAACTCCCACTGAGTGCTCACTCTTGTGCAAACTGTTATATAAAAAAGATTTCTTCGTTTTCACTTTTATAGAAAGAAATTAAGTTCTGAATATTGAACGTACCTAATCCTTTCATCTTACTAGGAATTGTAAAAGCAGAAATTGAGACCATTATATTGTATTCTGAATTTCACGTCAGTTATTTACCAGTATGCTGTTGGCAACATGTTCAAGTTGCTGCGCCTCATCTGATCATCAAAATGACAATAATTGTTATTTTGAATCTGGTTCTCATTCCGTACGAACTTCGGGCGATTTTGGTAATACATCGTATAAAACTAAGTTGATTCCGACGTTGATTCAAATATAAGCTTCCACATATTGAATGATTACTTTTTTTTCAACGGGTAGAAAGTTGTTGGTGTACGAGTCAAAGTTTCATTTTTTTAAATGATTCGTCATTAAAGTACCACAGGGGGGGGATAAATATGAATTTTATAACTTCATGGACCTCGGACTTGATTCTATTCTCCAACCCACTTTTCCTTCAGTGAAAATCAGTGTAGGTACTTTCCAAACAATAACTATGGAAATGAATTTTGTCTCATTTTTTTAAAATAAGAGAGGGAAACAGGTGGAAAAGCGCACTTTTCTAACATAAAATTTGTACACCAAATCAGGGATTTTATTGGATTTCAAGCTTTCTTCAAAGGATTTCAGATGAAATTTCTAGATTGCAACATGGATTTCCAAAATTTCTAGTGAATTTTGAACCCTGAATTTCCTAAGTGAAACGCCCCTCTAGTTTCATCTAGCTAGAAGTTTCAACTTGAAAAATTATTGGGCGTATCTTTCCTCTTGACAAAGAACCGATATTCTGCAGAAAACCTCCGAGTGGATGCCATCAGATATGATACAGTTATCTGAGACGTGGAGAACAAGTATTTTTGCCTCTATTGATTTTTATAAGGATACGACTTATCTTGGGGTGATGTGAAGTGCTCTTGATAACCCTTATTGAAAGCCTAATAAGCTGCGCGTGTAGTATGACTGACTGTGCACTGATTGTGATGGAGATAGTCCTGAATAAAGTCGTGATTGGATGAGTGGTTAATTGAAACCCTCGTAGGGACTGAATCACAATTTTCCTCTGTAGTCCAGAGTAAAATGAATCTTCAGTCACGTTCCATAAAGAACTGAATGAGTATGTAATAGAAAAACTACCCACTAGTGATCAACCTTTGAATGAATGCCCATTGTATTCAAGAATGTACTCATCACATCCATTTGTTATACCTAAACAAACGTTGACCTCGCTCAAATATTATGTAATTTTCATATTGACTTTCAGAAAAGGGTTTCTCTTTCATATTAATAATTTATTTTATGGTACAGTCGATGGTATTTTGGAATGACCGTTAAACTGGTAGTGATAGATCAGTATCTCAAATAAATCTTAATTTTTATTGAAATGATCTTTACTTTATGTTAGATATCACTAACTGATATCCTGGCCCCAGTTCAAAATTTTGCCCCTCATTTTGCATGGTATCTGTTTTTCATAGGAGTAATAATTGGAATATTTGTTGTGAAAGAGAAAACTGTTAGCAGAACTCTCAGGTAACTACCCTAACACCTAAGTAAAGACCGGTGTGAAGTTATCCACATCCACACATATACTCGACGAAAAAAATTAGGACACCCCACCAACTCGTTTCAATGAACTAGTACCGCATTCTTATTTTAGTACATGCTTTTAGAGAGTAAAAGAACCGCGATGGCATATAAAATATAGTTTGTGCGGCCTCGAGGGGGGAATGGTGGGGGGTAAATACTCTAAATTATTGAATAACTCGTTTCAATGAACTAGTACCGCTTTCTTATTTCAGTACATGTTTCTAGAGAGTAAAAGAACCGCGATGGCATATAAAATATAGTTTGTGCGGCCTCGAGGGGGGAATGGTGGGGGTAAATACTCTAAATTATTGAATAACTCGTTTCAATGAACTAGTACCGCTTTCTTATTTCAGTACATGTTTCTAGAGAGTAAAAGAACCGCGATGGCATATAAAATATAGTTTGTGCGGCCTCGAGGGGGGAATGGTGGGGGGTAAATACTCTAAATTATTGAATAACTCGTTTCAATGAACTAGTACCGCTTTCTTATTTCAGTACATGTTTCTAGAGAGTAAAAGAACCGCGATGGCATATAACATATAGTTTGTGCGGCCTCGAGGGGGGAATGGTGGGGGGTAAATACTCTTAATTATTGAATAACTCGTTTCAATGAACTAGTACCGCTTTCTTATTTTGATACATGCTTTTAGAGAGTAGAAGAACTGCGATGGCATATAACATATAGTTTGTGCGGCCTCGAGGGGGGAATGGTGGGGGGTAAATACTCTAAATTATTGAATAACTCGTTTCAATGAACTAGTACCGCTTTCTTATTTCAGCACATGTTTCTAGAGAGAAAAAGAACCTCGATGGCATATAACATATAGTTTGTGCGGCCTCGAGGGGGAAATAGTGGGGGGTAAATACTCCAAATTATCGAATAACTCGTTTCAGTGAACTAGTACCGCTTTCTTATTTTAGTACATGCTTTTAGAGAGTAAAAAAACCGCGATGGCATATAACATATAGTTTGTGCGGCCTCGAGGGGGAAATGGTGGGGGGTAAATACTCTAAATTATTGAATAACTCGTTTCAATGAACTAGTACCGCTTTCTTATTTCAGTACATGCTTTTAGAGAGTAGAAGAACCCCGGTGGCATGCAACATATAGTTTGTGCGGCCTCGAGTGGGGAATGGTGGGGGGTAAATACTTAAAATTATTGAATAACTCGTTTCAATGAACTAGTACCGCTTTCTTATTTTAGTACAAGCTTTTAGAGAGTAAAAGAACCGCGATGGCATACAACATATAGTTTGTGCGGCCTCGAGGGGGAAATAGTGGGGGTAAATACTCTGAATTATTGAATAACTCGTTTCAGTGAACTAGTACCGCTCTCTAATTTCAGTACATGTTTTCAGAAAGAAAAAGAGCCCCGGAAAATAAGAAAGCGGTACTAGTTCATTGAAACGAGTTATTCAATAATTTAAAGTATTTAACCCCCACCATTCCCCCCTCGAGGCCGCACAATCCATATGTTGCATGCCACCGGGGTTCTTTCTCTCTCTAAAACATGTACTGAAATTAGAATGCGGTACTAGTTCATTGAAACGAGTTATTCAATAATTTTGAGTATTTACCCCCCACTATTTCCCCCTCGAGGCCGCATAAACTATATGTTATATGCCATCGCGGTTCTTTTACTCTCTAAAAGCTTGTACTAAAATAAGAAAGCGGTACTAGTTCATTGAAACGAGTTATTCAATAATTTAGAGTATTTACCCCCCACCATTCCCCCCTCGAGGCCGCACAAACTATATGTTAAATGCCATCGAGGTTCTTTTTCTCTCTAGAAACATGTACTGAAATAAGAATGCGGTACTAGTTCATTGAAACGAGTTGGTGGGGTGTCCTAATTTTTGTCGTCGAGTATATGTGTGGATGTGGATAACTTCACACCGGTTAAGTAATGACACCTGCATCCGAAGCGAGTTTCGCTAACCAAGTCAGTATCTCCAGTAGAGATGAATTTCACAAACTATTGTTAGTGTTATTTATGATATACTCATTGTTTAACAACTAACTGCAGGGTTTGCTTGAATATGGTTGACAATGTTCCTTGCTGAATGGTAACGGTTCGGACTTCCATTGTCTATATTATCAACTCTATTGAAACCTGTTGCTAAGAACGAAAGAATATTAATAGAAGTCAAGTGGGGGAATCAGATACAATTAAAAGGTTGAAATGGACTTTTTTGTCAATAATAAAATCAAGGTTTGATTGATCTGAGGATTGATCAAAGAAAATAATGTTACAAAAAAACGAGATATCGAAGGGCTTTACACTTCCCTTAAATTTTTACACCAAATCAGGATTTCTAGTGGATTTCAGGATTTCTTCAAGGATTTCAGGTGGGTTTTTTGGATTTCAAGAAGATTTCTAGTGAAATCTGTACACCAGATTTCCGAAGTGAAACACCCCTCGCGTGATATCGAATATGAAATATCAGTCAAAAAATGAATGTTGAAACCAAGTTTCAAGTTGTGTATTTTTAACGTTTCGATTGCTGGTATCCGCAATCGTCTTCGGGTGATGACTATTTATTTCTTTAAATTTTTTTTTGACTAATATTACATATTCGATATCTCGATTTTTTGTAACAACATTATTTTCTTTGATTTAAAAATCCATTTCAACCTTTTGTTTGGATCGGTTTGGATCTGATTTCCTCACTTGATTTGAATTTTTATTCTTTCGTTCTCAGCAACAGGTTAAATAGAATTAATAATATGGAAGTATGAACCATTACCATTCAACTAGCTGCAGAATTCTTCATGAGGAATCACTTCAGAGATGCTTCTTCAGTAGAAACTGACAAAAATGCTGTCACCATTACTGGCCGTTAAATTATCCTACTCTTAGATCTTGTTTCGCATTTGTTCATAATACTCTTTGAATCGAGTTTTTATAGCTCGTCGACTCTATCCAATGTACTTTTTGCTAATTCATTTCACTTTTCACGAAATCTCATGTCCTTTAGTAAACTGGGATTCATTTGGAATTTCTACAAAGCGCGAAGCGTTCCTCAAAGTTGATATTCATATTTTTAACCTAATTTTTGACCTCGTTTTTAACCCAAAGTAGAGAGTAGATGATATTTCCATTACATACACCGACATATACCATTGATTTGTATATGTTATTTTCAAAGATAAACTATGGAAAAAAAGTTTTTGTTTGTTAATACCAGCATAATATTAAGAATCCTTGAGACGATTGGAATTTTTTCTTTTGCTGGGTCTTTATAATGACGAAATGTGAATTTACTCTGAGAAATTGGTCAGATCGAGTGGGTGTCGTGAATAATAATTCTTGAAATAAGTACAATCTTCCTGTGATATTTCGATATTTTTACATACGCTGGTATCAAGAAGAAAAAAGAAATTGTTATTAGTGAATTCCAAACTCAAATACTCAAATCTTCAGGTATAATCAGCACTGGTAAGCTGATAGAAATCGTACAACTGGGTATGATTGTTTTCTTCAGCCCTTGCCTTTTATTTGGTTATTGTGAACCGGAGTATACTTTATTTCATTTAACGGGTGAATTTATAAATCTTAGATACAAAAGGGAACAATTTCTTTTTCGGTACTTTTTTTTGGATCTCTGCCGTTAGCGGAGGTCTGAAGACTTCCTATATTCCCGTGCGCACAAAAATAAGCATGAAAATGACCACATTCGCTAATGAAAGAATATCCTTCACAGTATCTCCCTTTAATGTATTCCACCCTGAGTTGAATATATTTTGAATGGGAAAGTAATGTGACAGCCCGTCCAGGAATTTTATGAGACGTTATGGACTAATTTTGAAATTGAGCGATGAAAATTTCATGCCGGTGTTTTCAAGCCTGTATGTTGCTTGTATTCCAACTCTTTGCCATGAAATATCGAATGACTTCCACACGATTGAGGAGTGAATATCGCCCTGGAAAGTAGAAATCATTATACCTTGAAATATCGCTATCGTGTCATGATCTGAGTGATTTTATCGGAGGATTTCATTTGGTTGCCGATTATAATTATCCAGAGTTTTACTTTTTTTTTGATCGCTAATCACTGGTCTGCAACAAAAACTTTCATATGAAAATATGATGAATAGGAGGTGTTAAACATTATTAAATCAGATTTGCTTTCCATTTTTTGCTATGACGTATATATTTTTTAAATGATATTTTAATAGCTCAATATAATGTATTTTTTGTCCGTCATTTTTGCTTTAACGATGTTTTTCGTCGACCTCTACGAAAAGTTACATTTTACGTACTGATTTCCGGACGAAAAATCGACTATTATTGGAGGCAAGTACTTTTCGTCCGCAAACACTTTTCGTCCGCAAACACTTTTCGTCCGCTGCGGTTGCTATGGTACGGCACTGTTCGAGAGCGGCGATTGAATAATTTTCGTTTGATAAAAACATAGGCGCCTGTGACAATTACTGTCATTTGCTGTTGTCAAATGAAGTAATTACGAAATTCGCTAGATTTTACGTGTGAATAAGACCGCGGTGTGTGTTCAAAGTAATCAAAAATGAATAGTGATAGCGATGTGGATGTAAGTATACTCCTCCGGAGCTACGGGAATTGGCAAATACGGCCACGTTGGATTTATTCCCACAGAAATCACGAATTTTATACGAAAAACAATACAACAAATTCAAGAACTGGCGTCAGGAACATAAGGTCGAGAATCTCTCAGAAAATGTTCTTCTGGCCTATTTTTCTAGTAAAGCTGATGAGAATAATTATAAGTCCTCGACGCTATGGTCAATATACTCTATGCTAAAGTCTACACTAGCCATCAAGGAAAACGTTAACATATCCAAATTTCCGAAACTTATTGCATTTTTGAAAAAACAAAGCGTTGGGTACAAAGCGAAAAAATCTAGAGTATTCAGTCGAGATGAAATAAACAGATTTCTTGGTGATGCCCCTGATGACACTTATCTTTTGCACAAGGTAAAATGTTTTTATTTATTTTGCTGATGCATTTATTGTTATATTATATTTCAGCTCTGTTTGATTATTGGAATTGCTGGGGCTTGTCGAAAAGACGAACTACGTAAAATAACGACCAAGGATATTGTTTATCAAAGCAACATGCTTGTAATAACCATTCCAGACTCAAAAAATGGTAAAAGGCGTGTTTTTACAGTTACAGACAAACTTTGCGACGGAGTGAATCCTTTAGAAATATTTCGACAATACGCCAACTTAAGACCGAAGCATTGTAATCATAATATATTTTTTGTCAATTATAAATCAGGAAAGTGTACAGTGCAAGTGGTTGGTGTGCATACATTTGCAAAGATACCTAGCTTAATCGCAAAATACTTAAAATTGCCGAACGAACTAGAGTACACCGGGCATTGTTATCGGCGCACATCTGCAACACTTTTAGTCAATGCCGGCGCAGATATGCTGTCACTAAAACAGCACGGAGGATGGAAATCCTCAACAGTCGCCGAGGGTTACATTGAGGATTCCATTCCCAATAAAATAAATGTATCAAAAAGTATTTTAACTGGTCAAGCACTCCGAGAGGAAAGTTTTAGAAATAGTGATGCCGGAGCATCTGCATCTGAAGTTGCATCAACAAGTACCCAAAATCAAAACTTGTCTCTGGCATCTTCTTCGACAACAGGAATTAATATTAATAATTGCACAAACTGTTCTTTCAATATCCATCTTCGAGATTGATAATTTTGTAGTAATATGATTTAAATAGAGAGTTGTTACACTTCAAATCAGAATACATTTTTTATAATTTTATTTGAATTATGATCGAGTCTGCAGTTGGGAGAGTGGGACGTAGCCGGGGGTAGCAAATAGGTGAGTTCTTACTTTCATAAAAGCGTAGGGGACGACGAAAAAATGTAATATGCACCTCGGCGAAAACTGTCTATTGTCTCGCCTGCTTGCTAGCCTCGGCTGCGCCTCAGCTAGCAATTTGCATGCTCGACTATAATAGACAGTTTTTCGTCCTTGGTACATAAATAACTATTTATTCAATTCAGGTCATGTTTACATCCACAAAAAATGCTGGTAACACCAGTTGTAGCTGTCATTTTATAGCGTGCAGTACGTTAAAAAGTTGTATAGTGAATATTTTCCATTTTATACCGGATATTTTTTCAAGTTATGAATTATATTGAAAATGATTGTTTTTTCAACTGAAGAGGAAAATAACATCAGACAATCAAAACATCATTCTGATTTTGAAAGCAAATTGCATTTTTAGGTCCTGAAATATGTCCCTCGAAATCGATTTTTCAGACTCCCACTCAGATTCAGTCATAAAAATAATAATAAAATAAATAAAATATTCATTCATTGAAATGGTCAGAAAAAATGCTTGCCGACTTTTGTTGCGTGAAACACCAAAAGAAAATATGAAAGAAAGTGATCTAACGAAGTGAATACCTACTTATCACTAAGAAAAATTATATAAACTTATGAAATGGTTTTTGATGATTTTTTACAGATTTTATCCAACATCGTATTATTTTTTTCAACTAATGACACAAATTTGAGGCATAATATGAGTTTTTTTTTAAATTCTATAAAAAAATACGTGTTTCGTTATTCTTCATACTATATTTCCCTCCATAAATAATGCAATGGTCTTAAAACAGGCATCAAATCTGGAGGAGTGAAAAAAAAAATTTTTTGCAAACCAACATGAAATTTTCTCCCGCAAACTCAAATTTAACTTCCGGAAATTCAGTTTCAAGAACTTCTCTGTAAGGTGTTTCCTTCATCAATATGGGGCAAGTGTAAAAAATTCATACATCTACGGAATTTTTTCATTTTTGGAAAATTCAAATATACATAGTAATTTTTTGATGAAAAATTTATAAACTTTTGAAAGGTTAAAAATTAAAATCAACCTTATTGTCTTGAAAATTAAAATTTTTTCATGTCTATAACTGGTTCAGAAAACTTTGACAATGTATTGGTCCACTGAAATAACATATGAGTCTTCGATATCTAGCCATGAAAATTAATTTTTTTCGTATTTCAGAATTATTCTGCTCATTATTTTCTCCATAAATGTTCATCGTAACTCTTTTTATGCTTCGGCTTCTACCGAGGATTCTACTGCATTGTCGAGGTTTCAGAATAATTCGAGGCTTTGGGTTTATATGCGATAATTTCGAATTTTTTCAGTGTGAACGTATACGCGATATGGGGTTCACACTCACCACAACCAACGCGGTCACAGTAACCTCAGAATTCATTTTTATCGGAGTGAGTGTGATCAGAAAATTGTTCTGAATGATATAATCATAGAACGAGTCATAGAATATAAAGAATCCAAACTAAAATAGAATCCAAATGCTACGTCAAAACTCACCGACAATTCAACACATATTTTGGTATTTTCACTCATCGGGCATCAAGTCGGAATGAAAATGAATCCGTTGAATTCCAGTTATAAAGGGTAGATAAGTCAAAACAAGTTTTGAATGTGTCTATGCCAGATAGCGCTGAAACTAGTTCATTGGCCGCTCATTAAATGCAATCGTCACACTTGCCCCGAATTCACACCTACCCAAGCTGATCAAACGCGAAAATCAGAATCCTCCAGAAATGAACGACAGGTTTTTGTCCGCTTGTCCAGTTGCAGGGCCTACTTGCCATTATCCGAATCATCTATTCAAACAGTTGCATTGCATTCCCGCGAGCGGCAACATTTTATTCAGGTAATCAGGATACCCGCTTTCATTACCGTGAACTAGCGAGGTATAGATAATAATCGTAATTTCTCCACATGTAATGGCCCGAATATTCACATAATGCAGTGGGTCTATGGAGCGGAAACGGCCACTAAAACGGAGGATTATCCATTCATTTCGCGTGACAGCCAGGAAAAGGTTTGAATGTTCTGCTTCATGTCTGCTCTCGTTAGACATTTGTCTTTGGCAAGTGGCGTTTTTGAGGGTCTCCCGCGGATTTTTCACGCCCGAAGTGTATTTACGTCAATAAATCATCGCGACTCTGGAAGTGCCAGAGATTACGTGTGAGTGGCGCCGGTTTGTGGATTGAAAGTGGCGATTCAAGTATCACAGTGCCACTTGGACTCGTTTTATTGAATTGATGATATTGAGTTGATAACACACTAATGCCAACCACAAAGGGAGGGACGAGGCTGAAGTTGTAATGTAATGTTCAACACACGAGTGTACAACTTTCTTTCAATTATTCTCTTCCTGTAACAAAGTGGACAAAAATTCGGAATATTATCACTCCACAGGCACAGGTAGGTCTTCCTGTAGGTCGATTCAGAAGTATTCAGTTTCAAGTTCTAAAGTTGATTGGTATTTCGAAGGAAAATTTTGGTGTTTGTCAAATCTGAGATTGCTATATATTGGTGCTTTAAGTGTTGCGATATTGTTTCAGTCAAACCTGTAGACAGGGTGTAGTTGTTCACAATTACGCCTCGAGGGTGCGCTTGTTGTTGAAATTCCTAAAAGTTTTCGAGATCACTCGATCCATGGAACACGTTGTTGCCAATACAGATCACTTTTGGTTAAAACAGAGATCAATCTGACGTTTGATGAAAACAAACTTTATCTTCAATGACATACCTCCAAGAATAATCTCACGTTCTAGTATATTCAATAACCATTTGAAAATTTCGTAGTGATCATAAAAGAAACACAAGAGAAGTTTGCTGGCAACAACATTCTAGAGTGTGCACGCGTTCTGAATATTCTATAAATGCAGTGATATCTGTTTTAGATATTTTCAGTTCAACCCAGAAGATTATAAAAAAAATAATGATTTCACTCACCAGAAAAAATGGCATTTTCTCACTTCACATATCCATAAAATTTTATCACAATTCCCACTCCTATTCGCTCACACGCATTAATGTGAATAATATTCGGCTGAATTGTGATACTTACTAAGTACTTCTTTTAAAATGAGATCACAATATTATATTGCTCAAATGCAAATATTAACAATTAACTAATTTTTCCAGCACATAGACCAGAATTCACAACGACAGAGCCACTTGGCAACACAGGACGTGCACATGACTGACTGTCATCTCATCTGCGAGAGTGACGATACCTGGCGAATTTTTTGAGTTATTACTACGGTCTACGTCATCAATTCTTGATCAAGTAGGTCAGATCGGTCGTCTGATTTGCTGCTTTTATATGGAGTGAAAACACCAATATAGCCACCTTGGTCAAATCAAGTTCTTTACGCTCTATTTTTCGATTGTCATAAGTACGAACCGAGTAAATAGATGTTGGAAATGTATATGAATTCAAGTTGAAGGCTTTATCATACTATTTACAATTAACCATATTGTGCGAGCTTTTGGATTCTATTTCATCCCAACGAATTATCTCACTATCGGAAACTGACCTTCAAGTGATGGAGTGAAATCTGAGAGCTGCCAGACCTACGTCAATTCAGCAAAGCTTGAATTTTGGGAATAAATGGTGTGTGATTAGGAACGTATGTACAATCACTGACCAATGCATTGGCGTGTACAAATTAGTATATTATGCAACGATCGTGTAATGATGGTTATTAATATATGAGCATAAACCGGGATACGAAACGAGCCGAAGGTGAGTTTCGTATGGTTTATGCGAGTGTATTAATAACCATTACATGAGAGTTGCATACGCTATTTTATCTACACCCAATAAATAATGAAGAATTAAAAATATTATAATATTAGGTATTTATATTGAACACAATAATAGTGGGTAATCAATCGTATTTCTTTGAAAAATTCTACAGAATTATAATTAATGATATAACCACCGAAAATACAACAATGAGCAGAAAAAAAAATGAAAAAAAGTCTTCGCCGAGGTCTGGAATTGAACCCGGGACGTTTGTGATCACTGCCCGCGCCGCTGACCATTCGGCCATGAAGCACGTTCAACTTGAACGAAAATAACAACATATCTGTTGCATTTGTCAAATGAAAAATATAATCCTTTCGATTGTATTTTTTTCTTGTCTAAGACATCTGTGGAGGAGTCGCTGGTAATTCTTCTATATCACTGCTATAAGACATTTTCATTCGATTATCGAAAATTGACTGAATTCTTCAAAAATTCAATACCTACTGATTTTGACTTGACAAACGTCAAAATGCAAAGCTTGCACATCATGCTTGATTGAAAAATAATGGGTTTCTATTGGTTGAAAATCTGTATCGTAATGAAAATCTGTATCGTAATGGATTTCATTATAAAACGGGTGGTGGGCATATAAATGTATTATTAGAGTACGGGTGTAGATAAAATTGTTAACAAAACTTCCGAAGTTCTGGTTATATGTACTTACTACGATTTTGAATTCGTTAATATCCTAATCTAGGAACTTGGGTATTTTTGTGGAGAGAATGGAGTTTGAGAATTTGTTTTTTTGGCTTTTGTTTTTTCCGAATGAAAAAAATTGAAATCACAACTTCAATGAAAGAAGTAAAATCAGAAAAATTTTACACACACTCTCTGTTGAATTCTCAAATTATCAAAATGAATGATCAAAAGTTTACCGAAACGCGATGGGTGTTTTATTTCCGAAAAATGTTCACACTAAATCAGGATTTCTAGTGGATTTCAGGATTTCCTCAAATATATTTCAGGTGGGATGAATTCCTGGATTTAAACAAGGTTCCTAATGTATTCTTGTACACCGTATTTCAGAAGTGAAATACCCCTCGCCAAAAAGCAATTATTCTAATTGAAAACTCGCTAGAAAACTCATCAAATGATTAGATTGGAAAAACTGAATCAAACGGAGCACTCGAATTGAAATGGATCATGGTAAAATAATGAAATAAAATACATTCGAATTTTCTTGTTGGATTCAAGTGCCCAATTTGATTTAGTTTATTGGACGAGAGTTTTACAAAAATTATTTTTGAGAGATTTTTAGTTTTTTGATTGTGTTACAGTATGAATCAAGGCCATTATTCGTTATTCGTTATTGTTAACAATGAAAATCCGAATCGTTTTGTTTTGACGGCGATAAGTGCCTAACGCAACTGCATACAGAGTGGTCCAACGAAGCGAGGCGGACACATTTCGGAAAAATTCTTCCACATATGGAAAAGTGGTGTCGAGTGATACATCAAGTGAAAATGGACAAAATTCTCTTTCTAATGATACCGTGTTGATTGAAATTCACCTGGAGGAATAATGCGAAAACGGCGTAAAAAACATTATCACAATAATTTATTAGTGATTGGTAAAAATATAAGTTTATCTCTGAATTTTTTTTCTGATAGGGTTCTGCGGTTGGTATTTCGCATCACAGACGAATCAGGTATTGAAAAACTTCCTAACTAACTTGCAACATACGAAACATTTTATCTTGATGAATATCGAAACTTTTCCTAGAGATCAATTAAGCCTAAAACCAAACTGATATTTTTGCACTGGACGCGCGTTTCGCTAACTAGGTTAGCATCTTCAGGAGAAGAAAATGATACTAACATCCTACATCTTCTCCTGAAGATGCTAACCTTTTTAGCGAAACGCGCGTCGAGTGCAAAAATATCAGTTTGGGGTTAGGGTAATTGATCTCCAGGAAAAGTTTTCTTTTACACCAAAGGTTCCAACCTTATCGTTTATTAGGGATGAATATTCAAGCAAGCAGTGAGTGTCCAGCAGAACTATTTTTATAAAAATCAGAGTGAACAATTTCAACTCGTTCTAGAAGAGAATGAACCGTGATCCATTGTGGATATAGTTGAAATAATTTTCAGAGAAACCAAACTGAATTGACAAGTCTGAATTGAACGTTTGCCTGTAGAATTTGATTGTAATGAATAGTTTCTGCATTACAATCTTGCTTCTTGCTTTCGTTAAAATGAAGTTATTCAGAAATGTTTGTAGTTATTCTGATTCTCAAAACTCATTTGTATTTTGCATCAATTGATGTTCTTGACGCTCATTGAAAGTTTCGATGAATAGAGTTTCTTCAGTAAGATAATTTCGTACTTTTTCTCATATATCACTCGAGCCCACTTTCCATTTGAAATCATAGGGTGGTGACATCCCCTCGAAAGGGGTTTGGGGGCAGAGGTTAAAGAATATGTGTCAAATGTGTCCCCTTCGGAAACAAATTTTACGTGTCAGATACTTTTTTTTCAAATTCCAATTGAATAAGAAGAGCTATGTTCACACTTTTCGTTGGATTAGTCTGTACGGTAATTTACTAAATGTGTATGCGTCGTCTTTTGCTAGATAGGTTTTTACTCAAAATATCACAAACGACTGAAAAATGCGCACCGACCAAAAGTATACAAAACAGTTTATGTTGATACCTTTCTCATACTGATGATCCCAAAGAGGGACAAAACCGGTATGGGGCTGCTTGTTTCTATATAATGGCTTATTTCGGTGTACTTCGAAGATACCTATAAACAAGGTCAGTGCAATCTGACCTTTTTGCCGGAGAGATCATTTGATGTCCTGCTCGACATATAGCCAGGGTTGTAGTTGTTTTCCGTAAAAAACCTGTTCAATCTGCCGCAGAAGTGATGCTGTAATGGGAAAGTAGCCACAAATTTTTATTTTTTTTTTCAGATAAGGAATAGTATTCTCCTTAGCCCTGAATTGAGTGAATCGTTAGAATTATGCAATCATAAAAGTAACAATAACCTGGTGTATCTATGACTGTACCCTAGCGAACGATTCAGAAGTGGTTAGGTCAACGATTTTCCACGAACTTTGTAGAAATAACGACTAGGAGGTTTGCTCATATACTCCGTTCAACACGCTTCGGGTTATAACTAACAGCGTTCCAAGAATTGTGTGTACTTTGTACTGCGAACAAAACACGTTTTGTCGCAAACTTTTGTAATTGCAACGTGCTCAGTTTAATTCCCATAATATAGTGGCATTAGCGTTCGGGAACTTGTAAACTTGAGCAAGTTATCTGATTGTACTCGGGATATTTCGGAATGAGGATTGTAAGAAAGCAGAACTACGAATTTCTGTTATTTTGCAATCACTGCTCGTATTTTTGTTTCTTTGAGCACATCTTGATTTCTTATTCATAACTGAGTCGATGGTAGTGCATACAACTCAGTTGTTCTTTGATTTTCGATTGATTCATGACAAACATAACGTATACATCAAATTTTGATGAGGAAAGTTAAATATATGAAGTTGATCGATCTGATATACATTTACTACGAATAAAAGTGAATAATCGAACAACATATAGAAGGAAAACAAAATAAAAATGAGAAATTCCGAGAAGACCTCGGAAAAGACAAGGAAACAAGGATGTTGACTTATTGATCAAAAGATATCAACTCAAGAGATACGGTAGTGAGATTAGTTTTGAAATAACCTCAAATATTATTATAATACACATAAAAAAGATGGTTATAGTAACGTGTGACGCCATATACAACATCCCTATCGTCATATAACGTCAAAATGTACGATAAGATTGAAACCTTTGCTGTGAAAGTTGAAACTTTTTGTATAGATCAATTACTCCAATACCAAACTGATAGTATTTGCTCTCGACGCGCGTTTCGCTGCCAAGGTTAGGATAAGTTAGTTATTTTCTTCTCCTGATAATGCTAACTTTGTTAGTGAAACGAGCGTAGAGTGCAAATAGTTGTTTTGGTAATTGACCTCTACAAAACTTCTCAATATAACGTCTATTCAAAATACTATTTCACGAGAATGATGGGCAGACAATAAAACTAGCGATTCGAAGTGAATTTTCCAAGCAATTCAGCAAATTAAGTAAATGTCAAATAATATTTTTACAGGATAAAAATAATGAAAAGTGAAATACATCAAGGAAAAATATTCAACGAAAGTTTGGAGTTGACTCCGTTTCGATTTATAGTATTTGCAATTGTCCTCCATCGAATGGACAAAATTCCTCCTCATACAAATTTATCATTTCATATAACTTACCTGAATTCTTGAGCAAAATGAAGGCGTATGAAAAATATAGTTCACAAGGTATGAGTTGTATATTTGGAGTCGAGGTAGATATTCACAGTTTGATGGTTTCATTCAGTCGATCCAAGAAGGGATAATTCCTGGATTATTCTTGGAAAAAAGAAGATGAAAATTATTTCTCATATTTACCTATAGGTACGCTGTGCGACAAAACATCTATGCATTTTCGAAAAAACATAATCCTCATATCTCATTGAAATACTTCTCAAAATACTCAATGTTTTCGTCAAAATCACTACAAAAGTTGATTCACATTATTCAAAATTTCAAAACCGTACAATCATCAGCGCCTTTAACGGTTGTTGACACTGAGTTTACATATTTTGCTGGGGACTGCGGGTGTTACATTTCTGAATCAATTTTCTGTATTCTGTGCTTCAAACGGCCATAAATTTGTACTGATTCCTCATGTAATGAGAGATCGCTGAACACCACCAAAATACTGATGTTGGTATCAAAAATAATAAAGACCATGGAAGTTACGACTGTTTTCCCGCAGTTACCTCCAGATTGAAATTTGTATAAACATAAATGGTGTATTCAGGTATCAATTCATGAAATAACAGAAAATAAACCATCCTATCCTTTGAAACACTGACTCGAACTCATTAAAAGAAGCAATCTCAATTAACTTAACGCAATTTGGTCGAAAAGACGGTTCATCTTGGAAGTTAAGTCTCCCTTAAAATGCTATAATTCAAAAATACTCCAGGCTTCCAAACTCCCAAGCAGACGAAACTTCTCCATTTCCTCAATCAGTTTCCGGCGTTTAAATGATAGAAAGAGTACTCGGAAGAATGAGAGCCCCACAAAGCAATGCTATTAAACTTTTAATGTAAGTCAGCTGCAAAGCTAACGACATCCGCTGTGTTTCCGATTTCGTTTATCATTTCAATTGATTATCATTTTGAACTTCCTGACAATCACCTGAGTATGAAGATACGGGGAAGTCGATCAACTGTTTATGTTTATTATAGAAACTGTGATAAAGTTCCCAAGTAGCACACATGCAGTGGGCAAAAATTGGTTCGTATATTGAGGAAACAGACTCGATATTGATGAGGAACAGTAACAGTTGATATTCTCCTGAAGATGCCAACCTTGTAGGCGAAACTCGCGTCGGGTGCAAAAATATCAGTTTGGTGTTAAGATAATTGACATCTAAAAAAAATTTCAACTTCCTCACCAAAGGCTCCAATCTCATCGTTTACTATCCTGTATATTGCGTTTAATATTATTAGGGAATTGTGTAAAAGGCTTTCAGGTTCATGCAAAAAACAAAACTTAAGTCAACTGCATATATTGGCAATCTGTTTCTTTGTTGCATTGGTGCTATCAAATGTTTGTTGCCTCTATTGCTTTTGAATAAAGTTATGGTTTTTGAATGAACTTGAAACATTGCATGTTACTTGTGCAAAAAGTTCAATGAACACACTGACATTGGAAAATGTTACTCATGGACAATAATGTGTTATTATTTTCTTCAGTTTCGGATATATTTAGTTGAACGTAGTCTGCTTTAGTTAGAACACCCTGTAAGAACGCCGACACGAATGTATTCATGAACCAAGCCAAATACAAGCATATTCTAACTTCTACCTTGTGTTCGATATTTACAATTAATTTGAAGTTTGTTAACACATAAATAAGCTCTGTGATGAGAAGAAATGTCAACACTTTCAATTCCACTTTCGAAACTCTGGAATCGCATCCCAAAGAAATTCTGCTAAAACCTTCTCTTTTAACTCTAAATAAGCATATATGTACATGGCACGCAGTCGCTAAAGGGCTCAAGGGGTTCAATCCCCTTCGCCCGAAATTTTCCTTTCAGTAACTAGACATTCAATGACGACTGAACTCCCAACTTGATTGAGTTCAAACCTAAACCTGTGGTCTGATTCTAATTCCTCGAACTCGATTGTCGAGTGGCTTAGAATATGCGTATATTGTCGGCAGAGCGCACACAAAAAAATTAGATGTATTCTATTTAGATACAAGCAGCTCTCCCACATACTGAATTACAACTATTTTTCCAACTTACTTGTTGTACCCAATACCGTTTTCCAACTGTGATCACAGCTAGCAAGCACAACTATGGCACTCGTCACCGAGATCAACTGCTGCCCCACTTTATGATGAAAACGGGTGGACAGAAAAACTTTTCATACTTGAGACCTAAGTTCATGAACTTCCTTCCTTCCGAACTGAGTACTATCGGTCAATTTGAATCATTCAAAAAAGCATTAATGCAATTCATCAATAATACTCCAAGAAACATTTTTCATGAAATAATCGACAGTTCACTAGAACATTCAGGGATATAATTTATTCATGAACACTCTGTAAATAAGATCATCTACATTTTTCTCTACAAATTTTCTCGTTGAATAATTAATATGATCTCACAATATGTCCCAAATGTACCTTGCCTAGCTTTTAATAATTGACTACATCAATTTCAGATTTTTTCCATCTCGTTTTAGAGAACTATTACTCCGTATTACCCCGAATATTGTATTTTTTTTGTTATGCATTTCTTACATGTATGAACGGCACTACACCACACTTTGTATACAAACACATAAATGTTTCGCAAATAGTGCCGTTTTAGTTTCATTCACTCTTTATTGTATTTGCAAGATATATGTTACTCTGATGTGTGAATAAACTTACTTGCTTTCTTACTCACTCACTCATAAAGCCTGAAAACCCCCATTTTTTCTACCTACGGTTGGGCACGCTTGAAAGCTTCCACATATTCATCACTCATTCCCACTATTTGAATCTGCATATCTCTTCACCTCCGCTCGCTATTTTCCTTCCGATAATTTATTTTGTTCAACTCAACTTTAATCGATACGTTTGAATCAGTTTCGTTTCGTTACAGTTGTTTCATGGAACGTCTGTCAGAGAGCAACTTCTTCCTTGACTGATACCACGAAGGAACATTGAATTATCTCAGACGGGTGCCAGTGCAGGAATCTCCATAGGGGAAATACCTCAGATATATTTGCGAGTTTTGTGGTGGTAGAAGTATCGGTAGAAATTTTCATATATTCGGATAGCCACACTTGCAGTCATGTTAGGCTTTTCGACAGTGCAAAACTTGAATTTCGCATTATGAAACACCAACGATATTTGACTTGTTGGCAAAGAGTTATCTTGCACCGAAACAGACCTGCAGGTGTGCTTATTTCATTTATTGAAAGTGAATTCGGCAGTTGTATCAACAAAACCCCGTGCTATAATATTTCCTATGAAGGATTCTGCTCTGGCATCTGTCGAGTATGTTTCAATGCCCTCCGTTATATTTGCAAGGGGTTAGTTGATTTCTGACAGATGTTAGCCCTTCAAGCTACTGATCAGTCGGCTGAGACTGAATGGTCTGAAAGTAACGTCCAAAGTTAATTTGATTCGATTAGATTATCACCATCCTCCAAGTTTCTTCATCGGATATATTTTCGACATTTTTTCCAATCAACTGAAAATCAATAGTCATTGGTTAGAGATGCCCAACTAGGGAATACTTTTTATGCTAAAATCCTAATTATTTTTCAAAAAGTTTCGGTCAATGGAGAGTTTCAGTAATTGAAACTTTTCCTAGAGATCAATTACTCTAACACCAACTTGATATGTTTCCACTCGACGCGCGTTTCGTTAACAAGGTTAGTATCTTCAGAAGAAGAAAATTGATACTAAATCTGAATCTAGGGTTAGTTGTTTGTATGCCTATGCATACACAGTCACTACCTGCAAAGTTTGTTGGTCCGTCATCTGTTATTATTGATTATTCTGATGACTTTCTCAACAATAAATTGAAAAGCGGGCTGAAATGGATAGGTCGCTTGTCACCATTTTGCTATTTCTGGACTCTCACATGCATCGAGTAGTCTTGTGTCATGCACATGCTTGGTCAGTTCAAGATTGCTTTCACCAATTTTGTGGTCATTGTCTAGAGCGTGTTGGGCGACACTGGATTTTTCTACCCTTCCGTATTTCATGTGTGCAGAATTGTCCTTGAAACAGGTTTCAATACCTCGTCGGCTCTGGTCAATGTATTTGTTATTGCAATCTTGACAACTGATTTCGTAAATTCCCGACTTCTCTGAGTTTTATAATTTATCTTTTGGGTTACCAAGAAGCTGTTGTAATTTGTAAGAAGATTTATATGCAACTTTCATATTCACTTTATCGAATATCTGTTGGTATTGAGGTTCATATGGAAGTACTATATAAACTTTTCAATTTTCTCATCTTTTTGGAAAGTCGGAGATTTACGAAATGTTTCCCTAAATTTACATTTTCTGATTATCTTATCAACTATCTCTGGGTTAAAACCGTCCACTTGAGCTACATACCTAACAATCTCCTTTCATTGTCATACTAATCTTTTTTCAAAGATTAAAGTGATCAATTAACCTATGGACAAGGAATTGCAGTGCGGCCATTTTATGTTCTGGACAAGTGGACAATGATTCGAGTCATTTGGAATGTATCTGAATGTGTTCGTGTCTTTCCAGTAAATGTCAGTTTCAGTAATATACATTCATTGGGGCCTTTATTGAAAAGGTATTTTCGAGTCCATTCTTAATGAGATTTTTCAGCTTTCAGCTGTTTTCTTTATGAAAATGAATCATTTCACGGTATGTAATAATGTACCTACCTCGTACTAATTATACACTTGATTATGCTATACATTTTCGACTATCAATTTAATTTGGTTTTTCCTCGGTTTTTTCGATGTTGCACCGTTTATTGAAAGTCATCTTCCATTCGAGGCCATCAAATCGTTACTCCACAAGAGTTTAATTACGAAATTACTGACATACATAAGGGTGGAACTGTAATATTTCCCCAATATAGTAATTTCGTGAATTATTGCTTGTCAGTTGAAGTGAAACATTCAACCCGTGGTATATTAAATGTTACACGAGAGAACTGGGAGCTTTATTGAAGTTTAATTGAATATTTGTGTTCCAATTTCAGCTCGAGACACTTGTTAATTTATTCGTATTGCGTTGGTTTGCTTGACATTAGGGTAGTTTGCGGAAAAAACTTTTTTGTTTGGGTGAACAGTGGCGGATCAATATGGGCCATGTGGATGAAATTCGGCATAAGGGGTCATTTTCATATATCATCACGATATGAGATTGTATGAAAAAAAAATCAGTACTAGCATTTGCTTAGACTTTTGCCTAATTAAAATTAGATTAATTCTGCACCATTTGGACATTTTCTTCAATATACTCAATGGAAATTTGGCAATGCAGACGGTTTCTACTCGAAAATTGAGTGCACTTTTGAATCTGTCAGATTTGAAAATTTTTAAATACCTAATTTGAAAAAAAATGGAGTTTTAAAAAATGTCAGAAGTTGCTCAGTTGCGAATCGTATGCCATCTGCCAATTGCCAATTCTCTACTATCTTTAAATTTTCCATTTCATTTTTGTTCAAATTATAGGGAACTTTCGTTCGACTGATTTGGATAACACGATTCAAACTCCACAATGTTTATGAATGTTATATCCGAGATTATATCTAACGTTGAATAAGTATCTGGTCCAGAAAATACATTTTCCGCAAATCACTAGGATAGTTTTACATTCCTGGCAAAATTTCTTGAAAGAGTCAAGATTTTCTTCCTGTAAGGAAGGGATATTTCCTCACAATTGTTATTGTTCTACGTTCTACATAAATGATTGAAAACAGTTTCCATAGTAACCCAGGTAATTTTATTACGAATTTCGCGATATTCACATTTAATTCATATCTGTCGAATTTTAAACGATTTGCGGAAAAAATTATGTTTACCTCGTTGGAAAAGCTACATTCCTGGACTTGCTGGGTCTCGGCTTGCGTCTCAACTCAACAATCAAACAGCCGTTCAAGAATGTTACCTGGTAAACAATATACTATTATATCGATATTTTCTTGAACTTCCAAAAAATCTTCTTTTTCAAGAGAACTTTCATGGTTGAATATTTTCATTACTTACAGAATAAGAACCCTTTCAAGTTTATGTATTCTGGAAATATGTCCCTATATATTGAAAAGTCTCAATTATTTCCCAAAGATCTGTAATATAAATCGTCTGATAAAAAGTATGCTTTCCGTTCGCAAGGCTCGATGTCACAACGATTTTTTACAACTAGTTATATGCGTCTAGAAATATCTAATAAACTATCTGACTGAATTGAAACAAATCCAATTAGTGTTGGTACGAAATCTCCTAGCGCCATCCCTGTCGCTCGTAAACGCAAAATAATATGAGGGGTCGAAAGAAGATTGTTTACCTGCGAGATCTCGGTTCGCGTAGAAAATTCGATCATCGAGATTTGACGGAAACGATTAATCGCTACGGCAGGTAGTTCTTCAGATTTTCTATCAAGAGATAACTTTGGTATTGCTGAGTGCCAGAAGTCGAAGTGGAGAGAGTAAATCAGAGTTTCTAGTGGAGAGAGCTTTGGTATTGCTGAGTGCAGAAGTTGAAGTGAAGAGGGTTTTTAAGTAGAGAGTGTTTTAGTACAGAGCGTCGGATAGTTCAGCTAAGCAATTTAAGTGATTGTATTGTATTGTGTTGTGATAAAAAGTTGTAATAAAAGTAGTTTAGTGTTTGGAGTTTCAATAAGCGAACCCAAGTAAATATCGTAACAGTATCGAATTAAACAGGGCATTAGTTGTCTTCTTGGTGGGAAAATGTTTCAAATAGGTTGAAAAATGTTTTGGAGCTACAGGTGTTTGTTCTGATGTTTATGCATATGCATTCATTATATTGTATAATAATCTTCATTTGCATGTTCTATGCAGTGAAAAAGTTATGATTGAGTTTTTCCCGTAAAAATCGATTCGGATTCGTATAACAAAAAAGAAATTGGAACCAACAAATAGGAATTTCTGTACATACATATATTATTGTACCAATATCATTATTATATATTATTCAATTTGGATTACGTATTCTTGCTCCATAATTTGAATAAAGTGACTTATATTTGACTGCAGGGAAGTTAATGTTTCAAACTTCTTTTTTTTCAGAACCAAACATGATAGAGACATCAACAAAGGATATTTATAAATTTGTTGGAATGGTTTGTAGAACACCCTGAAAATAGTTCGGTTTCACTATGATGCACAATGATCCAAAAAAACTACGAAGAGAAGAGAAAATAGTTTCTCAATATCATAATTTCACCTTCACCTCTATGAACCGTTGTAAAATCAACTTCACCAGTCTACATCTGCAATCAGTCTAATGCATTCCAGAGTTCTGGAACAGCAGCATACGAGCTGTAACGTCGTCGTCGACCCCACATATAAACGAGAGAACATGTATATATAGTCGGTCTCTTGTTTTATGTGATAGTTCTTTTATGCTTCAGTAATGCTGCAGCGATTTTACGACATCGTCCACTTCAACTTGGATTCCCCAGTTGCGGAACTTTTCAGCAACTCCATTATGAAGTAACGATCCTCTGGATTTGAATTTATTAAGACCGGCGTGTCAGCAATCGAATTAAAGGGGAAGACTTCGAGTGAGAAACTAGAGGTGGAAAGTCTGGAAAAAATGTAATTCGATTCTAAGTCATTGTGGATGTAGGCAAGACATAAATTCAGATGAATTGATCATTTGGCGGTCGATAAGTGTGTTCCAGCATTCAGGATTTTGTCACAGAAAATCATTCGGATTGGAGCACTGAGGCAATGTGCATCATTGTGAAAGAGGTGTAGATAGTATTTTGTGTGTTTTTATAATTGTATGATAGTTTTTTTGTCTGTAATTGCTCTCAACGAAGATCCCAGGTTCCTAGGAAACTCCTAGAAGCTTATCTTTCAAAGTATTAAAGACTTAATCGCATGACTCAAAGACTTAAAGGCATACCTTAAAGACTTGAACGCATGACTTAAAGACTTGAAACGATGACTTAAATGACTTAAAATTTTTAGGTGTACAAGATTGAAAGAAGATGTTTCCCCCTCGTTGGCATCTGATCACTTTGGCTATGTAGCTGGATAGCAAATACCAAAGCCAAGTCCAAGGCATGTGGAAAATGATCACAAAATCATTCTATTTCATTAATACTCCTCAGTTGGATCGATATGGAAGCTCGTATCGAAGTAACTATTCTTCTACAATATTTTGTTTGGTTATGACTGGTTCATACACAAAACACAATCTTATCTTTTGTTTCGAAAAAGTTGGCACAAAAAAATCAATGAATCTACTTCTACGTTTCGTGTAGGAATGTCTCCATTATCATTGTGACAATTTTCTTGATTCAATTGATTATGTTGCCCCATTTTAGGAAGTTTCATCAAGGTTGAAATGATTGGAGCATTCCACTGTCTTTCAACATGAACGGATCTCTCATTTATCTGTATATCAAATTCGAAATAGTTCACCTGAGCCAAGAAGTGTCTAACAATAATCACGAATCCCTTCCAAAATTTCAACGAGAAATTCTGAAATCCCAAGTGACAGGTTTTTTTGCCTCATCCATTTTACCTCCAAAACTGGTATTTGCTTCAGTTACTTCAACAACCATTTGGATGGAAACCTTTCTACACTCTACCTTGTTACATAGAAAAATACAAATTTAATGAAGGTGTACTGTTTCAAATGATACAGGGTGACTTACAACTCAGCTGAAAGCATTGCAAAAAGATGAAAACCAACGCAGTATCCCCATTACAACTTGAACTGTTTGTGAGATTGACAAAAATTTGGGGGCATACTCCTTGGAATTATAAATGTGTTCCAATAAACGAAAATTTTGGTGTAGCGTTATTTTTTTTCGAAGAAAATTATTGGTTCTAGCTTCAAGTATTTCCAAGTTCAAATACAGACTATAAAAATGGTTCAAAAAACCCTGTCACTGTCGCTAGAACTTAATCCAAATTCTGAAATCCCCAATGAAACCATAATATCCATTGAGAAATAAGGAAAACGAAGTGTGAAGTGTATACGAAATCAATAAGAGCAGCTAAATAAAAGACTATAACGTAAAACTGCCGACGTTCGGTAACTATTTAGTTTTTGTGCTATTCGAATTGACTGCGTATATACTATAAATCCATTAATCTCAGATTATGAAACGTCAATGAGATCCTCATATCAAGTAGAGAATAGGTTTGTTCTAGCAACACATTTGACCGTTTGTAAATTGGTCTGAAGCAGTCAAAGGCATGCGCAAGATGAATATTGTAGAGCATTATTCATTTTGTGCATGCCTCTAACTGCTTCAGACCAATTTCCAAACGGTCAGTGTTGCTAGAACAAACCTATTTTTGTACTCTAATCATAAATATCAAAATGCAAGTGTAAACACTGATCTTAGAATAAGTCTCCAATCTCGTGATGAAATTCGGAAATCTTAGAAGAAATCATGATATCCCAGATTTTATTTTGAAATCATTAGTTCAATAGTTAAATCCTCATATCTAGTTAGCCGAACGCGCGTCGTGTGATATCAGTTAAGTGTTTGTTAGGTTTTCAAAGTAATTTTGAAATCTTTCTTTTGAAAATTTTGTGTAAAATCGTAAAAAAAATTGAATTGATGTAGCATAGTACTCGTAATTCCCTTTTGAAAAGTGGAAAAATCACTCAGTTCTACTTCGTACATTTGGGATATAGTTCATATTGAAAATCATAAAAAATCTGATTCCAAACTGAGATTTAAGGAAACCTAAATCTGAGATTTGAGGTGGATTCATGCAACATCAACTAAATTATGATGAATTTAAGATTTGGATGAAATGTAAGTAAGGAATATATCATTGTTCATGCAACACCAATTAATGAACGAGAATTGTTTCACAAGTTCATTCAATAAAGCTCCGAATGAAAAAACTGATCAAAAGTTTGAATTAAGCAAATATAGAAACAACCTTATTATATATAACCCTTCCAAAGCTGGGCGATCTTTGTCCTGAGCTAAGGGGCCGTTCATAAAATACGTTCGCATACAAGGAGGGGGGGGGGAGGGGTCTGGCTGAGTGTGACAAGATGTGACAAGGGGGGACGGGGGGTATACGGCAACGTGACGTTCGCCGTTTATTATTTTTGGACATGAGCGCTAGAAGCCAGCGTGACCACTTTTGGTAGAAATTTACTTTTTTAGTAGATTTCTGACGAAAATTGAAAAATTTTGGTATGAAAGAAATCTTCAGTAGATTTTGGTAGAAATCTACATGTGCGACATCTTCTAACGAATTCCTACACTCGTCAGATTTTTTAATCAAATCTACAGTGACTCTATCTTTGCGAATGAATTTTCAATCGAGAATGCGAATTAATCTTGTTAAAGTATACTGTATTTCAATATACAAATGAAACAAAATAAAGCAATTTTTTACTGTTTCATTGTGTTATTGAGCATTGAATCTTCTGTATATTAATTGTGGCCATCCATAAATGAATATTTTTAATTTTCAGGAATTGTGTACTATCATTAAGAATGTATCATACTCAGCAGGGGGGGGGAGTTAGTTTTTGTGACGAAATATTTCTAGGGGGGGTCACAAAAAGTGTGACACAGCGTAACAATGGGGGGGGGAGGGGGTCAAAAAAGCTGATTTTAGTGTGACGTATTTTATGAACGGCCCCTAATTGATATTTGACGCATGCACTGTTGTGAAATATGGAAGAAATTAATTTCTTTAATGAATGTTGGCCATCTTCCATGACCACCCATATCACATTTCAGGGTTTTATATTCAGTAGTTTCGGTTTGAAATTCTTTCAAGTTTCGAATTTTGCTTGCATGAATCCACCTTCAGTCTACCAGTCTAACTGAAGCGAAAGGCGTAGGGCAATTTCCGCCTCACGTGACAAAATCGATCATATAAAAGTAAACATAATATTGGACGCATTCGAGTAGAATCGCGTCAAACTCTCATCAATATCAGACGTGTCACAATTGCCCGCGGTTCGCTAGTCTGTTAAATTGTTTACCACGGTATCGATTTTGAATTGGGTGCGAGATTGCTCTCACTTAACTAAATTAAAGACCCTAATGGAATGAGAGACTTGATAAAAAGCACCTGTGCTTTTACGCCTAGGCTGCAATTGAAATAAAAGAAGTCTCCGGAAGCGGAACAAAACGTATATATTCGATGCAGATGCCGGGGCCAATGAGCAGCTACAGTGTTTAATTCATGAGGATGTTCTTGGAGCATTTTCTGTAACTGGTGTTGCTCCTTATTCCGGACTTGATTGGTTATATTCAGTAAGCGCCGGATTTCTCTATTTGTGAATTGTTAGCAGTATGATTACTTTTTCACAAATGGTAATCAGCATTCACGGTTCATTCAATGATGTTGTGAAAGGAGCATCTATAAATTTCAAGCAATAATATGAAGTGGCCATTTCGAGTAATATACCACTTAGTTCTCAGCTACTGATGTAGAAATACTGAAGGGCCTGAAGGCGCTGATGATTGTTCGATTCAGGCTGAGATGAAACTACCGAATTAATCACGTTCAAATGTGGATGCAATTTTGAATAATGTCTTTCTGATTTTGTACTGATTCAGACGAAGTTTCTTACGAGTTTGGAATAGTGCTTTGGTGAATAACGGATGGAGATTGTTTCTTCAAAAAATCGTTGGGGGTGTTATCTCGCGATGAGTACCCAACCAACCAGCGAAATTGTTTTATAATTTCATAGTGCTGCAGTTTTATTTTGTTGGTGTTTTATAATTACTTCAAAAATGCTATTAGACGTGTCATTTACACGATACATTTGTAAGCAATAAAAGTGTTTTAATTATTTGCCATAGAAACATTTATAAAATGAAATTGAAAAATCTTCATAAAGTAGTCACGGAATTATCACAGAAACATATTTACAACCAACTTATAAATCATATTTTCTTTCAAAAGTAAATTGTTTCGTAGCAGTTTCATATCACTTTTCTGTGAGCTTTTTATTATCCTTAGGAAACTATTTCAAGCTCATTTCATAACTGCTTACTGCAACTTCAATGAAATTATTTCCGACACAATTTTTTTTTATTACCATATTGTCACCTTGATGATAATTTCCCAACTATTTTATAGTATGGTATATTTACTACAATTCCTGAACAATGAAATGCAGCATTCTAGAGGAACCAACTGACATTGATTTTTAGAGGTCATGTTATAACATAATTTATCACTTTTATTCGACTACCGTTCCAATAACCATTTACTCAATAATGTCGTGTAATATCGGTCATTGGAAAAAATAAAATACTTCGAAATCTCTCACGTGACCTAGTGCTTCAATTTTTCCTTGACAAAAGCAGGAAAATATATACCCTCAAACCACTAGTTCAAAACTTTATAATCGATGGAAGAATTTTCTGAACCAAAACATCCCGATAGAGAGTAAGGTTTCTTGACAGCTTCATAGTGGTAATATAGTAGAAGGAATACGTCATAATGCTTGATGTTGATACCAAATTATTTCATCGAACGACGACATTTTAAAATGATAGCAATCTGGAATACTGACATTAGATGAGTTGAAAATATGAAATACCGCACCTATAGTGATATTTACAGCTGAAAAATACATAGATATTTTAAGATTATATTATTTAGAACAAACTGAATTAAGTTTGAGACTAGAAGATTGATAAATCAACACAGTGAATTTTTCTATAATTAATAATTTTTTTCAAAAACATTTATGAATAGGTAGCACCCTTAAATTTTGCTAATAATATGCTATATATTTGTCAATAAAATTTCATTCCCAGTAAAAATATAATCTCTGAAGCACAAGTAATGTCTTCAACAGTTTCATGAGTACAAAAGTAAAATAATTGAAATCGCTCCAACCTTTCAATTTGTTAGTGTTAAAAGATAGTTGGTGACATCTAATCTATTATATTTTTCTAGTCTCCAATACAAAATTACTTCTTGTGCCTTTCAGAAAACATTTTTATCACTTTTTTGTGTTCAAAATATTTTATAAATATCGCTTGAATATGTTGCAAAAGTGCATTAACCCCCCCCCCCCGCCCCGCGCCGGCCGCGGGCCCGCGGCGGCCGGGGGCCCGGGGGGGGGCCCCCCGGGGCCGCGCGCCCGCCGGGGGGGAGTTCGGCCCGCCCCCTCCCCGGGGCCGACCCGGGGGCCCGCGAACCTTTCTGCCTCGTGGGCGCGGGACCCGGGGGCGCGCGGGGTTGGAGGGCTGACGTTTCTGTTTGGGTGGCGGGATGGTGGTCGGGGGTAGGGGGTTTTTTATGTTGGTGTCGTGACGGGCTTTTTATTTTTGCGGGTTGTTTGGTTGTATGTTGTGTTGCCATCTTTTGGTGATTTTTGGGCGGGCGCAATGTGGTGGTGTGGCTGTGAGGGGGGGGGGTGGTAACCACGTGACAAATGAATTCTTCCTTCACGGCGTACCAATAAATAAAAACTCCCCCCCAGACCCCTCGACTGAACTTTCCTTGCCAACGGGTGGACGGGTTCGGGGGGGAGTGAGGCCGCGCATCCCCCACCCTAACTTTATCCCATATCAATTGGCGGGTCGATGACTTTCATGAGGGTGTTTTCGAAGGGGTTGAGGTTGCCGTAGGAGGTGGATTGGGTGGATGAGGAAGGTTTTGGTTGGTTTGTTGATTGTTTTTTTTTGGTTGCTTCCCTATTGGGGAATGGATTTTGTGGGAGCTTTTTGTGTGTATGTTTTTTCCCCGGAGATTGTTTTTGGGGAAATGTTTTTTGTAATGGGGATTTTTGGTGTTGGTGTTTTTTTGGGATATGGTTGGTTGGGTGTGGGGGGTTGGATGTGTTTGGTGTTTTTTTTGAGGGGAATTTTATGATTTTGTTTTTTTGTTATTTGTGTTTTATAATAAAAAAATTTCAGATTATAATTTTTAGGAGTATTTATAAAGAAACAGAAGGAAATAATCGTTTTTTTTTTTATTTTCTTTGTTTTTTTTGTAGAAGGTGTGGGAAGTGAGAGGAGGTTTTTTAGGGGTGTTTGGTGGTGGTGTTTATTAGGGTCGGAGGCGGGGAGAGGGGGAGGGGGTAAAATAGAGGGTGTGGGGGAAAAATGTTGTGAAGAGGTTTGTGGGGGGTTTTTAGTTTATTATAAATTAGGGTTATTTGAGGATGGGTTTTGTGGGGATGGGGGATGGGCGGGGAGGATGGTTGAGATTATGATATTGTATTCTCTTATTTATCTTTTTTATTAGGGCCGGCTTCAAAGGTGTATTTGGTCGGGTGTCTGATATGATATTTTAGATTAGGGGTTGCCCTTTGGGGGATTTTTTGAATATTTTTCTTTATACTCTTTTTTCTTTTATAAATTTTCCTTGAAGGACCGCATAAAGTGGGAAAATTGAATTTGTTCGGGTTCATTGAGTTTAATTTTTTTGATGATGGGGGTGGCCTTGGGGGGATTTTTTTGAATATTTTTTTTTTACTCTTTTTTTTTTTTAATCAACCATTTCCGTTCAGGAGCCCGCGAATAAAACGAGAGAGGATAGGAATGTTTGAGTTCGATTATATATCTTTCTTTGAGATTGGGTGGGCCTTTGATGGATGTTTATTTTATTCGTTTTTTTTTATTAATCATTTTTCTTCCTTTTATCACATATTTTCGTTCATGGACGCCTGTATAAGCGGGAAGATTGAGTTTTGTTGAGTGCCATGTATTTGATATGTTTTGATTCATGGGGCTGGCCCTTTGGGAGTATAGTAAATGAAAATTTTGTCTCGTTACTCTTTTTATTCCTCTAATGATCAACCTCTTTCCGTTCATGGACGCCTAAAGAACGGGGAAGTTTGTTTTTTTTGGATCCTCGTGTTTTGTTTCTTTTTGTTTTTTGGGTTTTTTTTTTTTGTGGTTTTTTTTTTTTTTTTTTTTTTTTATTTTTTTTTTTTTTTTTGTTTCGTTTTTTTTTTTGTTGAAGTTGTTCACGTGAGAAAAATATTATTATTAGGTTTTTTTTTTTATTATCGTTTTGTTTTGGGTAGTGAGGGGGCGGGGGGGGGTGGGAAATTATTATTAATTTTTTATTTTTTTTTTTTATTTTTTTTTTGTTGGTTTTTTTGTGGGCGCGGAGTAAAAGGGCGGGGAGGGGGGGGGTCTGTAACGGTCTTTTGAGTTCCTTTGATCTTTTTTGTTTTTATTTTATTATTTGTGTTTTGGTAGTTTTTTCTATTCTCTTGTAAAATATTCTTATTTAAATTTTCTATGTAATCTTTGGTTGTGGGTGGGGGGGTGGTGGTGGTGAGGTGGGGGGGAGTTTGTTTTTTTTTTTTGTTGGGTTGGGTTGGGGTTTGGGGGTGGGGGGGGGGGGGGGGGGGGCGGCGGGCGGGGGGGGGGTATTCTTCAAGAAACTACTTTTTAAGAGTGTTAGAAAATATTTAGAGCGACTGCCGAAATGTTTATAAAACTGTTTTGTAGCGTTTGTAAATGGCCTTACAAAATATAAATAGAGAATAAGTATAATGTTTTATAAAACGGTGCCAATTTCCTACTTATAGCTCTTTTATAAACATATTGAAAACATTTCTGAGAAACATGCGGTTCTATTTTGTTTTTCCGAAACGTTTTAGCTACTATTATAAAATACGAGATAAAATATGAAGTTCCTAGTTGGGTAATGATTCAGCTTCAATGTAGTCTTCGAGGTAACATTTCAAGTGGTCAAACATGTCACCCACCCATAATAAATGATTATTTGTTTAATTAACGAATGCTTTTGGTTTAATGATTTTTTTTGTTCCTTTCAGGTTTTTCATCCAGTCGCTGTACCGATTGAAAAGGGTAAGAATATTTTATTATCACAGGATTGTTAACCAAAAAGAATTCAGTCTCTCGAGAATGATACCCCATGATAATAGTTATTGAAAATAAAAAGTTCCAGTGCTCCTGGTACTAACGGAGCTATTGTTTAGTAATCATTATAATAACGTCAGTCGTATATGCGATTGCGTAAATAAAGTATTGGTATGTATATTGATTCATCATGCCAACATGCTCAATCAATTGTTGTTTATATCTCGGATTGAGTATCGTTTCCGAAATGAATATTGCTTTACCAGCTTAGAGCCGATATGCAATCAATTTTGAAATTGCAATGAAAAACAAATATTTCATTCCGATATTCATCATAACATAACATATCACTATTGAAACCTGGTTGTAAAATCAGGTTCATGTCCATTTCAAGTGAACTTGGTTCAGTTGATAAAAGCCAATGGAATCTTCTGCTGCTTGACAACTAATCGTTTGAACCAAAGTTCATTAGATGTTGTACAACTGACTCTGAACCACTAATGAAATTGGCATGTGTTTATTATTCAATCTATTTTTTCCAATTGGAAATTGAATATCGGCATAAATTCTCTTCTCGTAACAGTTTATATAATATATGCACACAATATACACAGATTCCAGTTCTATATCTTGGATTGAAAACAAAAATTTCGAATACCAAACTCCTTTGCCCCCCTCGTAGCAGATCAAACAGATCTCGTGACGACTCCTCAATAAACTTTCCATTTTTTATTCTCATATAAAAAATCAATCGATAGATAGTTCTCAATAAAGGACAATTCGCATACAAACACGAAAGGTCGTAGCTACGCAATACCTGTACCACGATCCTTGGGCTTGAATATGAATAAATGAAAAAATGGTATGTGATTTCACTTGTCATTTGTTATAGTTGACAGTTGCCTGTGAGATTTTCACATATTAGAGTTTACTAAACCGCGACACGTGTTTCGCTATACAATAGCTTCCTCAAGCAGGAACTTTAAGCTGAATCTTTCCATCGTATGTTAAAAATCCCATATGAAGCGGGACATTTTCGATCAATTACAGCGAATATTTCCATCGTATGTTAAAAATCCCATATGAAGCGGGACATTTTCGATCAATTACAGCGATAAATTCCCGGCGGGACATTTTCGGGCTGGTAAATACCCAGTAGGTATCGAAAAATACCCGCTCGATCCGTGCATCTATAGTAACGATTCTTAAAATGTACATTTGTTATTTCGACAGGCATAAATACTGAATTTTAAACGTTGTTGTTTTAACTCCGGAAATATTCTACCGAATTACACTCGGGCATCAACACGAAAGGTCGTAGCTACGCAATACCTGTACCACGATCCTTGGGCTTGAATATGAATAAATGAAAAAATGGTATGTGATTTCACTTGTCATTTGTTATAGTTGACAGTTGCCTGTGAGATTTTCACATATTAGGGTTTACTAAACCGCGACACGTGTCTCGCTATACAATAGCTTCCTCAAGCAGGAACTTTAAGCTGAATCTTTCCATCGTATGTTAAAAATCCCATATGAAGCGGGACATTTTCGATCAATTACAGCGAATATTTCCATCGTATGTTAAAAATCCCATATGAAGCGGGACATTTTCGATCAATTACAGCGATAAATTCCCGGCGGGACATTTTCGGGCTGGTAAATACCCAGTAGGTATCGAAAAATACCCGCTCGATCCGTGCATCTATAGTAACGATTCTTAAAATGTACATTTGTCATTTCGACAGGCATAAATACTGAATTTTAAACGTTGTTGTTTTAACTCCGGAAATATTCTACCGAATTACACTCGGGCATCAAAATAAACCTGATAATTTTCCATTCGAGCATGTTGTCAGTAAAAAAACTGCATTCCGGTTATTTTCATATTTTGCTAAAAGAGCCCTCCCCCTTCGGAGTCGGGCTCTTTCGACAAAATATGAAAATAAACTCATGCAGTTTTAGACAACATCGAGGACAACATGCTATCATGGAAAATTATCGGTAAGTTTGAAGCGCTTGTGTAATTACTCCCGGAAATCTTACAGGCAACTGTATATTATTTGTTCAATATAGATTTTCATCAAGTAACGACCACTTTCATTCAGTATAGTGAAATGTTTGTCGCGGTTTTATGAACGCACTCCTAGTGAGAATCGAACAGGAAACTGTAGTATTTCTGTTGAATACGGGTGTTTATCATGCATCGGCCATTTCAATTCAACATGTATAAGTATTGTGTTTTTTATTTGTATCATATTGTTGACTAATAAGAAATTATTTCACTTCGTAAGCTTTTCAGCATGGGAATGACTATGTTGATAACTTCTGGAAGATCACAGTTTCATGTTGAGGCAGATTCAAATGTGAAGATCAGTGTGCAAAAATACGAGGGGTTGTCCACATGGGAATTCCGTTGTACAATTGATAGGAATTCCGGGGAATTCCGAGGAATTCCGGGATATTCCGGGGAATTCCACGGAAATTCCGGTGAATTCCGAGGGAATTCCTGGGGAATTCCGGGGAATACCAAAAAAATTAAAAAGGAACTTTAGGGATCACTATTAGGTAACTTCAAAATTTCAATATTTATATAAAATCATAATTCAAAAACAAAACACCGGTGTGAAGTTATCCACTTCCACCTACGAAGAAAGTTAGGAGCTTTGTTTTGAAAGAGTTTGTGGCGAATTTCCAATTTGAAATACATTTTGTTAGCGAAAAATAAGCCTGATGACAACAATCTTCACGATCTGATAGACATAATCTGATATGTCCCTGGAGGAGTGTGTTGGGGAAGTTTTTGCAAATGAGTCAATAACTTCTTTCAGTGAAATAGTACCTTATTCTGATTCGAATATATAAATAAGGCATGTGAAACAACCCAAAAACCTTTGTTTTATAGTTTGTGCGGCCTCGAGAGGGGTGTGGTTGGGGGTAGTTTTTTCAAATAATTCGATAACCTTTTTCAATGGAACAGAACCTCATTCTGATTCGAATATATATGAATTGGGCATGTGAAACAGCCGAAAAAAACTTTGTGTCGTAGTTTGTGTGTTTGTTTTTGGGGTCAACCTCTGCGACTGCCATTATTTTCCTCAATATTTCAAAAATGACGTGTCTTGAGATTTCACTCTACTTTTGCCAGCGGTTACCGAAATTGAAATAAGACGGTTATAGCTCGCGTTATACGATCTGAGTTATATAGTCAATGACTGCAGTCTTTGTATGATTTCTGAAGTTTCTTTGCAGCTCTATCATGTTATTTGGACGGTTTTATATAATTTATCGGTTTGTAATAAAAAGATGATCGGATATATTTTGGTTCAGTGTCAACTTTTCTCATTTGAGTTCATACAGGGTGAACACACCGGTGAATAATATTTTTTTATTTTCCTAGTAGGTAATGTTGAGGGATTATCAATAATTTTTGATATTATGGAATATACGTTTTTAGGAAACAGTTCATTTTCGCTATATAAGCGATGACAAAAACGTATAAAAAGGATTTCCTCCACAGATTGAGTATCCCGTAATCATTTAGCTGTTGAAAATAATAGAACTTAGAATAATAGACCATAAAATACCGTACTTTTTTCAATGACGAATTGTATTTTTTCGATACTTATTTATTCTAACGGATTCAGAACTTGAATCGATAAGGAAAAATATCAGGAAAAATGATGCTAATAACACAAACCTGAGTGGAATCAGACGATCCGTTCCCTTTATTTTACGATTGTGACTTGCATTATATAGATGATTTATTTTGTTTCCGATATAATAAATACCAGCCTCAATGAAAATGTGAAAAGTTTTGATATGTAAAATCCGATATTATTCAGATTGGGTCATAATAATGACATAGTCTACTTGAAAGTCTAAAGTTTATGTTCCACACAGAAATCTCAAAAAAACTTTTGTGCGAAATTTCCGTAATATATTTTTCATATTCCGTCGGGTTTCCTCGGAATCCCCCCGGAATTCCCAGTATTTCCGTCATTTAGTTTTGAAATTTTATCGATATTTTTTCAAATTGATTTTTTTTTTGTAGGAATTCCGGGGTATTCCGAGGAATTCCGGGGTATTCCGAGGAATTCCGGGAGAATTCTGGGGAAGTCCGGGGAATTCCGAGGGAATTTCGGTTTACGGGAATTCCAGTGTACACATTTTTCCTCAGTGGTCAACCCCTTGCGGTTTTATGAACCCATTTCTAGTGAGAACCGAACAGGAACCTGTAGTATATCTGGTGAATATGGGTGTTTATCAAGCATCGGCCATTTCAATTCAACATGTATAACTATGGTGTTTTTTATTGGTATCATATTGTTGAATAATAAGAAATTATTTCACTTCGTGAACTTTACACATGGAAATGACTATGTTGAGAACTTTAGGAAGATCACAGTTTCATGTTGAGGCAGATTCAAATGTAAAGATCAGTGTGCAAAAATATCTTGATTCAAGTTTCTGCTAGTGATACCATAGACATTTCAACTAATGGACTGGCTCTAAAAGAGAGGGCTGCGGAATTAGTAAGATGGAATACTTCAAGTATAACCTCTAAGCGAATTTCCTCCTTAATGTAAATAAACAGAGGTTAAGAAGGATAAAGTAATTCAAGTATAGAATTATCATTCTGTCCTTCACAATATCACTCCAATGTGCATATCCTTTCTCTCTCTAATGTATTCCGCATCTTGTTATATGGAAAACTGTCATAAATGCCAGTCCATTAGTTGTAATATCTGAGTTGTATTCACTACAGTTGCCTAGGAAACGTATCCTAGTAGTTGAAATATCTTGAACAAACACACCGACCGACCCGGTAGCACTGTGGATTTTTCTGGGTTTGCATACACTCGAAATAGCAAATGCGCTACCGTAAAAATCAGTAAGACGCCCTAGAGCACTTCGGCACCTGAGATAATTAGCCGACAACAAAGAAATAATATAAATAAAGAAATATATGTAGGAAATATTATCGTTTTCTTTATCGGTATCTTTTACAGAAACAATTCATATTGAGTATTGAAATATTGCATTACCAATATCGATAACCCAATTGGGATGCAATGACCATTGAAATTGCAATATCTAATTCAACCAATCTTGCTACTTATAATGCTCATCATTATTTACTCTTTCACACAATTTTAGGTACATATTGGAAATTAAATGTTGAAAATTGATTTTAGAGTAGATACGCAAACAATATCGAAATATCTATAGTATTGAAATGATTTTGCTCAACATAATTAGTTATAGTTATATCGAGACTAATTCTAATATTGGCGACAAGCTGTCCAATAGCTATTGTTGTCATCAAAGCTAATACTATGCAGTTGGAATTTGTTGGGACAATATTGAACATAAGTATTGTTACGTCCTAACGCCGGCCCTGAGGAAATCGTAAACGCAAGGCTAAGTGGAGCAGAGCTTTGTGCGGAAGTAGAATTTTTAGTACAGAAAGTTTAGTACCGAGCATTGGAAAGTTATCGGAGCGAATTAAGTGATTGTGTTGTATTGTGATAGAGAGTTTTAATAAAAGAATTTTAGTGTTATTTGGTGTTTTAATCGACGAACCCAAGGAGTATCGTAACAGTGGTGTCAGAATTGAGATTTTCCAAGGGAGATATCGTAACAGTGGTGTCGGAAGTGGAATTTTTGCTGGTAAATGAAAACAATTTATGGTGAATACGAGAAGTACATCTTAAGATACGATGGAGGACATGTTGAAATTAATCCACAACCAATTTGCGGATTATGAAAGACGACGTTAGGAGGAAAAACTAGAAGAGGAAAAGCGACGACAGGAAGAAAAGAAAGAACGACAATTTGAACGAGAAAATGAAAAGAAAGAACGAGAAGAAGGACTCCAGAAAATTCTCGAAGACCAGAGAAAAGAGCGAGAAGCTGAAAAGAAAGAACGACAATTAGAACGAGAAAATGAAAAGAAAGAACGAGAAGAAGGACTCCAGAAAATTTTCGAAAATGAAAAGAAAGAACGAGGAAATGGAAAGAAAGAACGGGAAGAAACACTCCAGAAAATTCTCGAAGAACAGAGGAAAGAACGAGAACGTGAAAAAATAGAACGAGAAGAAGCAATCCAGAAAATTCTAGAAGAACAGAAGAAGGTGAGAGAAGAACAAAAGAATGAATTAGTTCTAATAGAAAAACAATGGAAAGCAGACTTCCAGAACGTTCGAGAACATCAAGACAAGTTATTCGAGCATGTTTTACATAAAACTGAAGTACGAGTGGGAGAACTAAAAGCAAATCTAGAAGGAGAACTGAAGGAAAACGTTAAGAAAATCGATGTGGTCAATGATAAAGTGGATATAGTGCGAGAGGAGATGAGAAATTAAATGAGAGGTCTAGAATAACAGATAGCTCTTCTCAAGAACCGAGATCGCCGAGACAGTGTTGCCACGTCAGGAATTTCCGTGAAACCACCGACTTTTGATGGTCAGTCGTCTTGGTCCATGTACCGTCGACAATTTGAGGCTGCGGCAGAAACTAATGGATGGGGCGACGAGGAAAAAGCTACGGCACTGATAGTAGCTTTGAGAGGGCCAGCTTTGGGTATATTACAAACAATACCCATAGAACAGCAGAAGCAATATCAGGACCTGATTTCTGCACTGGAGTTGAGGTATGGCGATCAACACCGAGAGCAGCTGTACCGGACCCAAATGAAGACTCGCACACAAAAAGCAGGTGAGAGTCTGCAAGAATTTGAGGCAGATGTTCGACGCCTAATCCAGCTGGCATATCCAGAAGCACCCGGAGATTTCAAGGAGCAGTTGGCTGTGCAGATATTTATAGACGGACTGAGAGACCCAGAAATACAAAGAACTTTACGATTGACGAATTTCAAGAGAAGTAGCGATGCTTTGGTTCGCTCTTTGGAAGTGGAGGCGGCCTTCAACACGTCGAGGCCGAAAGTGCGTGCAGTTTCAATAGAAGAACCGGAACAACGATTTGGCACAACAAATAGTTCAGTGGAGAAGGTTCTGGAAGAAATCAAATCAATGATAAGTGGCATCAGCACCCAGAAAAAGAGGATGTGGAAAACCCGGAAATCTTATAAAAGACTGTTGGGTGGAAATGTCGCAGAGGATCGGCTATAGCTGTAGAAGGTCGGAACATTTTATAAAAGACTGCAAGGAGAGAATGCCACAGAGGAGATGTTATAGATGTGGAAGATCCGGACAATTGATGAAAGATTGCAAGGTGAGAATCCAACTCACCTGCCAGGACGCCGCCAAGTTCGCAATCACCTGCGAGGTCAAGGTCACCAAGGGTCATCTGTGTTAACAGGCTAAAAGGAACATCTGAGAGCCTCACCATTCCAGGGAAATTGAATAAAATGGATGTAATAGAGAATAATGTCCCTGAATGCAGCGTCCAGCCATCGGATTTTGGACAAGCCCGGGTGAAGACAAAACCGGCCATCCCTGTGAGAGCCGCCAGGTGTCGCGTTGGAGGTACAAATTACATCTCCGAGATGAAAACAACTGGAAGGGCTGACTTGGTCAAACAGGAAGTCAACAGTGGCCAAGTCCACTTGATTCAACAACCATCCAGAAGAGTTCCATTCCCTAAGCGACAAGAGATGCTAGAACACATTGACAGGAGGAAGGCGCGGCACTATCGGAAGGCAAATACTGGCGGATTTCAAGAAGAAGATCGAGTGTGGCTATATAACCCCCGTCGTAGGACGAATGATGTGGTGTACAGTGTTCAACGTAAGCCTAGAACAAACATGAAAGTCGTACACCTGAAGAGACTAAAATGTTACAATGGGCATAACGAGATGTTGTTTGATCGGGACGATCAAAATTGAGAGGGGGATAATGTTACGTCCTAACGCCGGCCCTGACGAAATCGTAAACGCAAGGCGAGGGATCGCGTCGTAGCGAACGTCATTTTCCAAGAACCCGTACAGCCGCCTGGAGAATTCGAGACACGTCATCGGGGCTTCTCTGGAGGATTCTCGATAGAGACGCAGAGTATATAAGCAAACGGGACATCGTGGCGAAGGAGAGAATTGGTATTACAGAAAGTTAGTGATTCGGCAGTTTTATTCAGAGCTAAGTGACGAGAGTTATTGAGATCTAAGTGGAGCAGAGCTTTGTGCGGAAGTAGAATTTTTAGTACAGAGAGTTTGTACCGAGCATTGGAAAGTTATCGGAGCGAATTGAGTGATTGTGCTGTATTGAATTGTGATAGAGAGTTATAATAAAAGAAGTTTAGTGTTATTTGGTGTTTTAATCGACGAACCCAAGGAGTATCGTAACAGTGGTGTCAGAATTGAGATTTTCCAAGGGATAAATCGTAACAGTATTCATATTAAAATATGGTGTCTTCAGTATCAACCCAACTTCAATATAATGCGCTCACGCTATATCTATATCGGCACAATCTGAAATCGCGATTCAGTCAATGATATTATACCACAAAATAATGAACTACTGTACAGAAGCGAATCCAACGACATATCCGGTGAAAACCACGCCTTCCCAAAGTGCACCAATAAGGGCGTACTAAAATATTCCATTGCTTTTGCTCCAGTGAGTCAGATGAAGACAGCTAATTAATTTGACACATGTCACTTGGACTTTCTGTGTATATATCGCAGACTTCTCAGTGTCATTGAAAGTGCCAAAGTTCGATCAAGGTCAAATATTTTTGGGACAATTGTGTTAGGTTACCGTTTTGCTTCTGTATATAGTAATTAAGTATTCGGTGATTATAGTACAAGGGTGATTAACTTTGTCCCTGATCAATTCAGATATCGATTTTTTATTGCTGAAATTCGTCAAATAATATCAGTAGGTACTTAATGTTTATAGACCAGGAGATGGTGACAGGTGACGTTCTCCCATTTTACACTGCATGCCTTTTGAAGGCTTGATAATTAACCATAAAATAAGAGAAATGGACAGGTTTCTGGCAGCCGAGCGTGTGTACTTCATAAGAAAAAACGCTTTTCTTTTTGTGGGAAGTTTTCGTTTTTTTGATTCGCATGCTGTTTTGGATATCGTTAAAATAATATCTTAACGATATCCAAAACTTGAAATTATATATTATATAGTTTCAAGTCATCGACGTAAATGGCATGCATGCACAACATACAAAAATTGTGAAAAAATTGATTGAACATAATTTTTCGAATTCAAACAAACATTTGAAAAATTCCGTGACTTTTTCGTGTGAGCTGCTTTGTATTGTATTAGTGAATATTATTTTAAGCTAAATGGTAACATCAACGTGTTGGAATTTAATGCTAAGAAAACCTAGGCATGACTCTTCTCAAGGAAAGCCGATTTATCTCATCTAGTATACAGATGTTAGTAGTAACTATTGCTACAAAGTCAAGTATCTCCATGCTAGGAATAACGATCAGTGAAAATCTTTCATGGGAAAACCATGAGAGATCGATCGCTTAAGGTGTTTCCCAGAAACTTGGATTTCTATTTCGTGCAAAGAAATGCGTCACTTCTGGCCAGCTTCTACAAGGATCAGATACGACCTGTCTTGGAATATAGTTCTCATGGTTCTCATGTGTGGATTTCGGCACCAAAACATTCATTGAGGCTTCTCGATTCTATTGAAAAAAAGGCAACCCGTCTTGTTGGTGATTCTTTGCTCACAGACTCGCTCATTTCATTGGAACATCGTAGAAGGGTCGGAGACTTGTCTCTCTCCTTTAGATATTTTCACGGTCGGTGCTCTTCTGAATTGTTATCAATCGTTCCACCCTTTGCATTATCTACACGGATGACTCGACGAGTACAGAATTCCCACCGCTTTGTTGTGAATTTGAAGACCTGTCGAACCTCTCTTGCTCAGGGATCTTTTTTCGATAGAACTTTGGAACTCCTTACCGAAAGCGTTTTTTCCTGAGTGGAAGCCTCAGGACTTCAAAAATTCAAAGTGAAAGTCAATTCGTATCTCCTGTCCCTTGATTCACGCGGTGTTCTTTGAACATTACAGGGCTTTCCTTTCGTGTGAATCTTCAGATAAAGAAAAATAAAAATGAATAAAAAACCACGAAAATTCCCTACGAAAAGAAAAGCGTTTTTTCCTCGGTTTTTCCTCATGAAGTGCACACGCTCTTTTGCCAGGAATCAGTCTATTTTTAATATTTTAGGGTTAATTATCAAGCTTTTAAAAGGCATGTTGTGTAAAATGGAAGAACGTCACCTGTCACCACCTCCTGGTCTATCATGAGATTCTAAAAAAGTAAATATACCTACTAACCGAACTCCAGAAGCAAGTCGAGCGAATATCGTGATTACGTCTTATTTTTTATTCCCTAATAAAAAATGAATCAATAGATAGCTCGTGAAAAGAAAAAATTTGCATACAAACACGACGCAATACCTGTACCCCGTTCTTCAATTCCCTGCCTCGCGGAGGATATGAATAAATTTTTGATAACCCGACGCAGGCGAAACGAACGCTCCGTATACGATTATTATTTTTGCGACTAAAGTATGGGATTAATTCGGTCGAACCGTGCCTGGCGAAATTCCTCGGGGATTCCGAGGGTTACCGCATATTTTCTGGCTCGCATCCAGGTTTCTTTATTGTTTTATGCCGCGTCTGAACGAACGCGACGCCTGATTTATTGCCCGCCGTTGACCTTGATCTCGTCTATTGCATTTCATTTGTTACGGAACGACACGTTTCGGACACGGCTCATTTTCATTTGTCAAATACAGGGATATTCGTCAAGCTTTCGGCAATACTTGATACCTTCTTCAGGACAACTGAAATAGAGATTATTTTTTTTATATGCAGATTCAAAGAACACCGCGTGAATCAAGGGACAGGAGATACGAATTAACACTCACTTGGAATTTTTGTAGTTTTTAAGCCTCATTAAAAACCTCTCCCGGCAAGGAATTCCAAAGCTCAGCTGTTCTATTGAAAAATGATCCCTGAGCAAGAGAGGTTCGACAAGTCTCCAAATTGAAAACAAAGGGTTGAGAATTCTGTACTCGTCGAGTCATCCATGTAGATATTGCCAAGGGTGGAACGACTGATAACAATTCAGAAAAGCACCGACCGTGGAAATATCTATAGAAGAGAGACAAGTCACCAACATGACGAATTGCCTTTTTCTGAATAGAATCGAGAAGCCTCAATGAATGTTTAGGTGCCGAACTCCACACATGAGAACTATAATCCAGGACAAGAGATGTTTCAAATTAATAGTGATGACCATTCTAGGAATAAAAGAACTGATCTAAATAATCTCAGTCGAGTTTATACTTATTCATTATAGCATGTGAAAGATGAAAAAAAATAACACCTTATTCAGAGTGATTGATGAATGACAAATCTAAAATCACTGCCATCCATCCCATAACGTCACTTCATCTTAATGTTTTTTTTTCCATATTTTGCAGATTTCATCATAATTGTCACATTAGTAAGTGTTCGTTCCCTCGTTCTATCCATCATTTAATTACTCATACCTTATTGTATATCATTTCATATTTCAGTTGTCCCGAGGAAGGTATTAAATAGGGCTGAGAGCTTGACAATTATCGAAGAGTTTTAGCCCATTTATATGACTGAAATACCCTCGGAATATGTAAAGTGGAAAAAGGTAGATATTCCCGGAATATTCCCTTGCAATATTTCTGTAATATTTGCTGAATATTCGAAATTATCAAGGATATACTTGGAATATGAGTATAAAATATTAGTTGAATATTATTCACAATATCATCATTGAATATACCCACAATATTTGGATTAATCCTTGAATTTTCTCAGCAAATTCTTCGAATATACCGAGGAATAAACCTTCGAATATCATCCCTATATACTTCACCTGATTTTTCGAAAAATTAAATGGCTTTTCTGCAGTCACACATAAAGAAGATATCAGAATAATAATTTTGCTTCAAAAGCACGCCGTTTTCGGGGACCGCAACGGTGAGAATAGAGTTCAACAAATATCAAAAAGAAACACACCATAGGCGAGAAACTTATTTTCCCTGCAGTCTTAGATACAGTTTCTTGCATGTTTGGAGAAAAAGAAGTAATAGTATCAAAATATACCACTTTTAAAAGACACAGTTTCACGGAGAAACATGAACATTGACATGGCAAGAAATACAAAAGAACAACACATTCAAGCAGTACAAGGAGGTCTGTGGTTTGGATTAAATATTGATGAAACAGCAGATTTCAATAGCTGAGCGCAATTGATTGTTTTTGTGCATGGAATACGGCAATTATTTGAGGATCTTTCATTTTGAAGGCCATTTCGGACATCACTCAGCTCAAAGAAGACCAGCATTAGACAATACTTTCCACTCACAGACAAAACTTTGGGCTGGATCCTCGATCCCTTTCCGTTCAACGTTATTAAAACAGCTCGTAAAAATGACAACATTCCAGAAGAAAAACAATTCATTGAAGTATCATCTGATACGACGTTGGAAAAAATTATTTGAGTGCTACATTGTTAGATTTTCGGATCGGTGTTCAAAAGGAGTACCAAGAACTTTCAAATTCTTATTGAATCTTCAACTACATACCTATGTGAAAGAGTGTTTTCGAGCTTGAATCACATAAAAAGAAAGTACAGAAACAAACTCAATGTTGAAGACGGTTTGTGGTTGTACTTAACAAAGCTTTTGCCAAACTTTGAGGAACTATGTGAAAAAAACAAGCTCATCCTTCCCATTAGTTTTTTGAAGTGTTCGAGAAATATTATTCTGTTTTAGATTTGAAAAGGTTTTTTCAATTCAATGAACCATACCCTCCTCCCCGTCAAAACTCCCCGCAATTATAGTAGTTTTCACAATAAATGGTATTGACTGAAGGATTATAATAAAACCAATTAGACCCTTAAGTTGTACACAATGGGATTAAATCAGGTAGTTTATTATAATTATAAAGGATTATAATAAAAACAATTAGACCCTTGAGTTGTACACAATGGGATTAAATCGGGTAGTTTATTGCAGTTAATAAGCCAATACCATTTACTGTGAAAAATACTATATAAGGGGGGGTTGAAAACCACATTCCGTTAGGATCATAAAACACTACAACTCATTCAGGATCAACTCGAAACACTGTGAGAATAATCGTGGAATAGTAATCACAAAATATAGTGTACTCGAGTAAAATCGAACGAATTATTTATCGAAGGTTAACTCGACGGATAATGTTACGAATCATCTCGTAAAATCCCATGAATTACTTCAGAATTTCCGAGAGGATTCCTTTCGGTGTATGATGTCATGGCGGTATCATGTTCGAATTACTCGTTATCTCGAGTCACGTTACCACCTTCGCGTTCAATCATTACCGTCCCAACGCAACGTGGGAAACGAATTTAACAGGATGAATGTTCGAAATGAGAAACGTGGGCAGTGGGCGGTATATTTAGGAAATTGAGTATCATTGTGGGGAGAATGAAGTTCAAGGAACCGCGGTTAGTACTTGGATGGGTGACCTCATGCAGAGAAAGACCGCGTCGAAAGCCCATACAACAACTGCAGCAAAATAGTATATCCTAGCTCGCAGGCAATATATCAATGAGCACAAAATATATTGAGGATATGCCAAGCTTCGGAGGGGACGTAGAGCCGGCGGTACCGAGTCCTTGGATGTTGGGCTCGTAACAGATCCCTACCTCTGGTTGGAATACCAGAGGGTTCGGCAAAATTTCCGGTTGGGAAAAGTGTGCTCACCGGCGTCGGTGATTGACCTTGGTAGCGGGAATGGGCCGACAAAGGGGCGTTTCTGTTCGGAAATCTGGTATACAAAATTCACCAGAAATCTTGATGAAATCCAGTAATCCCACCTGAAATCCTTGAAGAAATCCTGAAATCCAGTAGAAATCCTGATTTGGTGTACAAATTTTACGGAAGTGAAATACCCCTCGGGGGCGACGCTAAATAAAGAATGAAAAAAAAATTTTGAGGAGTTATTTTTGCCCTTTCTCTCTCCGATTCAAAAAATAGTTCCTCAATCGGTAGTATGTAACATAACGTACTCAATAATTGTAGAAAAGTTCGTGGAATGAAGATTGTTAGTACGAAAGTGGAAAGTGCAGGACTAATTCTTCCCAACGGTTGTCAGGAGAAACTTTCTTGGCATTCTGGCCAGAGATTTTTTCATCTTTCGCAAAGTTTGAAATGAGTGGCACTGGCATCACCACGTCCAACACCAAAATCAGTACGACACTTGTCTCACGTAACGTCTGCGTTATCATCTTTTTTTTTATTATATAAGTAGATACTTTCGATGCAAACTGATATTGAAGTTAAAGTTGCGTTTCGGCATTAATTATTTTTATTGTGTTACAAAATCACTGCGTTGCGTTGTGCCGGGTCCACACCAAACCAACAAACATACAAAACAGCAACTCAACGTTTACAATTTCCAAACAGAATCAAAACATTCAGGCAACTATTTTGTTTTGTTGGTGTTTTCAACAACTTTCTATTTTCCCGGCGGCTGTCGGTAAAGATCAAAGTGTTGATGTTTTGTTTGCGTTTCTAGCAGCTCTGTTGGTCTAGTGTGTAGGTACGCACTCTATGTAGAAAGAAATTCATTCTTTGCTCAGTTTGTACCTTATCCTTATTTAGGTTAGTTGCGAAAAATATTTATTATTTTCGTATATGTGGACAGCACTCGACAATTTGCTTCTTTTCTCGAGATCTTGCAGTTTTGTTGTCGGTTTTGTTTTGTTGGATTGGTGTAAACCCGGCATTACAAGATCCTAGTTCCGTCCGACTTGAACTAAAGCAAAATCAGTGCTGTCGTGATACTGAGTCTAGAGTCGGGCCGTTCAAAAGATAGAATTCTCGGACGCGTGACTTTCTCTCTTCTCTTTTTTTTTGGGGGGACACTAGTACATGTTCTTTAATTGTCAGGTGTTTTGCAGTTGTAACACACTAATAAGTCAAAATTCTTCTCGGAATGCCATGGCTCTTCTTAATAAGCATGCTGGGGACAGTAGGGCAGACGGCCTGAAAGCGGGACTATCCAATCCAAAGCTGGACATATGGTCACGTTAAGTATGCATGAACGTGAGCAAATGCTCTTTTTTTATACATGCAGATTCACACGAAAGAGAAGCCCTGTAATGTTCAAAGAACACCGCGTGAATCAAGGGACAGGAGATACGAATTAACATTCACTTTGAATTTTTCAAGTTTGTGAACGTCAGGAAATGGGCTCAATGTTAATACTGGCGGAGTAGAAAGTGACCTATATTCGAGAAGAAGATGTGGTTGGATAAGAACTCTACCCACATCTTAGCACGTTCTCGAACTATTTTGTACTTACTGGAAACGCCATCCTGCTTAACCCAATACACATATCGGATCAATAATATGAAAATATTGGCTTCATATTGTGGATGATATATCGTCGAAAAAAATGAATATTTGCCGAAATTGGTTCAATATTTTGAAGAAAAAAATTCTCATAAAACAATGAGTATTGAGGATGAAACCACGCACTAATTGTATCATAATGAAAGGAATAAAACAGATTCTCTTATATATTTATCATTCAATATGGAAAACACCAATGGCTATTGAGAATTTCTCCCCATCCACTTTCAAATCATGATTATCGTATTGATATTCAAATGTACCTCCAAATAAATTTGACTGGAAATACTTATTTCCGATGAACAAAGCGAGATTTGTTTGCATCGAACTGATTGTTCGATCAGAAAATATTTGGGAGATGAAATTGCACTTCTGTATTCGGATTGATCTGTTTGATTTGCAAGAAATTGTATAGCTACCTCTTATATTCTTCGAATAAATATTCGTTCCAGAGACGATTCACTTATTGCGATGAAAATGGCAATACAGTAAGAAAAACGAAGTATTTGTCAATATCTATAATGTTTGCTAGAGAGTGTATATATAATATAAAGAGTAAACGCCCCCTCTTGAGTTCTGAATTGGTCAAGATATCAAGGTCTGACAAAGTTTACGTTGAATGTCTTTGTTTATATTCCTAAAAAAATATATTTGTCTGACGTCACTTGTCGTTGCCGCGAGGGGAAAGTATTTTTTTTTTTTTCTAAAACAGGCGCTTGTGGAGAAAGAACTAGCCGTTCTCGAATTATCAGAAGTCATATTCATCTATTTCAACAATGAAAAAATCGAACCAGATTATATTCACGCCGAAGGTGGGCATAATTATTATGGAGCTTAATAAGTGGTTATGAAAATGAACACAAGCGATTTTTGAATTGAAATTCCGTTAAAATTATGTTTTTTTTTGTTTGTTTGAATCAAGCTTATTGGATATAAGATAGAACTGGTACATACCCAAAGAGACTGGTCCAGTTCTCAAAAATAAACAATCTTTGAATAGAGAATTGAATGACCTATCAAATAAGGTATCACAGATCTCATTCCCATGAAAAAAAGTTGATGGCACCCTCTCGGCGACGTGTTACGTCGCATTTTTAATTTTTCCACTAGAAACTTGTTAAATGAACGTGAAATAAACATCAAGCGGACAAAAAAAAACAGATTATTTCTAGCGCAGTAGCATTCTCAAACCGAAACATCATTTTATTGTATTATTCATTTATGGCGGTCCCATTCAATAATAATAATTGTATGTCCAGAATGTACAATAGTACAATTGGAAGAAGTCATAGTGGCCCAATAATTACGAAATACAAAATTACAAATCCTACAATGAGAAATATCCATTTCATGAATACAAGTTTTTATCGATTGAAATTTTGTTTAAATCATGTTTGAATTTTCTGAGCTACAGAATTGTTTTACTTCCGTAGAAAGTTTATAATAAATTCTCAGGCCCGAATATAGCCCCGACTGCACGCAAATGTCAAACCTGAAAAAATAATCATGAAGTATTATAATAGTGGTGAATGGAAGAGTTCAAAATCATCTCATTTCTATTAGAATGTAAATATTCACATATTTCGAAAATGGATAAAATGCACAAAGTTAAGTAATTTCTTAACTCTTGAAGATCTCTCTGCATGAGTATCTATTGAATGACATCAGTCATAACTCGGATTTGTTTTTTCCTACGATCACATAGGAAAGTGACATATCGCACTCTCTACTCTCATGGAAAGTGACCTTTATTCTCACTTGTGCGGAAAGTAACTTTCCGCACTAGTGCAAAAAGTACTTTCCGCATGACTGTCAATAAGCCGTCAAACCCGTAAATGCTGTGAGATTTACAGATGCAATTATTTATTGCTCCTTCCTTTTGTTATCATTTATATGAAAACAGGACTGATACGTCACTGATCATTCATAAAAATGAAGAAGAGAAAAAGAAGTGTTGTATTAGAAGTACATCGACACATTTTCAAATGAACGTTAATTATCGTTTTTTCTTCAATACGCCATAAAAGTTATGGCAAATCCATTGTCATTTTTCATAGTAACAATATTCAAACACAGACTGACCCAAAAAAAATTGAGATCAGTCCATCAACTCAATATACTAATTGTGTATTCACAGTTCACACAACAATAATGTCATTCAACAGTTATATTATAAATTATTTGAATCTATTGAAAAAATTATTTAGATGTATATTCATCCATAGTAAATTGCAAGTACCCCTCTAGGGACTGTCAGCTGTCAAGTTGCTGTTAAGGTGAATTCATATGGTAGCGTTCATTACATAAACACGATCTGATATTTACATATTCAGGGCTATTCACTAAGCAGAGTTGTTATGGAAAGCGACTAAAAATTGTCGTTATATTCAAGGTCAGTTGCTAAGCGCGAAATTGGTTTTCACTTTTCAAGTTAAGTTTCTACTATAATGACCAGTTGCTGTGAGTAGTGGTTCACAGGCAACTGCTTTAGATATTGTAACGATATATCCCTTGGAAAATCTCAATTCTGACACCACTGTTACGATATTCCTCAGGGTTCGTCGATTGAAACACCAAACAACACTAAACTCACTCACTATCACAATACAATACAACACAATCAGTTAAATCGCTCCGATAACTTTCCAATGCTCGCTACTAAACTCTCTGTACTAAAAATTCTCCTTCCGCACAAAGCTCTGCTCCACTTAGATCTCAATAATTCTCGTCACTTAGCTCTGAATAAAACTGCCGAATCACTAACTTTCTGTAATACCAATTCTCCCCCTAACTAACTCTCCGAATAAAAACTCTGTCTGCGTCGCGAACTCTCTCCCGTATTTATTATACCCCTGCGCACGCCTGTGAAGAATCTTCGCGAGAAGCCCCGATGACGTGTCTCGAATTCTCTAGGCGGCTTACGGGTTCGTGGAAAATGACGTTCGCTGCGACGCGATTCCTCATTTGCGTTCACGATCTGGTCAGGACCGGCGCTAGGACGTAACATTATCCCCCTCTCAATTTTGATCGTCCCGATCAAACAATATCTCTTCATTCCCATTGTAACATTTTAGTCTCTTCAGGTGTACGACTTTCACTTTTGTTCTAGGCTTGCGTTGAACATCATCATCATTATGGCAAGTTATTATCAGAGTTGCTACGACGGTTAGCAACTGCGATAACCACTTTACTTAGTGAATAGCCCTGATTGTTTGATAAAATAATAGGTGGTCGTAGGAAAAATAGTGTTTATCACTTGTGGCAAACATGTTACTTACCGCACTAGTAATGTAATAAACTATTTCGATATCCTGACATGGAATCTTTTTAAACATCAAATGCAATAGGTGACTGCATGAATCAGCAAGAAGAACATGCCACCGTTGAATTTCAATTTGAAAATTTAGAGTTTCTCATTAATTAATAAGATGAAAAAACCCACTTAGCAAATAATAGTATATAAAGTCGCCAGATATGGGGGCAATGATATGTCAGCTGTGGCAACACTGGTTGCCGTATATCGAAAGGAGGCAGAATACGACCAGACTTTGGTGTACATTTCCACCGCAAGAGGTGCTACTAGTTTGTGCTCGAATTTCCAGAGAGAAAGTCGGATAGACAACGCAAGGGACACTATCATCTCTCCATGAAATTAGGGCCGGTATTTTATCCTGTCGCAACTCAGAAGCAGAATCATGGTCACTCAAAAAGAACAGAATAAATGCACTAGGTAACTGCATGAATCAGCAAGAAGAACATGCCACCGTTGAATTTCAGTTTGCAAATTGAGAGTTTCTTATCAATTAATAAGATAAAAAAAGCAATTAGCAAATAGTATATAAAGTCGCCAGATATGGCGGCAATGATATGTCAGCTCTGGCAACACTGGTTGGCGTATACCGAAATGAGGCAGAATACGACCAGACTTTGGTACACATTTCCACCGCAAGAGGTGCTACTAGTTTGTGCTTGAATTTCCAGAGAGAAAGTTGGATAGACAACGCAAGGGACACTATCATCTCTCCATGAAATTAGGGCCGGTATTTTATCCTGTCGCAACTCAGAAGCAGAATCATGGTCACTCAAAAAGAACAGAATACATGCACTAGGTAACTGCATGAATCAACAAGAAGAACATGCCACTGTTGAATTTCGAAATGAAAATGGAAAGATTCTCATCAATTGATAATATGAAAAAACCCATTAGCAAATAGTATATAAAGTCGCCAGATATGGCGGCAATGATATGTCAGCTCTGGCAACACTGGTTGCCGTATACCGAAAGGAGGCAGAATACGACCAGACTTTGGTACACATTTCCACCGCAAGAGGTGCTACTAATTTCTGCTTGAATTTCCAGAGAGAAAGTTGGATAGACAACGCAAGGGACACTATAATCTCTCCATGAATTTGGGACCCGTATTTGATCCCGGCGCAACGGAGAAGCAGAATTATGGTCACTCAAAAGGAACAGAATAAATGCAATAGGTAACTGCAAAAATCAACAAGAAGAACATGCCACTGTTGAATTTCGAAATGAAAATGGAAAGATTCTTATCAATTAATAAGATGAAAAAACCCATTAGCAAGTATAAAGTGAAAGTGAAGTATATAAAGTCGCCAGATATGGCGGCAATGATATGTCAGCTCTGGCAACACTGGCTGACGTATACCGAAAGGAGACAGAATACGACCAGACTTTGGTACACATCTCCACCGCAAGAGGTGCTACTAGTTTCTGCTTGAATTTCCAGAGAGAAAGTTGGATGGACAACGCAAGGGACACTCTCTCCATGATATTAGGACCGGTATTTGATCCTGGCACAACCCAAAAGTAGAATTATGGTCACTCAGAAAGAACAGAATTAATGCAATAGGTAACTGCAAAAATCATCAAGAAGAACATGCCACCGTTGAATTTCAATTTGAAAATTGAGAGTTTCTTATTAATTAATAAGTTGAAAAAACCCACTAGCAAATAGTATATAAAGTCGCCAGATATGGCGGCAATGATATGTCAGCTCTGGCAACACTGGTTGCCGTATACCGAAAGGAGGCAGAATACGACCAGACTTTGGTACACATTTCCACCGCAAGAGGAGCTACTAGTTTGTGCTTGAATTTCCATAAAGTTGGATAGACAACGCAAGGGACGCTATAATCTCTCCATGAAATTAGGACCGGAATATGATCCTGGCGCAACCCAGCAACAGAATTATGGTCACTCAAAAAGAACAGAATAAAAGGGTGAAATGGAGTCTCGTAATAAGATCTCGTGAAATCCGAACGACACCCTCGTGTGTTTCTCGCTTCAAATAATTTACCCCGAAACACGGCATCGAGCACGTACACATAAGCAAACGTACGAACTTAACTTTATCTATGGAACAAATGGACGGCTTCGTCGGACCGATTTATGTGGGAAACACATGAACATTCCGCTCGAAGATTTATTGCGATTTGTGCGGGATGGAACAAGTAGCTGTAAAAGGTATACCTCGAGAGAATAGGATGAAATAAAAGTGCTAGCAATAATGGAGTGGCGTGCGGTTGCGATCGATGGAACTCCTGATATTTCAATCCTTGCCAATAGTAGGAGAGCCCACGATGCTAAATTGGGATTTACTCGAGCGTCATAGAGACCTATGGGGTTGCGAAGCTTAGATGATAAAAAGAGAAAAATGTTACATAGTGTTTACCTTTACATCGGTGGGGGAGCGGCTACAGACTTTCAAAAATGTAAAAAAAAACTGTTGCTTGGACATATTCGAGGGCGTCAAAAATTGATATCATGTATGTCCAACATATTTTTAAGAATGTACGTATGTTAATCTGATTGTTTCCATGATGGGGGTGGTCAGATTTTCTGAGGAGATGTTAACTGGACCTAAAAAAAAGCTCTTATATAATAATCTAACGGTTTGGATTTGACGAAGACTCGCAGCCGTTATTAGAATGTGAAAAAGAAATTCGTCATTTTGAAATACACAAGTGCGTCAGATTAAGATATATATGGTTCATCTCTACGCCCTAGACGTTGCAGTCTCATAATCTGACGATTATCTGGAGGGATTCGCCCATTCTGCCAATTTGATTTTTTTTTTATTTTCTTAAATCAAAATAGTTGAGGCTTTCGCGGCCGAGGTTTTCAGTATCACTACTTTTATTCGGGTTTGAAGGCCGTCGTTTTTTGGAATTTCTTCCTGACGTTTCGCTGGCTCGAGTGGCTAGCTTCTTCAGAGGTTCATTCATCTTGGAATTCACTCCGATGACTGGAGATTGTTTCTTCGCAAGTTGTATTTATGCTTAAATCATTGAATTTAATTAATTGAAAATCTCAGGAAAGAACATGCAAATAAAAGAAGTGTATGATTCTTTTAGTAGAAAACTTGTATTATTAAAAAAATAATTCCGAGCAATTAAATCATTAAAATTTCAAAACATTGGATATTCGTTGTAAACCAACCATATCATGCCACCAACGGACTGGTGTTTTACTTATCGTTTTGAGATCGATGAAATCGTAGAGAAACCATTATGACCGATGCCAACGTTTCGAAGTGTACTGAGTCCATCTTCGGGTGAATGCTGAGAAAATGTTCACTGATATAAATCCTGTGTTTGGGCCACTATGCTGGTGACTTATATTGAAAACTCCTGAATAATCAAACCGAAGTTTCATTGCGATTTGTACGGGATGGAACAAGTAGCTGTGAAAGGTCAACCCCGAGAGAATAGGATGAAATAAAAGTGCTAGACACAGATAATAGAGTGGTTTGCGGTTGCGATCGATGGAACTCCTGATATTTCAACGAGGAAAAATGGTTATTTGTATCAGAAAAAGACAAGAGTTCAAAAGGAACTGGCGTTTCACTTATCTTATTGAGATCAATGAAATCGAGAATGAAATCGTAGAGTAACTATCATAATGCCGACTTTTCGAACTATGCTGAGTCCATCTTCAGGGAAGTGCGAAGATAATGTCCAGGGATGAAAAACCAGTGTATGAGTCACTAGACTAGATGGCTAATAGTGAAAACCAAATAATCTGCTCAATGCTCTATTTCGATTTGTACGGGATCGAACAAGTAGCTGTAAAAGGTATACCTCGTATCGTGTATAAGTAATATACTCTACAATATTATTTTACCTCAACAGCAACCTGACAGCTGACAGTCTCTAGAGGGGTACTTGCAATTGACTATAGAATGGCGTCAGTCAGAATCATTGCTCCAATGTAATTATTTTTGCGAGGGGTTGACCACATGGGAATTTCGGTGTACAATTGATAGGAATTCCGGGGAATTCCGAGGGAAACTATAGGGATTATTATTAGGTAACTTCAATTTATTCGCGCAATAATAAAGAAGCATACAGTAAAATCTCAATATTTATATAAAATCATAATCCAAAAACAAAACACCGGTGTGAAGAAATCCACTTCCACTGGACGAAGAAAGTTAGGACCTTTGTTTTGAAAGAGTTTGTGGCGAATTTTCAATGTGAAATACATTTTGTTAGCCACGAATAAGCCTGATGACAACAGTCTTCATGATCTGATAGACATCTGATATGTCCCTGGAGGGGTGTGTTGGGAAGGTTTTTGCAAATGAGTCAATAACTTCTTTCAGTGAAATAGTACCTCATTCTGATCCGAATATATAAATGAGGCATGTGAAACAACCCAAAAAACTTTGTTTTATAGTTTGTGCGGCCTCGAGAGGGGTGTGGTTGGGAGTACTTTTTTCAAATAATCCGATAACTTCTTTCAATGGAATAGAACCTCATTCTGATTCGAATATTTTTGAATTGGGCATGTGAAACAGCCAAAAAAACTGTGTCGTAGTTTGTGTGTTTGTTTTTGGGGTCAACCTCTGCAACTGCCATTATTTTCCTCAATATTTCAAAAATGACGTGCCTTGAAATTTCACTCTACAAGACGAAGGGACGCCCTTGATTGTGGAAGGGAGACTAGATCATAATTGGTAGACAAAACACTGGTTGTCTACATTGTTGCCAGCCGTTACCGAAATTGAAATAAGACTGTTATAGCTCGCGTTATACGATATGACTTAGTCAATGACTGCAGTCTTTGAATGATTTCTGAAGTTTCTTTGCAGCTTCATCATGTTATTTGAACGGTTTTATATAATTTTTCGGTTTGTAATAAAAATATGATCGGACATATTGTGGTTCAGTGTCAACTGTTCTCATTTGAGTTTATACAGGGTGAACACACTGGTAAAAAATATTTTTTTTATTTTGCTAGTGGGTAATGTTGAAGGATTATCAATAATTTTTGATATTATGGAATATACGTTTTTGGGAAACAGTTTATTTTCGCTATATAAGCGATGACAAAAACGTATAAAAAGGATTTTCTCCACAGTTTGAGTATCCCGTAATCATTTAGCGGTTGAAAATAATAGAACTTACTCAATAGACCCTAATATCCCGAATTTTTTTCAATGACAAATTGTATTTTTTCGATACCTATTTATTCTAACGGATTCACAACTTGATTTTATAAGAAAAAATTTCAGGAAAAATGATGCTAATCAGGTCTGTTTACCTGATTGGAATCGGACGATCCGTTCCCTTTATTTTACGATTGTGACTTGCATTATATAGATGATTCATTTTGTTTCCGATATAATAAATACCAGCCTCAATGAAAATGTGAAAAGTTTTGATATGTAAAATCCGATGTTATTCAGATTGGGTCATAATCATGACATGGTCTACTTAAAAGTCTGAAGTTTAAGTTCCACTCGGAAATCCCAAAAAAAACTTGTGTGAAAGTTCCGAAATATATATATTTCGTCGGGTTTCCTCGGAATTCCCAGTATTTATGTCATTTAGTTTTAAAATTTTATCAATATTTCTTCAAATTGATTTTTTTTGTTGGAATTCCGAGAGAATTCCGGGGAATTCCGAGGGAAATCTGGTTTACGGGAATTCCAGTGTACACATTTTTCCTCGGTGGTCAACCCCTCGGATTTTTGTTATATTATACTTATAGTTCATAATATAACTGTGGAATGGACATTATTGTTGTGTGAACTGTGACACAATAAGTATATTGAGTTGCCTGACTAATCTCAAGTTTGTTTTTGTGTCAGTCTATGTTTGAATATTGATTCCATAGAAAGTGCACATGAATTTACTTTTATAGTGAAATGAAGAAATAACGATAATTAACGTTTATTTGAAAATATGACAATAAATAAGTACTTATAACACAACACTTTTTTCATTTTTCTTATCAATGATTAGTTACCTCTCAGTCCAGTTTGAATATATATATATAATAACAATAGGAAGGAGCAATTATTAGTTGAATCTCTGAATCTTACAGGGGTCACGGGTTTGACGGGTCATTGACAGCCGTGCTGAAAGTACTTTCCGCACTAGTGCGAAAAGTACAGTACACAACTCGAGGATAGGGCTAGTCTTTGGCAAATTGCCGCACTCGGCTACTCTCCGTGCTCACAATATACTATTCTCACCGAAGCATCTGAAATAGAGAGTAGTAAACAAGACATTTTGGCCGTGAGTAATCAATAAAACTGGATCGTTCAAAAAACTTTCGAAAGTTGTACAGTTTCCATCTGTTTCGTGGGATATCCTCATAGAGCGAAACAATCTGAATAACATAGTTTCATTCAATCTATTCTTGTGATCCTATTTTTTCCGTTCAATAAGTACGCCACAAGAGAATATAGCGGATTCAAAATGAAGACATCATAAGTCGAAGCGATGGCGGAAACTCGATGAAAAAGTTTTTCTTTCATCCCAACTTTTTGCCGTTCTCCCTATCACCGCTGATAGCCTGTCCGTCTCCGTTAACCCTTGTCAATTTTCTGATGAATACGGTCGGCAACTCTGTCCGTTGTACATTATCATCCGGAGGCGAGTGTGAACAGACCCCGGATCGGAAAGCTTCCGCACGTTTGCTAATGCAATAATGGCGTTAATGATGCCCATAATGTCGTGTTTGCTTGGACGCGGGGTTCGCCAATCGAGTGATTACGGGCAGAATTCAGGAATAACGCCGGTCTGAATTGGGTAAGTGGGTGCGTAATGGTTGTCGAAGGACTTTTGCGTTCAATTCTTTGAGACAATATCGAACAGATCCGCTACTTCCGCATGAGGTATGTATCGTCGGTTAAGATTTCGATTTGACCTGCGAATGATGTTACCCAGCTCTGAAAAACATTCGCCACGATTTTTTTCTTTTCCCCTCTCTGAGGGTGAAAAAATGACTTTATTTACAACCATATATGTAATGCTGTTATTGCTAACGTCATTGAAGGTTGGGAAGTGTCACATTACACATCTCTACTTCCCGCCCTCATTTCATCCATTCTAGACTTTATCTGTCATTTATGACTTTATCCGACATTTAATTATATTGGTGACAATTGTATATCCCGTAGTCACGGTATCAATAGGTATATCTACTAGATTATTCTGAGAAAACCGCGTTCTTGGTCATTTGTCGTGAAATGTTATATTTCAGATATGTTCAGAACGAAACAGAGATTCCTCAACTTCAATTTAAATATGATGGTTGTAAATGAAATACTATACAAAACTCGGTAGGAAGTTTCATTCCTGTCTCGAGATCATAGCTAACATCGACGCTTTGCGAAGACAGTATGGTCTTCGAAATACATTTTTTTGGTCCCTGGGCCCCCCATAATATTTTTTAATTTTAAGTTCGAAAAAAATAGCAGAAAACTCAGGGGACACGGGTGATATTATTTAATCATTTCAACGAGGCTGATATATACCATGACAATTAGTAACGTTCATTTCATTATCAGTGGTGGCATTTTTTGTATATTTTTCATTAAAAATCGACTGTAACTTCGAACAAAAAATATTCGAATTGCACTTCCACATAGGATACACTCACATTGGATTAACGTTTTCTGGAAAGTTGAGCTATAATACAAGTGGAAAGATTTTCACTCAGACAGTTTTCACATTGAATATATCCAATAACTGTTCTTCAACAATTTTCACAGAAAACTGATAGACAGATGCAAAAGCATAGCGTTTGTTACTGTTCTTTTTCACTTCGTCCCCCCTTTCCCCTTCTAAGGGTGAAAAAATTATATTCATGTTTTTTTTTCTTAAAATTTGGTAGGTCTCTAAAAATGTTGACCCCTCATGCTAGCTGGACATTATAAAATCGTCGTTTTTTTACGGAAAGGAATATTATCACCAATACCTTCGATATTCATTTAAATAATGAGGAAAATATTGATAAAAAATGATAAAGGCAAAGAAGTTGGAATTGTGAATTGAGTGAGATAAAAGTAACGAATGCTAAAAAATCGGAGAATTATCGAAATAAATCGCATCAGTGAGTGAAAGCATTAGGAAATTCACGAACCTTGAACAAATATGAGGGAAATCAGATGGAATCAAAGTAACTAATAAAATCAAAGATAAAAATAAATCTTCACAACAGGATTTGATTACAAAGTATGGAAAATAAAATATTTAATAGCGAATGATAAAAAGTAGATATTTGTAAGAATAAAAAAAAAAAACATTGAACCAAAAAATATTCCCGGAAAATTTCCCAAAAAAAAATTCTATCTTTGACTCACTGATTCCTAATTTTGGTCTTCCTTTCAAGATTTCTTTGATTTTTTCTCGAATATTTTATTCCGTTTTTTCCACATTTTCAATTGGCTTATATTCTCCGTGAAGTTTTTTCTCGATTATTTTCGGATTCCATTTATTCCAACAGAGAAGTTGAATAGTTCAGCCATTACCATCCAACAGAGAACATTGCCGAATTCAAACAAACATAGTTTTGAGTTTGCCGGCGGCTCTTGACACACTGTCGTTTATCCGCCTTTCAACAGCCCATAAGCCCCTTCATACCAAAAGACCTTCTTCGGTCATCATTATGAACGTGAGCCGGACAACTTTTAATTGGCGTGACACACAGAGTGGGCCGTTTCAAAGCGAACATTTCAAAGAAACTGGAGAGTAAAAGGAACGTTATGGATGGAGTAGCGAGATAGGCAAATTAATTGGGGGACTTTGCCTTGCGGAAAATTACAAGGAGCGCGTTTTTTCTTCGAGAAAATTCATCAATTGGGAATGATTCACGATACGGTGCCTGCGGAGGGGCAATGAAGTGGCATTGGAGGAGTATTCGAGTGTCTGGCACTTTCATCCCCATCTGTATTTTTTATGATTTTCCAGCAAGCAGGGACGGTCCTGTAGGGTAGTGAAGTGTCACTTCACCCCAACTAACTACGTGTTTTCGTCAGTGGGGTCCGTACTGACCTTTATTTGCCAATGAACATACGAGCACAAATATATCGATCCTTCTCTAAATCGCAAAGGATAGAGAGAGAAAAGCACTCTGTTTACAACCAGTGTATATCTAAATTCCCTATCTGTTACCTGTCCGGTGTACTGGTTGTCCGCCAAAAATTCAAAATTCTCACAATAGTATTTCATTCCTTCGGTTTCTTCCTTTTTTTATATCAAATGAAGTGGATGGTCACTTCATAATTGTTTCTGTTATAATAAGAAAGCATGCATTCCCTAGTGTTTACTATTGAAGGTATCTGGTAAGAATTTCTTGATATAGTTTCAGAAGCAGATGTTTATTTGGAACTCATTTGCTCATTAGTCTATAATATTGGGTACTGTCCGTTAGCTTTTTTAATTGCCCTTCTACCTCTATCCGGCATTTTTATCGAATGTCATTACCAGAAAATATGGTTCAGGTATTATTAAACCGGGATTTAATACAGGAAAGTTTTTGTCCAAATCTGAAGAGAACTTGTCAAATACTCTCAACTATGCATGATTTTGCTCAAGACTGAATCAGCCTACTTTGTGGGCATTTTGTCAGTTCAGTCAAATTGATTGCAAATTCATTGGTATTACTGCCTTCATAGTAGATCTGGAGGTATATCCAGTTGGTGAGGTAATGCCTGAATAGATTGTTTGGTTCTTACGGTAATAATTTAAGTCAATAATTGAATGATTAGCCCTCTTAAATAACCCTTATATTTCATGACCGTATCGGTTTATAACTGGTTACATTCAGGTGAATGAGAGAGAATACCAAATGAGCCCCAATCCTTCGAAGGTTTAGTCATTTTTGAAGAGGAAAATAGATGAGTTTCGCACGTTTCTTGCTCGAAAGTGGCTTATGGGATCTGAAGGGGATTTACTGGTGATTATCATCCTGTGATTAACCAAGGTTACTACTTATAAGTTACTTGATGCTTCTAAGTTCAATATTCATGGTTTAATAATTATACCAGTATTATCCTTTCTTTAAGACGTTTCTCTCCGGCACGTGGAATAACTGTCCTAAAATGTTAGTTTGGGCATGTATGTGAATCACTCTATGATGGTGAGGTAGTATTTCTCTATAGATTCACGTATCATAACAACTTTTTCTTTGTGTTTTATTTCCAAATTTGAATTGTAATATTATATGAATTGTCCGGTTTCATCGAGGATTCACTGTTATTAACGAAAAAACGCTTCTGGAACAGTCCGATAAACCTTGACTGCTCGAAATGTGCCATCTTCAAAGAAATACTTGATCATCGGTACCAAAATATAGATCCAGAGTTATATAAGAGTATCTTACCGTCAAGGTTTCTTGATCGTTTCCTGAAGGAACCCTGGCTAAGGCAATGAATGGGATCTCAAATATTTGCTGTAATGTCGGCTTGAGATTTCATTCTGCATTCGCTGAGACAAAGTACACTAATAGTATATAGGGCCATTTGCACCTCCCTAGTTTCATATAAGCTGGGTCATGTGCAATGGACTTTTCAATAAAATTACTCATTCCTCAGCTATTATTCTCAGCTTGGATACACCTCCAACAAGTAAGAGCGGTACAACTGACCAATGATGAATTCTTTATAGTCTGAATGTCTGAAGAAGCCATGGTATTGTTACTGCGGCCAACCAGCGGCAGAACATTCAATATTCTGCAAATGCGCAGGGTCGGGATCAATGGAATTATAGATCCGCAGAACGTTATCAAGAGTGCCCTGTTAGGGGCCAGTCTGGCTTATATAAGACGAACCTAGTCGCGTAAATACATTGTTTACTGCGGTACAGTTGAGCTCGTTGCTGTATACGGTAAACAATTAAATTGAATTATCTGAATATTGAATTTAATCGTTTACCGTGGTCTAGCTAAGTTCGCTTCTGTATCACGGTGAACAATCCAACTAAATTAATGCTCCCTATGCGAAAACATTATTCATTACGCTTTATCAAATATTTCTTCTGAACCATATGAAATGGTGTTGAAGTTGAAACTTTCTGTAGCCCGCTTTTTTGTTCGTTATTGAGAAATTAGTTCGAATAATTAGCAATATCAGAATAATTAACAAAGGACGAAGTCCATATCGGACCAGAAAACTCTTGCAGTTAGTGGCTGCACTACCCGCAAATTGTTGAGTGTATAAACAGCTAACTAACCCTAGTCTCCATATTTAGTATCGATTTTCTTCTCTTGAAATTGCTAACCTTGTTAGGGAAACACGGGTCGAGTGCAAATAATATCAGTTCTGTTTCAGGATAATTGATCTCTACAAGCGGTTTCAAATAAAAAACTTAAATGAAATAACGCTAAGTCGTAAGGAAATACATACTCCTATTACAAAGGTGTATGTATAAAGTATGCGTATCAAGAAAGTCCATCTGAAATCTAATAAAAATATATTTTTCTCCAAATGACATTAAAAGCGGCCTTTTAATGACACCTGGCAGGCTTAGAAGTTGTACTTTTAATCCCTAGGCAGAAAAAGTCCACTTTTACTGTCTAGGCAGAAAAAGTTCGTTGCTAGGCAACCTTCCAAGTAATAATTTGAATCGAACTGGTTATTAAAATTGACAATGACATTAAGAAATCTCAAAATGATGCTGATGATAATAAACTGGTTTTATTGCATTAAAACTAAAAACTACAACACGAAATTTTTATTTATTAGATATATTTATGGTGAATTGTGAACAATTATTTAATACAATTGAACTCTGTCCACTTCCCTCCTTTCCAGTAAAATTAACAACTTGAGTATCCACACTTGATACTCCGGAAACGCCAGAAAATATTTTATTGCCGATGTTCCACTTATTGGCTAGCGAGTCCTCAATATAGCCCTCCGCGACAGCGGAAGACTTCCATCCTCCATGTTGCTTCAACATTGTTATGTCCCCACCAGAATGCACCAGCAACGTGGCCGAGGTTCTGCGGAAGCAGTGCCCGGTATACTCTTTCGCATGGGATAGTCCCAGAAAAGTAGCAATTTCTTCTGTCATTTTACCAAATTTGTGAATGCCAATGAATTGATGATGTGCTCTATCGTTCGCATACTTATAGAAGAGACGCCGATTTTTAAATTCGAGGGTCTGGAGGCTGCATATTTTCTGTAAACGCTTAAATATTCCGTTACTACAAAAGATCTTGATCTTTTGGTCTTAGTATTTGGTAGCATAATTAGCAATTTGTCGCCCATATCATTTAAATCATCTGTTCTCATTTGCAAAAGCTCATCACATCTACAAGCCCCAGCGACTGCAACAATAAGTACAACCTAAAATATAAATTGAAAACTAGTTCTTTAATCCATAATAGATCATTTTCAATATATTCCTACCTTCGTACATAAATACAGTTCATCTGGGGCATCTGATAAAAATTTCTCGATTACTTCTCTTTGAAAAATTCGGGATTTTTTTGCATGTAAACCGTCTGACTGGCTTTTCAAGAAGCCCGTAACTTCAGGTATTTTGCCTCCCATAAAGTACGATTTAGCCACTATTTTCTGCCTATGTCATTTTTTCTAGCTCGATTTTCATACGAATCACAAAAAATTTGAATAGATAGCATCCAAAGAATATTTCTACAGTACCTACATAAAAAAGTAGTTTGCAATGAAATTTGACCACCAGGACATTACTTCGCTATCAAACCCAGATAACATTATTTCGATCAAAACCCTCTAGCTGATCAGTGAAATTTTCTCACTAGATACATCGACAATTTGAAGTAAACGCATTATATTATACATATTGAAGGCAATAATTGATTACAACTCCACTGAGACGAATTTGTTCAACTATGATTTGCCCTGGGCTGCCATACTACTTTAGGTTGCAAGTGACTGGGTCTGTACGACCTTCTATAACCCAAGAGAATTTTCACCCAGATTCATACTGTTTCAAATAATTTCAGGTTCTTGACGAAGCTTTTCACTTTATTTGGTTAAAGATCTTTACTGTTCAAATGTGAAAGTCTACCGAAGTTCGTAAACCTGATTCGGGCCGCGGCGGAGTAGGCACAAAGAATATGTTGATCTTTCATCAACATCCGAATAGAGATGGCATACCAGATCTTCCGATAGTCCAAATCTTTCATATGTTTATTCAAACGACAGTGACCTATTTAAAAGCCCATTAGGATGCGTAGCCACCTAATGTAACAATTTTCGTTCGGGCCTTGCAATGGGTCAATCCTGGTAGATTCTGCCAGAATGTTTGGGTCCGGATCCGATGGTATGACCACAGATAATTTCTTGAGTCTCACTATTGTGGAGAGTCCCTTGTTCAAAGTTGGTTCCCACCAATATATCGACACATGAGCCAATGGCGCCTGCATACCAACAACCATGATAATAGTCTATTTCCTTTCCGGAAAACAGAATGAGATCAAGACATGGCTCGAGAAAGGTTCATGAGAAATTATAGTGAACGTCATAAGATATTGACCTACGTAGGCGAACCCACCAATTGCCCGATTTTTGAAAAGAAAGAAAAAGGCATAGCCTCAAGAGAGAAAGGATATTGGTATGCGTGAAAACATTAAAAACAATAAGGATGAATCTGCAGTGTTGGAAAGGTCAGGAGTATATAAGTTAACGTGTGGTTCTTGCCCTAAACTGACCTAAACTGTATATTGGTCAAACAGGGAGATCTCTATCTTAGATAATAAAGGCCATAGAACTAGTTTTTTTGAACGAGAAGATAAATTCAACATTTGCATGTCATTTGACTGAAAGACATGAGTTCAATCATGACTCTGATGAATTGCATTTCGTAAAGGAAGGAAACTCATGCTATTGGAATCCACAGAAATCAATGGAGTCAAGAAGTCGAAATATCCACTAGATGATCTGATAGATTTGAATAATCCTCAATTGATCAACCTGTTTCCTTTACGAAATATGACTGTTCAGGATCAGTTTAGCAGGTTAACCAAGACGATTTCTCTTATTAATTTTTCCCAGAAAGTGTGTTAATAGTTATCATATTTTGGAAAGCATTGTTGTTTCAAACGACAGATGAAAAATGGATCGAAATGAATGGAATATTGTAATGAATCCATGTGAGATATATAGATTTTTCGATGCAAGGATTGTCTTCAATCTATCAGTTTTCATTAACAATATGAAAAAAAGCAGTGAATGTTATCAGTAGTAATAACCGAAGGAAATTGATAATTGTTCGAAAATTTTATAACAGATTTCGAAAGCTTGAGCTTGAGCAACAAGCTTGAGAAAGTAATTTTTGATATATTTGATTCTATAATTTCATTGATATTCCAGATAGTATCACAACCAAATGATGGCATTTTGAAATATCAAATATTTGAAACGAAATAATGCAATTTGTATGTATCCAAGGCAATAATATGGGATCTTTTCGGTTATAATTGCACGAGTGCATAAGAATTATCGATAATTTTGCAAGAAAGCGTGATAGCGTGCCTGAATCATACAACAGTTCACACATACGCTGATGACACACAAATTTATATGAAATTTTCAAAAGCATCTATCAACGATGCTTGTATTCTAATTAATAAAGATATAGAGTCTCTCCTTGAAATATCAAAAAAATATTGCCTTACCATAAATCCTTCTAAGTCTTCTGTTCTACTGTTCGGTCGAACTCTAGCTCGTAAAAAATATAGAAGTGATGTTAACATTGCCGTCGATGGTGTTAACCTCGCTTTGAAAGACGAAGTCAAGAATTTGGGTTTGTATTTGGATAGCTCATTGAGGTTCTCAGGTCACGTGAGCCAAGTTTTGAAACGGGGATATAGCAGCCTCAAACTGATCTACTCAAACAGAGCAGTACTAAATACTAATTTGAGGAAAATGTTATGTGAAACATTAGTCCTTTCGCACTCGAATCATGCTGATATAGTGTATGGCCCAAACCTACTGAAATCTGATAAAACTAGACTCCAAAAGCTGCAAAATTCTTGTGTTCGGTTTATATCTGGAGTAACCAGGAGACAACACACTTCACATCATGTAACGAATTTAGGTTGGTTAAATATGGATATGCGTCGCACTCTACACGCCGGTCTACTTTTCAATAAAATCATAACAACAGGATGCCCTATTTACCTTTACAGAAAACTTTCATTTCGAACTGATGTTCATAATCTCAACTTGAGATTTAAAAATATGCTTTCCCCGCCTAAATATAATACCACTAGATATAAAGGTTCGTTCACTTACTACTGCTATTGGCTCTACAACAGGTCAACGAGTTCTTACAAAAACATGTCGCACTCAGTTATGAAGAAACAATTAAAGTTGGATTTTCTGGAAAACAAAACTATACAACTTCTTGATTTTTCATCATGATACGTTATTATGGTCTACTTGATGCTCAACCGCACCCTCTTCATCCTTTATTTTGTATTGTGGAATATGTTATATTGATTATTTGTTCAAATTTCATCTGTTCATTTTATGGCATGAAATTGTCGTTCAAATATCTTTTTTTTCCCCTCCCTTATCTAATATAAGTGTTTTTCAAATGTTATATGTCATTTTCCTCGCTATTGTTTAATTATCGATGAATTGAATTTACACAGCAATTTATTATGTATGGTATATGTATGTTATATAATATGTACGGTTGGATGGAAGAACAAGAAACAGTTCAGACTTCATAGATGTCTGGATTGTCTATTGAATCCTGCCTTTTGATAGGTTGTAATTTATTATTCCTGTCAATAAAAGCCATTATTATTATTATTATTATTATTATTATTATATCTGAACATTGCAAGTATATTTTCATATTTTGGCGAAAGTGCTAAATGCAAAATTATCTGGTCATTTTTGTGCACGAATGTAATTCATTGGAATATTTCACGAATAAAGAAATTCTCAAGGAAATGTTATTTTTTGTTCATTCATACTTTCCTCTATAGATTGTATGGAGCACACACCAAAACGCGATTTTTTTTTCTATTTTTGAAGTCTATCTGACATTTATTTGTGTTGTTTACTGACGTCTAGCGATACGGTTCCAAATGTGTTGTTATGGTGACTTGATACAATGCAATTACCGCTGTAAGTTTTCGATAATTGCATTGCTCTCATGGGACATTTTATATATGAGGGAAATATTCAGTATAATTTTGTTCTGATTGGTTGTGTTCGATCAGATGACTTCAAATTAACTGATGTCATTGGATTTTTACTTGAGCAAAAAATTTTCAAGATAATTGCATTCATTATCACAACTAATAAGATGATTTGATTCATTCATTGATTTATAAGATCCTGAATCGCAAACACAAACACTTTACATTACATTGAACATATTTTCATCACTTTCAATGCGTTTTCAATACCAAATAGCGTACGAAATTTGTTATTTCACCCTCGCCCTGGAATATATAAATATCCACGGTGGGATACCAGGCGGATGTTTGGCCTCTTTTCCCGATTGCTTTCATTGAGAAGCAGTCTGTTTGTTTCTTCCGTGAATGAATCTGGCAAAGCGCGAGGAAATGTGGAATCGAAATGGATAATTTCATGCGGCAGTCGTTTAAATGTGAGCCATTCGAATTCATTGGGTGGCGCGCTTTCGTATGAATGTGTTCGGCGTGGCTGAAAATGCATTAGTGTGGATAATTCGATATCAGCAGAAGGGCCAGGATTCACATAATATCGAAGGACTCACATAAAGTTGAAATTTAGCAATTGAAGCAACCCGCGTGTTCCGGAACAAGAGTATGTGACCTTCATTCGGAATTCCGTATATTTCAGAAATGATGATTGGGGCTGAAAAAACATTCGGTTATCAGTTAATGGGGAATTCTCCTAACGAAATTCGAGTATTTTGTTTCATTTGAAACTTACCATTCCAACCTTTATCTTGAAAAAAGTTATGAGTGGGTACTTGAAAATGCGATATGAAATAAGTAAGTCAAAACTCAAAGAGTTTTGTTTCCATTTCATCATTTGGCAACATCGGCTGCAGATTTCATCTATACTAATATTATAATTCTGGGGTGTTTTTCGGGTTTGTTTGCCATGGTTCACAGGTTTTTACTCCTGATGTTTCGCCTACAGCTGTAGTAGGCATTATCAAAGTCAGTACATAATACTTCGCTCGTGTTTTGATCCGCTTTTTATCTGCTTTCATGTATGTCGTTTTGTGTGTCTGGGATGGGCGTGGCCCGTTATCTATTAACTGGTTTTGATCGTGTATTCTTCAATGCAGGTAACCAGACTTTATTGATATTCATGCCTTCTTCTTTTCGATCAAAATTGTCTTTATGTGTATCTCCATTTCCTCTCTGTGTAATCTCGTATGGTATAGTAGTTTTCACAATAAATGGTATTGACTGAAGAATTATAATAAAACCAATTAGACCCTTAAGTTGTACACAATGGAATTAAATTGGGTAGTTTATTATAATCATAAAGGATTATAATAAAACCAATAAGACCCTTAAGTTGTACACAATGGGATTAAATCGGGTAGTTTATTGCAGTTAATAAGCCAATACCATTTACTGGGAAAAATACTATAGCTAAGAATCCTGTCGAGCACTTGACTTTCGTCAAAAGTAATTAGGCTCGCAATTAGGTGATTGTTTTCTCCGAGTGCGTGTTATGCCTCTGCCGACTTATCTGTCTGTCCTAGGCGACAGTTTCTCTTATGTTCGGTGAGCCGTGTCTGGATGCTTCGTTTGGTGGTTCCAATGTAGACCGATCCACAGCTACACGGAATCCGGTACACGCCTGGTGTTATTATAATATTATACTGATATTGTGTTGATAGTTGTCAGCCAAATCACAATACTAACTTCGACAGCCTGTTTCACCTTCGAGTAAGTGGTATATGAAATAAAATAAATAAATAAAATTCCCTACAGTTCCATTGGTCAAACGGTATCGCTCGATCACATTCTCCGCCTTCATTCCCGTTTAGGTGCTGTGCTGAAGTGAATGTTCTAAAATTGTTTCAAAATTGTTCGTTCCGTTAATCAGCTGACGAACGTCTATCAACCCTCTAGGCGTCGAAACTTGTTCGAGCAATGGATCAACGAACGAGGCCTTACCTTTTAAGTTGCGTTATGGATAGAGATATGTCTGTAATTCCTTGATGATGCCTCCAGCAAGAGAGTCGAAACGTCGAACAGTTCAACATTCCGCACACGGATTCATACGCGAGAGGACTACTTTCTATTTTCCAGCGTCCAAGAAAAACATTCATTTTAGCACCACACGTGAACGGACAGGAAGGCGAGGGATAATACCCGAAAGGACTATAAAATCTCTTCAAAATTTATAAACCAAAATCTGAAAAATCAATGGACTAGTTTTCGCAGTGATTCCAGATAACTAATGAATGGAACTCAACTTTATTATTATTATTTTGTTCAAACTTACATTCGTTATAATAACCCAAATTGAGGAGAATTACCCCTTGTGCGTTGTGTGTATCGTTGGAAATGTTGATTTTGTTGATGTCCCGAGCTTGTTATTTTTTTTGGAATACTGATACATTTTCCAGTAAGATTTTCACTTCAATTTAAAATCTTATCATGTGTTTCGCTATACACAGCTTCTCATGATATTGATAATTACATTATGCAACATAATGATGCCAATAAAAAAAAAGAAGTTCTTGAATGTGTAGAGAATACGAGTGACAATCATGTTTTGACAATCTTTTTTTTTTTGGTTTTTCTTCTAAAAATCGATATAATGAACACAAAACTATCAAGTACTTATCGTCAGAAAAATAGCTAATATTCTCTGCTGATAGGTGTATATATTACATAAGTATCAGATTCACTCATGCAAAAAGGGAGAATCTTTCTAGAACAATTACTATCCTGTATATCCCAGGCGACGGGCGTTGATTGAAAAAGAGTTCACATTTCTTGCTCAATTCGTGAATACACATAAAAATGATACGAAAATAGAGAGTAATTTGTGGAAGAATTAGTTCCACAAGAATGTCTTTGATGCCGTGACTAGTCTTTGTTATTGCACATACAGAGAGCTGAAAGTTCGAGTACATTCTTGATGGTTTATGTAGCTTGAATTTCTCCCCAGTCGCCCACCTCCATTTTCAAACCGGATACTACTCTCATTCCTCTTCTGTGAACGCCATATATTTTGGAGCTGCGACATAAGTGTCCCCAAGCTATTACAGCTTGAGATAAAGGAGTCTGAAAATGGCTGTGATAAGATGTAAGTGGAGTACTCTATTTTGCAATTCCATGTAACTGGCATTATTACGTTCTTGCGGCTTTTTTTTCCTCGGAGGCATTCGTTTACATTTCCAACTCTCAAATTATCTTCCACGGCAACGAAACGTACTTCGGCCGTGATTTCATTAGTGTCATTCTTAAACACTGATATGCTGATATGCTTCAATATTATTCATTCACTATTTTGAAGAAGTTTTCCACTGTTTTTGCTATTCTCCAAACATTTGAGACTTACTCATTGTCATTATCAAATTGATGTTAAAGTCACTGATTGTTATTCATGTCCAGAAGGTGTAATGAAAATGTCCCATTTAACACGACTGTAGAATCTGCATTTTATAATAAGATCACATTCCGATACAAAAAGTGACTCATTTCTCTCGAGAAAAATATGCTCACCGATGCCATAAGGCCTAGGTGATCAATTTTTCAAAAGAGAAATGCTAACTTTTGTCGGGGTTGGTATACTTTTTTAGTGACAATCATTCGATATATTTCTATAAAATATACAAGAAATAATTATTTCTGAGGTTGATTCCCACACATTTTGTGTTTCTCAAGTAAACGAACTTCATGATTATTCCGCATATTATCTCAATATTGTTATTCTTTTTAAATGTAATTTGCCTACGTAGGTAGAGGTTGAAATATTTCACTATTTGGCTCATTTGGTTTTAACAATAGCGTTCGGCATCGCTAACGTTTGGATTACTTCCTAAAATTAACGGCATTTCGAACAATAAAAATCTACTCTCCAGTGACAAGCGCGATGAACCCCATACTAGAAAAATGTCTAATAGAACGGTGACGTGCTATTTTTAGAAACTAATGTGTTAGTTATTGAAGATGTTTGTTGTTTTCAAGATAGAAACTGAGTACTTACCTATATCTCTTCTATACATTTGATATTGAGGTTTTTTTAATTTTGCAGACTCATACAGGGAAGCCCTGTAATGTTCAAAGAACACGGCGTGAATCAAGGGACAGGAGATACGAATTAACATTCACTTTGAATTTTTTAAGTTTGTAAGCCTCAGGAAAAACCTCTTTTGGCAAGGAGTTCCAAAGCTCAGCTGTTTTATTAAAAAAAGATCCCTGAGCAAGAGAGGTTCGACAGGTCTCTAAGTTCACAACAAAGTGGTGAGAATTCTCAGTCAAAGGGTGGAACGATTGATAACAATGTAAAGGAGCACCGACCGCGATAGAAGAGAGACAAGTCTCCAACCGAGTCTCCAACCCTTCTACGATGTTCCAATGAAGTGAGCGAGTCTGTGAGCGAAGAATCACCAACAAGACGGATTGCTTTTCTCTGAATAGAATCGAGAAGCCTCAATGAATGTTTTGGTGCCGAACTCCACACATGAGAACTATGTTCCAAAACGGGTCGTATCTGAGCCTTGTAGATCATTAGAAACTGACGGGAATTGAAGTATTTCTTCGCACGAAATAGAATTCCAAGTTTATGGGAAGCACCTCTAGCGATCGATCATACATAGTTTTCCATGAAAGATTATCACTGATCGTAATTCCAAGCATGAAGATATTTGACTTTGTAGGAATAGTTACTCCTGACATCTGAATACAAGATGATGATAGATCGGCTTTCCTTGAGAAGAGACATGCCTGGGTTTTCCTAGCATCAAATTCCACCAAGTTCATGCCACCCCATTCTATTATTTTTACCAAGTCGCCGTTGATTTTATTGACGTGGATGTTTCTTTGAACTTTTGTTTCTCGAGCTGGTATGGGGACTCTGGAAGAGAAACCAGTATGAAGATTTCCGTTGTCCGCAACACAATGTACTGAACAAGATGTTTTCTCGAGCATTGATATGAAGCAGAAACAAAGTGGGCTCCAGAACTGAACTCTGTGGATCACCTGCATTTATTGGGAGAATATCACATGATACTCCATCAACAACCACATACAGAGACCTATCAGACAAGAAACTCTTCAACAAAGCACAGAACTGAGGAGGCAAACCATAATGCGTAATAACTGTAATATAGTGTCAACATTTTTTTATAACTGCATTGGTATATACACGTTAGCAGAAATCTAGACACTTTCGATAGAAAGGATGACGTTTCAAATGAACACATTTTCGGATTATTGTGGGAAGAAAAGAAGTACCAACCTGAAAAAACTTTAATTCTACTACAATATTCTTTGACAGTTACTCTAAGCTCACTTTCTACGGGACTAACTGGTATGATTATCGTGTGTTTCGGCACAAAACTCCCGGAATAAACGCATAGAGTAATTAGCTAAGAAGATCATTTTCAATCTACTCTCAGTCATCCGCATTGTGTAAACTGAGCCACGGATTCATTATCTGCAGGTAATCTTGCGCTCATTCATCATAAAAGCAATTCATCAGTTCCATTGTTCCCGGAACAACACAATGAAATCCAATACCTGCATTGTGTCACTGATAAAAATATGCAAGTGTGCGATTACGTTATAAGTAATGTGGAAAATATTGAGAAAGCTGTTTATAATTCATGGAAATCGATTACGTTCACTCATAGGAGGAAATTACTTATAGAGTGCTCGATTTGAATTAAATGGTAGAAATGGAAGATAATAATCTTGTTACGATTCCGACAGGTCGGTTCTAGAGCGGTAGTAGTTATATTCGTATAATGGGGAAAAGCTCGCCTAAATTTTCACAGCCGACGAATTCGAATTGGTCCAATATAGATATATCGTAAGTGGAGAAATTGATGTTGAACACATTGAGAAAACTAGGTATATGTCAATATGAATATTTGGGTTCAATATTGACAATAAAGTCTTACTGCATATTGTGAGGTGCGATTTTGATAATATATGGGTTTGATGACCTATTGCCAATATCAGAATTACGATCAGGTGATGATGAGTAATTCAGTTTAACAACTTATGAATTTCAATACTGTCTGCATATTTTTGACATACCCAATTTTCAAATTCGAAAATCCAGTATATGTTCGATATTGTTTGGAAGCGTAGTTTACAATATTGAATTATCAAAATAGGTGACATATTGGCCTAATGCTGCAATATAGATATACGAATTATGAATAAGGTTTCTACACTAGAATGGAAATATTTAAAACGTCAGTTTCGAATCACAACCTGAGGGGGTAAGTATTGGGATTTTGATCACTTAGTGTATTCAAACAAATATCAATATCGGCAATATTTATAATGAATTATTCCTAGAAATAAATGCGGAAGAATTTAAATATCGATCTGTGATGAATTTCAATACCAGAAAATTACGTTAAGAAATTTTGGACAGCAAGTTTCACATTCCGTTAGTTCACGTGAGTGATTTTCTTGGGTTGACCGTGAGGTAGAAAACAATATTTCCGAATATAAAAAGTAGATATTATGAAAAATGACATCAGTTGAATATATCTGGTTCGTCTGTGCAACTACTTCGAATCGTTCTAGAACCGTCAAGAACCAGAACAAATACAAAGATTATGTCTGAACATTCTCGGGGGATTTTCGAAATGTATGGAGATGATTTTTCCGTTTGTTCGTACCAACCGGAATTTGATGTTAGGTTCATAGAACGTCATGCAAAGCAAAAAGGATATAAATTCGTATTCATGATAAATCATCAAACGTATGAGTGATCTATGAACATTGAAAGGCATAGTTTTCCCTGAACGGAACAAGCTTGTCTGGGCTGTTGATGATGAGTTGTTATCCTGGTGAGTGGAATTTTATTACATGCTTTTCTCTGTTTTGTTGTGTGAATCTTCTGATGGAAGGAATTGCTCAGTCTCAACTCACCCACACAGTAGCTTAATAGACTAACACTTGTCGGAAAACAAGTACTCCCCTGGGTGATACCACGAAGGGCGTTAATTTATATTCGACATGTGTCAGTGTAGGACTCTCCACACAAGAAATTAAAAAAATCCTGCATGTTTTTTTGGCACAATCTGCTGGAATTAATTTTAATTATTGGGACTGGCACACCTATAGATAGGTTTCGGGCTGTTTGGTATAAGGTAGTTCCCATCATCAACTCGAAGAAGATTTTCTACAATATATTCCAGAGTGTCATACCACGAACAAGTTTGAAGCTAACGACAAGCAAAATGAGCCATCATCGCACCATATGCCACACCCATTGTTTTTTTTTCATGTTAGTATTTTCATAGAAGTTCTCTATCTTTTTTCAGAGAAGGAAGAATAGCGAATACTTCTTCAAAACCCCGTTCTCCCGAAAAAAATATATAACGTTCCCAAACAGCACGTCTGATCAACCATGTTGGATCTGAGAAATATTCAAGATACTAATTGGTATTTTGTATTATATATTTTTCACTCCTCGAGATTTCCATTCCAAGGATCTTGCATTCATTTATTTCAGTGCTTTGGATATGTACCTATCTTAGTCGGTGGAGTTTACAATAGGTTTGTTCTAGCACCAATTTCCAAACGGTCTGAAGCAGTCAGAGGCATGCGCAAAATGAATTTCGCTCGCCAATATTCATCTTGCGCATGCCTCTGACTGCTTCAGACCAATTTCCAAACGGTCAAATGTGGTGCTAGAACAAACCTAATATATCATTTCAACAACTGAATGAACTGTTCTATGTATAAATCATATTCACACGTTCGTTGTTCTTTATTTGATTTTCATATCGCTAACAAGTGACCAAATCGGTATAATGATGAGTATTTAGGCCTCGTTCCAAACTACACCACTTGAAAACGTGATAGAATCATAAATAATTGCTATCGATTGGAATCATATTATGCAGTAGAAGTGGAAGTGTTGTTGCATAAAATGTTCCACTCATAATAAGAGAGTCATCTCTTATAATCAGAGTGTAAGTGGAAGTTGAGGTGAAAATCACTTTTGCATAAATCCACTTTTACTTCACCGCAACATCTCAGTTGTTAAAAATACGAACCCTTTGCACTCTCAGTTCAGTCTGATATCAAGCCTGAATCAGATTAAATAAATGCATTATACTGTGGGTAATCTGCAAAATCGTGCAAAGAAACAAGGATTTGCTTCCAGCGCATCGTCAAAATTTGCTGAAATAACCGAGATACTGGAGTAGATCCCCATGTGATACCAATATTCAGTGGTTTGTCAGATGATACGGACACACAAAGATAACATAAAATACCTGGGTTTGAGTTCAAAATATTTTTTTTCGATAACAAGCTGTCCCCATACGACTGGCAATCTTCATATATTGAAAATTGTGCCAGCTGAGAATTAACGAGGTCTTATTTTTCCACGTAGGATTCTCATCACGAATAAGGATACAATCGAACCCGAAGAAAAGTAGTAATACTGATACAATATAGTTTGAACTCATAATGTACTGCAAAAAATGTTGATAAGTTAGTACTAAAAATGAAGTCATTGTGTGCCAGAGCAGTACATTTCAAATCCTGAAGGATACGTATTTCTCTACCCCTATATATATACCCAATTTTTTTCCAAAAAGTTTACCATATCTGACACATCGATTATCAGCTAGATTATCTTCTTAAAATCGCGATAACGATCGCGATAAGAATTTTGATATTGAAGTATTCTTACATACTTCACATACATCTCACATTTTTTAAATTATTGCCGTTTTTTGGAAAAGCAATAGTATTATCAAAAATTGTTCAGTCTAAAACGATGATCTTGAAGGATAAGATCATAGCGTAACTTCAAGCATAGTATAATATTCAGCTAGTGATTAATAGCTGAGCTATCAGCTAAAAATATCCAGGACGCATATCAATTTTTCTTACTTCTAGATGAAACCACACACTTTGTAGTAATTTTTTTTGTTCAGGTACATTCTTATACCAGTTCTTCAATCCGTTAGATATTTTGAAATTATAAATTTTCATTCGTTTATAATTCTCAAGTTCTTGAATTTGATCCAAATCGAAGCGATATATTGAGATATACGATGCATTTCTTCAATGTCCCCTCCCCTTTTATTTTCTGAACGGGTCAACTCCAAGAGTTGAAACTTAGGATGATGGAATTCATGCATATATACTTTATTTTGGAGTGAAAATGAAAATTTCTAGATGGCGACTGGGCGCCATCTGAAAAAAAAAATTAAAGGAAAAGGGGATCTTGTGATACATTTTGAAGCTCCTGACGAATACTTTACATCCCTACAATATGAAGTCAATATCTTCCATACCACAAAATGGCGGAACGTTCAATAAGTGCCTCCACACATCGACGTTTGAATTCATAATTTGAGGAAATGAGCTAAGTTCAGTTTGGAAGATGCTCGAAATAGTTGCCTTAAACGTCTGGAGATAGGAACAGCCTATGATTATATGAACGTTTGAGAGATGTGGTGAAGGTTGCGAGGGAATAAGAAAAGATGTCGATTTCTATTGATTTAGTTATAGAATTGTAAGATTTACAACACCTTATGTTCCTCTGATATTATAAGGAGGTACGTTAATTGAAATTTGGTTTGATATAGAGCTGCTGTCGAAATGATTATTTATTATTTTGTAAAGGAACTTAATATCAGCTATTTGACGTCTATCTGCCAGAGGTATCAGAGAGTTGTATTTTAATTTGTAATGGGTCTTTGAGATTATAAAAGAATTTTTTATTGATATAGGTGACGAATTTTCTCTGTATAGATTCTAGTCTTTCAATATACGAGATGTACATGGGGTTCCAATTACTGAAGCAAAACAGAGCTGACTATTTACATAAGCCATGTAAAGTGTACGAACCGAATTAGTATTCCTGAAGTCGTGGCAAGTCCTGATCAGAAATCCAAGTGCTTTGTTAGCTTTTTTGCGATATAATATGCGAGTCAAATAATAGTTTAGAGTCATATAAGCCTCCCAAATCCTTGACTTCAGAAGTTTTCTTTAGCTGCTGCTTGTTTATGTGATATTGGTAGTGGTGAATATTTTTGTTTCTTGTAAACGTTATAGAGTGACATTTTTTAAGGTAAAGGAATAGAGAGTTTTCCTCGCAATATTTCACTAGTTTATTAATATCGTTTTGTATAAGGAGGGAATCGTTGATACATGTCACAGTATGGAATACTTTCAAGTCGTCAGCATACATCAAAAATTCGCAGTAGGAGAAACAACTAGATATATCGTTAGTGTAAATTTTAAATAGGAGTGGCCCCAGATGGGAACCCTGGGGAACTCCGGAGGTGATATTAATGAACCTAGAACGAAACTTCCCCAGAGTGACTGCCTGAGACCTATTTGTAATATACGACTGAAACCATCTTATCAGATCACCATGTATACCTATTCCTGACAGCTTGTCAAGTAAAGTTGCATGATCTATCTTGTCAAATGCTTTGCTGAAATCGGTATAGATGGCATCAACCTGGAAGCTCTTGTCCATGTTCTTCCGGAGATAATCAGTGTAGATGAACAAGTTGGTTTCAATGGAGCGATGCTTTACAAATCCATGCTGCTCATTATTGATTGAGGATCCAACATCAAAGTTTAGATAGTCACAAATGATTGACTCGAAAAGTTTTGAAATTAAGCAGAGTTTCGATATAGGGCGATAGTTTTCAAATAGTAACTTATTACCACTTTTGAAAATAGGAACTACAAGCGCAGTTTCCCATATTTTTGGGAAATAGCCGTCATACATTCAATATTAGAACAAGCTCATCAGTTTCGAACACCTTCTGCTTCGAATGGCCCCATAAGAAAGTCTAAAGGTATCAAATCTGGCAAGCGGGCTGGCCATTCCGTAGTACCTCTATGGCCAATCCAACTACCATGGAAAGTATTATCCAAATAGTTTCTTACTTGTCTGGAGTATTGTGGTGATGCTCCATCTTGTTGGAGTAATAATATCCATATCGAAATTCATTGGGATTCAAGTACAAATCCTCTTGTTGAATTTTGTTCAATTGACCATTTTGGAGATAGTTTACATGGTACCTATCTACTTGTTGAATCGAAAACTAAATGAGAATATCTGAACTGAACAATGATGTTGGCTGTGCTGACATTTTTGTCTTTTTTTATAAATAAAAAATAACCTATCGAACCTCATCGGGTTGTTGGGATTGCCGTATGACAGAGAATAACGAATATTTCTAAAAATATCGATATTAATGTTTGTTTTCAGGTAATTATTAAATATTCTGCCATTTGGTAGTTGGTGAAGATATTGACTTCATATTCTACTGTTGTAAAGTAGTCGTCGGGAGGTTGAAAATGATGTAGCTCATGACCTCCCTTTCCATTCATTTTTTTTCCAAATCCGCCATCGCGAAATTTTCATCTGTCAAATCCACTCCAAAATATAGTATTCATGCGTCAATTTCAATAACCCAAGCTTGAATTTTTTGAGTTGACCCCTTCAAAAAATTAAAGGGGGTGGGGCATTGAAGAAATTGCACTGCATATAATGTTTTGAACCTTTTCATTTGGTCTAATAGCATAAATACATCCTTTATTTATATGTACACCATATTTCAAATCATTCACCCAAAAGAAAAATATGACAAAGGGGGCCGTAAACTTGTAATGAAGTAGTCCATCGAATCAAATCACAGTTGATATTTTTTCAAGTATCTTTTGTGTTGTATACACATCGAGCTCATAATGAATCGAGACTGAAAAATTCACTGTGGAAAACATGTTTTCAATGCTTGAATGCCCTTAACCCTGACTCATTAATATTACAGGCCTGAATCTGTGCATTAGAGGATTAAACGAAGAAATTACTTTGGTAACAGTCGAAAAAGAATAGTAATCCCTCCGCCAGCATTCATTACGCAAATGTTAATTATAAATGAGCTGGAATGAAATATAATTTTCACTGCTGCCAGGAAATCCTCGTTAGGATTCACCAAGGATTACGAAAGGGTAGGGGAGTAATTAAAATATTTCCACGTACGGTCATAATTAACATTTTTGTGTTTTCACTTCGTTGCGGCTTAACTCAAAGTTTGTAATGATGTCGTGAAAATGCAAAACTGGATAATTTCTGTTTGGGCAGTCATAAATTGAGTGTATATTCAGGATGGAATTGACGAATATGAATGTTTAATTTACAGCTCATTTCACAAAAGAGCCATGTAAGTAACTGATTTTGCCACATAATGATTGCACTTCTGAACGTTACCTCCCATAGCAACATCTCTCTTGTTTTGGAACGAAATAGTAGTTTGCCTGAGTGCGGAAAGTGATATTCACGCACGTGTTAAGTACACTATTTTTCCACTTGCATGCGAAAAAAAAAAATAAAATTGTTGTTGTTGTTCGTTCCGTTAACCAGCTGACGAACGTCAACCCTCAGAAGTCGAAACTTATGCGAGCAATGGATCAACGAGGCCTTACCTTTTAACGTGCGATTACCTAGCGCGGTGGCCCGGCGAGGATTCGAACCCCGGCCTTCCGCTTGATAGGCAGATATGCCAACCACTCCACTACCGAGGCCACAATACATATCAACAAGTTAATTATTATTAATATTGATATTGAACGTGCTATCAATTGCAGAGGCTAAAATGTTTTCCAAAGAAGTCATCTGTTTCCCACTGCTTTGTCAGCACTTATTGTTTTTTCCGCATGCTAGTAGAAAAAATATTTTTATTCGAATTAATAAAAATGTGCGGATTTCTAGGCGAGTTACCGCTCATGAATTGTGTTTCTACTCCTTCCTAACTATTTTCACCTTCTGTTCATAACCGCTTATTATCTCTTAGCTATATTACAACCCGATAGTATTGTTACAAATTCTGTTACCGCTTTACTTCAATCATGTCCCCTATTACTTATCGTTAGTTTCGAACAATTTGGTAAAATGATAAAAAAAATGTGCCTGGAAGCATTCCAATTAAATAATTTCATGAAAACTTCTGGAAGCAGTTATAAAATAAGCTCGAAATAGTTTCATAAAGATAATAAAAACCTCACAGGAAAGTGCTATAAAAGTGTTACGAAACAATTTACTCTTGAATGAAAATATGTTTTATAAGTTGGTTGTAAAAACGTTTCTGGGAGGATTTTGTGACCATTTTATGGAGGTTTTTCAATTTCATTTCATGAAAGTTTCTATGACAAATTAATAAAATACTTTCATTGCCTACAACTGTATTGTGTTCACGTCCAATATAATCACTTAGCATTTTTGAAATAATTTTTAAAATACCGATAAAATAAAACTCTTGCAGCACCATGAAACTATAAAACAATTTTGCTGGTTGGGTATGGATTAACTGCACCCAATGAATTCAAATTTCAGGCTCAAACTTTTAATCTGTTATTTCACATTTCCTTTGAATTTGCATAGTAAGGTGTCGATCATCAAAGCAAGCGATACAAAGAACAGAGATTTTGTTAGTGGAGCATGGCTCAATTATAATCCTTAGGACGCAGTAAATCGTCTCACAGCGCCTAGTGTAAACATAATCATCACCATACACATTAGAGATGCATTCCCGTCAGAATTTTAATGAGTATTTACTCGAGAGTGGCGTCTTTACGACAATGTTATGGTGTTATTCATTTTGAACTTATTTACGGCTGTATATCTCACCCAAGACCGAACTAGTGTTAAAAATTAAATGATCTCGCTAATTACGAAGCTCTGAGACTCCGAATTTTTGGGTTGGAATGGGCTCGGGAATGGGCGATGACAACAACTCATTTAGAAAGTCTCTATCGAGGTCTCTATGGAGCAACTTCAGATAGATGCGTGTTCAGGCTTCAATACAGGGTGGTTCCAAAAGCGAATTAATAATCAATACAAAAGGTACATCCGAGGGGTTGACCACATGGGAATTCCGGGGAATTCCGAAAAATTTCTAAAGAAACTATAGGGATTATTATCTCGATTATTATTAGGTAACTTCAATTTGTTCATGCAATAATAAAAAAGCATACAGTAAAATTTCAATATTTATATAAAAGCATAATTCAATAACAAAACACCGGTGTGAAGTAATCCACTTCCACTGGACGAAGAAAGTTAGGACCTTTGTTTTGAAAGAGTTTGTGGCGAATTTCCAATTTGAAATACATTATGTTAGCGACAAATGAGCCTGATGACAACAATCTTCATGATATGATAGACATCTGATATGTCCCTGGAGGGGTGTGTTGGGAAGGTTTTTGCAAATGAGTCAATAACTTCTTCCAGCGAAATAGTACCTCATTCTGATCCGAATATATAAATGAGGCATGTGAAACAACCCAAAAAACTTTGTTTTATAGTTTGTGCGGCCTCGAGAGGGGTGTGGTTGGGGGTAGTTTTTTCAAATAATCCGATAACTTCTTTCAATGGAATAGAACCTCATTTTGATTCGAATATATTCGAATTGGGCATGTGAAACAGCCGAAAAAACTGTGTCGTAGTTTGTGTGTTTGTTTTTGGGGTCAACCTCTGCGACTGCCATTATTTTCCTCAATGCTTCAAAAATGACGTGTCTTGAAATTTCACTCTACAAGACGAAGGGACGCCCTTGATTGTGGAAGAGAGACTAAATCATAATTGGCAGACAAAACACAGGTTGTCTATATTGTTGCCAGCGGTTACCGAAATTGAAATAAGACGGTTATAGCTCGCGTTATACGATCTGAGTTATATGGTGACTGCAGTCTTTGTATGATTTCTGGAGTTTCTTTGCAGCTCCATCATGTTAATTGTACGGTTTTATATAATTTATCGGTTTGTAATAAAAAGGTGATGGGATAGATTGTGGTTCAGAGTCAACTGTCCAATTTGAATTTATACAGGGTGAACACAGCGATGAAAAATATTTTTTTTATTTTCTTAGTAGGTAATGTTGGAGGCTTATCCATAATTTTTGATATTAAGGAATATACGTTTTTGGAAAACAGTTTATTTTTGCTTTATAAGCGATGACAAAAACGTATAAAAAGGATATTCCCTACAGATTGAATATCCTGTAATCATTTAGCACAAATGAGCGGTTGAGAATAATAGAACTTACTCAATAGACCGTAAAATACCGTTTTTTTTTTCAATTAAAAATTTAATTTTATTGATACTTACGTATTTATTCCAACAGATTCAGAACTTGATTCTATAAGGTAAAATTTCAGGAAAAATGATGCTAATAAAACAAACCTGAGTGGAATCAGACGATCCATTTTCTTTATTTTCCGATTGTGACGTTGCATTATATAGATGATATATTTCGTTTCCGATATAATAAATACCATAAAGTTGATGTTCCACTCAGAAATCCCGAAAAAAAACTTTCGTGTGAATGTTCCGAAATATATCTTTCATATTCCGTCGGGTTTCCTCGGAATTCCCCCGGAATTCCCACTATTTCCGTCATTTAGTTTTGAAATTTTATCGATATTTCTTCAAATTGACATATTTTTTCTGTAGGAATTCCGGAGAATTCGAGGGAATTCCGTTTACGGGAATTCCAGTGTACACATTTTCCCTCAGTGGTCAAACCCTCGTATCAATGGTTTGTAATTTTTTTCATTTTACCCCTTTCATAGCAGTTGTAATTTCCTATTTTTTGATTCGGAGCAAATAAAAAGACAAAAATAATCCATTAAACTTCATTATCTCCACAAAAATGTCTAATTCCCTAATTATCATTATAACGATGACTGGTTTTCTGTTATAAAATGAATGAATGTCATCGAAATGTCAATTGAAACTGATGGCAGACTTGTCACGAATTGAATATTTCGGAATTTCATGAAGATTTTAGTGAAAGTTTTCAGTAATTTACCCTCCTTCCCACTGAAGAGCTCAAGATTTATTTTTCTCTGAGCGAAACGAGATCTTGTATGGGTTGAAAAGAAATATTTTCGTGCTGAGTGAGATTCTACTACGAATACCTCTCTATTTTACTTTGTGTACATATTGCTATATTTGCTATCTCTTCGATTCCATTTTCATATTATGAGGTATTCAAATGGAGCAAGAAAAAATGATTTCTATGTTACCCAGTGCTCGTCGTCGCCATATAGGCAGGGGAGTAGCTGTTTCAGATGCACTCTTTCTTCCTGTTTGTGAATGAATCCAACGTCTTTGGATGATATATTCGAACGTACCCATCAACAGAGATTGTTTGTAAATTTGTTTGATTTCACTTCTTTCATAGAAGTTTAAATTTCTGTTTTTTGATACGGAGAAGAAAAAAGCCAAAACATAATTCATATTGCATTTGTGTTCCGAATTGGACTGTTTCATACTTTTTTCAAGAATGAAAATCTGAAAAGTTGAAAATTTAAAACTGAACAGCAAGACATGTTCTTTTCAAAAAAAATAGCTTTGAGCCAATAGTATATTTTTTTGAATGGCATTTTTCAAAATTCTGACAAAAAACATAGGTAATTTCTGTTTCTTTGTATAAAATGCCAGTTTCAACTGATGAAGGACAAGTCATAATAAGCAATATGCATCCGAACCATTTCCTTCTAGTTTTCTCAATTTGTGAAAAAATTGTTATACCGGATGATCGAATCTTTGAATGAGAATCCGAATCTGATAGATCAAGAACGAGAGTTCTATTTGTTTATACTAATTCTTTCGACTAGATTTCCAAAAACTGCTTGCACATTGTCAATGCAGCCTTTGATGGATCGTTGTAATATGTATAAGAAAGTACTTAACATGGTGTAATTTTTAATTCCATTCAAAAGTATATACCTGCAAAAAATTTCGTAATCCTATTTGATTTGGAATACTTACCGCATTAGTATTTTGTTTGGAATGCACGAACTACTTCAAATTTTCACTGAAACAGGATTAGATTAGTAAAAAAAATTGATCATTTGAAATTCTCGAGCGCGTCAGATTATGGTAGGGTGAGTTAGTTAGTATCCTGAAACGTGTATATTCCACTAATCTGACAACTCGAGAGTGACCTAGAGAAGGAGGAAGGCTACAAAGTTGTAAAAAAAACGTCATCTCGACATTCTCGAGCGTAGCTAATTTTATTTTTATTCTGAAGGAAATAATTCAAGAATTGCAAAAAATATATAATCCGACGATTTCCACAAGCCGAAATAATGAAAATTCATCGATAAAGTATAATGCGTGCAGCTATGTGATGCCTATATTCCCCTCTTCACGTTTATATTTCTATCTCACTCTTTCTCTATCTATTGCTCTCTCACTCCGTCCCCACTCTGGTTTCTGTTGCCATGATTCCATGACAGTTGATCACACAGACTCGTTGGTGGCATGATATTGTTTACAACGAATATCCAACGTTTTAAAATTTCAAAAATTTCTCTTAATAGTAATCCACTAAAATAAACCAAAATTGTTTTATTTGCATGCTTTTTTCTGATATTTTCAATTATTTAAGCTCAATGATTTGAAAAAATAAAAAAAATCAAATTGACAGAATAGGCTAATCCCTCCAGATAATCGTCAGATTATGAGACTGCAACGTCTAGGGCGTAAAGATGAACCAAATATATCTTGATCTGACGCCCTTATGTATTTCAAAATGACGATTTTTTCTTCACATTCTAATAACGGCCGCGAGTTTGCGTCACATCCAAACCGTCAGATTATTATATAAGAGCTTTTTTCAGGTTCACTTAACATCCCCTCAGAAAATCTGACGCGCTCGAGATTTTTTTTTCATTTTCAACCCTTACGTACGACCACCCCAATCATGGAAACAATCAGATTAACATACATACATTTTCAAAAATATGTAGGACATTATATAATATCAATATCTGCCGCTCCCCCCACCGATGAAAAGGTATACATTATATAACATTTTTTCTTAATCATGTAAGCTTCGCAACCCAATAGATCTCTATTACGCTCGAGTAAATCCTGATTTAGCATCGTGGGCTCTCCTACTATTAGCTGTTTCCGTTCAAGAATCCGCCTTTTTTACTGTCGCTTCCGATATCTAAGTTGTACGGTGCTGATAACAATCCTCGAATTCAACAGCTGAATAAACTCTTCTGTACATTAATCATGTTCACACGTCTGTTATTCTCCATTCGATTCCCATACCGCTAACAAGTGACCAAATCGGAATAATGATGAGTATTTCGGCTGAATTCGCCCGAAAACGTAAAGGAATGATAAATTGCTGTTGATTTTAGTATCGTTATAATATATAGATCTAACAGAGATGGCTCTGGAAAATCTAATACTTGTTTTTATCATTAGATAGAACTAACAACCAATGCTGATGGTTTGAATAACCAAAGGGTAATGATTGAACGTTTACTTCGATAAAAACCCATGTAACGTATCCGAAATGTATCAGTAGAAATACGGTTATCTAATATTAGTGGAATTAAAACTTTTTCAACAAGCAAATCATTCAGTTTCTGTATATAAAAAAATCTGATTCCTTAAAATAAGCGAAATTGGATTGAAATTGTCGAAGGACATTTTACTCACGTGAAATGTGGACACCCAATTCAAAATACAGGAGTTCATGAAGGATTTCAGGTGAGACTTCTGGATTCCAACATGGACTTGTAAATATTTCTAGTAAATGTTGTACACCGGATTTTCCAAAGTGAAACACCCCTCGTAAATAGTTCAATAATTTTTATAGCAATAATTATAATCATTGAAATCACCAATTCAATTGTAGATAGCGATTAACTGAATTCGTAGATCACAGGAAAAGGGGATTTTCAGTCAAAGCCATTTTATTACCTTTCCCACCCACCCTATTGGCGACTGATATTTTCCAAATGTTTTTTTTCTCGTGTTATTTCGAACACCGTTTTTGTGGTTGTTGTTTTGTTCGTTCCGTTAACCTGCTGACGAACGTCAACCCTGAGAAGTCGAAACTTGTGCGAGCAATGGATTAACGAGTCCTTACCTTTTAACCTGCGAATACCCAGGACGGTGGCTTGTCAGGGATTTGAACCCTAGCCATCCGCTTGAAAGGCAGACGTGCTAACCTCTACACTACCGAGACCACCGTTGATTTAAGTGTCTGCATATTGAAAATTTGTATTCTGGATTGGGATTTTCGTGTTTCATGATAATGGGCTAAACGAATGATAATTAAAAAGAAAAAAGTACTATTCAACGTATAGGGAATTTTACGTATTTTTCTTCAATTCTGCCTTTTGTACCAACCATAGACATCATAAGTAATGGAGTGGCTTGAAGGAAGAGAGAAAGACGACTGCAGAATTAGCAAGATAGGATACTTCAATTATAACATCTAAGCGAATTCCTTCTTCAATGTACCATATTATTATGAAGAGAGATAAAGAAGGATAGAATTTTATCATTCTGTCCTTCACAATATTACTTCAATGTGTATATCTTGTCTCTCTCTAATGTATTCTGCATAGTTTTCGAGATAGTTTTATATGGAAAACTGCTATTAAAGCCAGTCCATTACTTGTAATGTCTATGATACCAACAGATATCTCACTCTCAGATGGTTATTATTTTGGGGGGTGGAATCGTCAGTTCGATACTGGAAAATATATGTTGGTAATGAGGACAGAATTACAGAGAATTGCTTTAGTTTTGGGTTCATAACCCATCATCAACCACAGGAAAATATTTTATTCACAGTCATTCGCACAGATAGTATATACTAAACAAAATGTAAATATTCGACATAGTCGATAGGCATACTTGAAGATTGGCGTTAAACCAAAGAATGTTTCGAACAATTCGCTCAGGCCAGTCTCAAACTACCTACACAGTGGGTTTTGGCCGGCACCTGTCAGGAAACAACTACTCCTCTGGCTAATAGCACGAATGAATGATTTAACGCCAGTCTTCAAGTATGCCCATCTACTAAGTATGTCGAATGTTTTTACGTTTTCCTCGCAGGAAGAATGGGCGAACACGGTTTGCTTTTGGAATAGGTGAATGGCAATGACTGCGTGTTATTCGTCGGGGTTTGATACTATGGAAGCTTTTGATTTTCAATTATGGAAGTCATCGGCTTCTTGTATATTTTGAAATCGATTCCGTCATTTGTATCACCAAAAGCAAATGCAGGATTTTATTCCGTGGAGAAACCTGCGCTGGAACCGGTCGGATGTAAATCAACGCCCTTCGTGGTATTTGCCAGGGGAGTAGTTATTTTCTGACAGGTGCCAGCCAAATCCTACGGTGTAGGTAGAATTGAGACTGGCCTGAACGAATTGTTCGAAAGATGATTTCAAAATATAAATTTTTGGAAGGTGAATTGGAATCAATTCTGTGTTCCAATTAGCCTTGCAGATGGACAACTATACCATACTATAACCAATCTCTGTAAATACCATTTGCCTACGTGGAAGTAAGCATATCTAATAAATGTCAATTATGTTTCACAAGGATTGCTATAAATAATCATGTAGAATAGTATTTTTCACAGTAAATGGTATTGGCTTATTAACTGCAATAAACTACCCGATTTAATCCCATTGTGTAGAAAATCATCTGGTAAAAGATGCAAATGTGCTACAGGGTCGAACTTAAGAAATTTGAACTTTGCATAATGTAGGAGATATACAAGTAATTTATTTAAATGTTACAATTCTATTCTATATTTAGTTCAGTGTCGCTATCGCTATCCTCATCTAAATTAATTATAATTGGCGCAATTGATTTAACAGAAAGGTACGAGTTTTCAACATGTATAACATGACTAACAGAACTTTTCCAACTCTCGGTAGGAATGTCATTCATACAGTTCCTAATTAATTCTACCACACTACCACTTAAAGTCGGAGAAGTATTTTTTCCGCGCACGCTCGATTTAAGTTGGTGCCACATAAGCTCTATGGGATTGAACACGCAGTAGTAGGGAGGTAGTCGTAACACTGTATGTCCCAATTCTTCTGCAATTGTATCACAAACATACGTTTTTTTTTTCAAGAAAATGACTGCAGCACTTGTAAAAGTTCTTTTTTTGTATAATTTTCCTCAAAATATATGTCATTTGCAGCCATGAAGTTTTGAATCTCCAATTTCGTATTCTTTGAGCCAGGAATTTTTTGCAATTGTCGACTATGATAGCTTGCGTTGTCCATTACTATAACGCTGTTTGGCGGAATGTTGGGTAACAGACAATTTTTAAACCAATCTTCAAAAAGCTCTGCTGTCGTATCTTCGTGATAATCAACACAAGAGTTCTTAATATTTTTGGCAGAAAGCTACATAGCTTTCGGGATGCAACCATTTTCTGATCCTACGTGTAATAGTGTGATTCTCTTCCCTTTATTTGATGGTGCTTTTGTTTTACACTCATAAGAGGAATCAGGCCATCCTTTGGAAGGGGTGTCATGCGTGTCAAACCACGTCTCGCCGAGGTAGAGTATTGGCCGATTTTCAGACCGGTATTTTCTTATTGACGTTATATATTCAGAACGCCAGTTTATTAAACGTGTGGATTCCTTTATTACTCGTCTCTTGTCAATTTTGCTATATTTAAAGCCCATTGCAGACAGAGCTCGCCAAAGAGTAGTGAGGCCACAGTTGATGTGAGTTTCGTCATTGATGAGCCGCTGTTTCAGACTTTTGATTGTAGGGACACGCTGCTCATCGTACATAGTGTTGATTTTTCGCCTTATCAAATCTTTTTCCCAGTCGTCTAGACTTTTTGTGACACCGGAATCTTTAAGCTTTTTTCTTGATTCCATGGAATTTTCAACAATTCGTCTAACTGAAGTAAGAGGCACCTTCGTCAAATTACTGGTTACTTTTGCTGCAGCACCCGCGTTATATCCTTGCTGAAGTAAGGGTACTATACACATTTTTTATAATGATATTCGCGTCACAATATAAGTGATTCTTCTTTAACGAACCACTGGAAGAAGCACTATTACTTTTTATCCACGGAAGCCACATACTGCCTATTCTGTACGTTGGGGTATAAAATATTTGCTGTTAATGTCTGTAATAACAAATAAATGTTATAAAATTATTGCACGCCGTAACACGAGTGAACACTTCCAATGAAATACAAAGACTAAAATGAACAAGAAGTGTAAGCTGTAATCCTCTACAATCCCTCTCTGAGAAACAAAATTACCTGAATCCGGTCCTTTTACATTTATGATGTGCATCTCGGATTTTACAACTTAAGGGTCTAATTGGTTTTATTATAATCCTTCAGTCAATACCATTTATTGTGAAAACTACTATAACTGAAATATTATCCCATTTTTCACCATTGAATGAACCAACCTCTTCTTCTGAGTGAGCAGTTGTTTACTATCCAATTCGAAATACCAGAAATGAGCACAGTGTAGTATTAAATCGAATAAATTCTTTGGATAGAACCATCCTCTTGGAATACGATTTTCGGTGTACGTAGTCGCCTTGGGGACGTCTATTTTTTTTATTATTATTTATTAACACGCTTTTATTAGCTTGGGTTGTAACAATGTATGTAACGGAATCTTTGAGCATAATTTTCACCAATTTCCAGAAGTCTGATTAATTTGAAACTTTGCATACGTATCAAAGACCGATGACAATGCAATAATTTGATCATAGTTTTCCATTATTAATTACTAATTATTATTAATTATTTAATTATCATTGATTGATTAATTATTTTGCAGTAATTTATCTAGGCTCGCGATTGTTTGCTGCTGGACAAGCCTATGTAGCACTTAGTCGTGTAAGATCTTTAGACAGTATTCGGATTGAAGAACTTGATTGCTCTAAGTTAACAGGAAGTACCCCATGCAATAGTGAAGCTTTAAATGAAATGATGAGATTGCGGATTGATTCGTAAGAAATATCACATTTCCACTAGAAACTAATTGATGAATTGAACTAAAAAACGAAAAATAAATAATAGTTTGAAAAACTAAAAAAACACGCTTTTATAGCTAACCGAACTAAAAAATAGAAAATAATTTTTAATTACAAAGAGTTTATATTACGGTAGTAGAAGGCTAAACAATTATTCATAGTCAATCAGCTCAAAATAAAATTATAATAGAATATAAGTAATCAACAGAATGAAGTAATTCAGAGTAAAAAGCGTGGGGTGCATTTTACTACATTTCATAAGTCTCCTCTCAAAGATAATTACCGATAGAATGATTATAATATATAATATATCAAGCATCCCACGATTTTACTCTGAATTACTTTATTCTGTTAATTACTTAAATTTTATTATAATTTTATTTTGAGCTGATTGACTATGAATTATTGTTTAGCCTTCTACTACCGTAATATAAACTCTTTGTAATTAAAAATTATTTTCTATTTTTTAGTTCGGTTAGCTATAAAAGCGTGTTTTTTTAGTTTTTTAAACTATTATTTATTCTATATAGCGATTGCTTGATGAGAACCTGATGCCGAAACTTCCCAGTTACAAAGTAATGCATTCAATGAAACACGATCTCTTCGTATTCTTCCAATTGATATTCTCGTTGCATGATTATTAGTCCAATTTCTCCACAGTAAAATATCGATTAGAGTCAATTGGAACAATAGAACGAGCGAACATCTATTAGTTGCAATCGAGCAAGCGAAGCGAACGATTATTTCATAGTTCGATGTCCGTAAAGATACGATCGGAATGTCTGAGAGTTATCAAAGTTCACGGTGCCTAACGACGTATTGTTGTTGTTAACATCGGTATTGTTTCGACATTACGGTCGGACACCAAGGAAGTGAAAATCTCCTTTGAATAGAAATAGATTCGTACAGATTAATATGTACAGTGTGATCGAATAATCTACTATGAACGTATGTAAGCAAAATGAGGTAGAATCGCATAATTTTTTTCTCTTTGTAGATCAGTGGTTAGGGACTTCTCTCGGGGCTACTTGACAACATTTTTTTCTTGCTAATGATCGAAAACTATTTGGTGGTGATCAGCGTTGCCAGATTTTTTTGCTGTCGGGATATTGAATCTTTTCGAGTGAAAGAAAGCGCTATTCTTTCCTCGAAAGCGGGACATAGTAGAAATACTTTTTATTTACGTTACCATACATAGAATGAATAGCCATAGAATTGTTTGTTATTAAAATGAATGATATTTTAAACGGATTCAACCTATCGTCAGTTAGTTGAGTCTTCTGAAAAAACAAAATTCAAAGTCAAAAAAAGGTTTATTCGTTAAAAAAATTTGGTGTTTCAAATAATGGTCTGATTGAGTATTACAAAATTGAAACTTGCAATAAGTAAGAGAATATTTCTTCATAAGGATTACTTATGATATTTGTGTGGAGATTCAACTTCTTCCAAAGTTTCCTTTTTCTCTTGATGAAGATGAAGAATTCACGGGATAGCTCAAGATTGAACTAGATTAGAAATTATGCTTTCATTGAATTTATTGAGCATTCATCTCTGGAATCATCTGGGAAAAAACGCTTTCAGAAAAGCAGTTTGATATTGGAATACCAGATATGAAAGACACTAGCTTAAACATATTTTTGATTTTGTTTGAACCGTTTTTTAACTGTAAAACTGTTTAAAGAACTGGTGCCATTTTTGTGCGGTGGTGGCAGTGTTGACTTCACATTTTTCCATTAAAACTTCCAAGGATGGTTTCAACAAGAAGAATTGTTCATATAATTTATCTTTCGAAATTTTGATTGTTAATTCTATCAAAGATACAGAATTTTCAATCATGCGAAAAATAACTCCATTTTCCAGGATTATGACTTCAGTCTAGAAAAAATATTTTCATCTGAAAAATTATAACGTTTTCCTGAATATTGTTGGCGATTTGTGTAAAAATTATTGAAGTCTTCGGTGGCTTTTGGCAGTTCAGATTCAACCAATACCCATTTGACATTTCTGGCAACGCTGGTGGTGATACACATTAATTTTTATAGAGTTTTTGTTTGAAAGTCATTCTTTGTGATGAATATTTCTTTTGGTATCTTTTTGCCTTTCTACGCTTGAATATATTCAGTAGTTCGAATCCTCGCCGGGCCACCGTGCTGGGTAATCACACGTTAAAAGGTAAGGCCTCGTTGATCCATTGCTCGCACAAGTTTCGACTTCTGAGGGTTGACGTTCGTCAGCTGGTTAACGAAAACGAACAATTTTAGAAAAATTTAGAACAATTTTTAGTTATGCTTGTTATTTTTGAATTGTAGTTTAAAATATTCAAAAAGCTATAAAAATTGAAAACTACAAAGCTGTAGGTAATTGAAATCTTAATTTTTTTTTCAAGTTTTTTCTTCTTCATCAATCATTGTAACGAAAATGCGAAGCTTATGTGACAGAAGTGACATAAAAAAATAACTCATTTTCTGTTAGTAGATCCATATATATCATTCAAAGATATTTGACTCTTTCCCAAAAAAGAGGAAAGACTCTATCTGAAAAAACTAAGTACTCCCTCGTCTATATGTCGCAACGAGCCATAAATCACAGAGATGTTTTTCCTAGTCTCATTTCTATACCGGGCACAATAATGCAAAAAAATTAGTCGTAGAAAACCCTCATTCAGTATCTCTGAAAGAAAAATATCCGTTGAGATCTTCCCCGGGCATAGAGATTCTGGCAAATTCAGAATTTCTCTAGGACACTCAATATTATTTGCGAAAATTTTAATTACTAGCAACAGTCCAGTGCGATTTTTGCTTTTGCATAATGTTCGCCAACTGTTAAATCCTTGGTACAGTGCTTCTCGAAGCCAAACTCATATAGGCATTGTCATTCAACCGATCGTTGTTTATTTTCAATTATGAAAAGGGCTGAGAATCCCTACTCGCATCAGTTTATCTTTAATAATCACATTTGGTAAGGTAAAACAATTTTTCGTATTTCATGGAAAGAGATTGCTTTTTGGCTCAAGTTTCATTCATGTTCAGGATGTCCATAACTATATTTTCATATAAATTCTATCAGTTATCCCAGACAAGCGTCTATGGTGACTTTTTTACGTTAATTGCCAAACTAAATGTATTTTCCTCAAGATGCAAAAAGTTTGATTCGCAAAACTCTTTTTATTGGATAATTGCAATTGTTGAAGATATATCAATGTTTTTAGAAATATTGGGGGCATAAATAATATTTCACACCACCATATTTAGCCCATATGATATGGTTGAACTATCAATATGCAACGCTTTTAATATAAATGTTTCCATTTCCCTGATATGCTCTGCTACATCTATCCACTTTTATCGATACAAATCGTCAATGATATTCCAAATTCCTTTTTTTTTGTTACAGAAACGAGGATCCACATCTCTCCGGATAATTTGTGTTACAGTGAGTATTTACTTTCATCCTGAAATTTCTCTATTCTCGTACTGAAAGATGATCCAATTACATGTATAGAACCTGAATAAAAAAACACTGTGCAGTAAGAATCGCTCAGAACGATCCAGCAACGTTAAAATCGATGATATTTTTATATGCATTGCAATATTGAATGGCCTGTCTGTCTTTGGTTCATTGAGTGATCATGGTTCGAATTTTTTTTATGACAATACACACGCCCTGACTCGAAATCTCCAGTGGAAAAAGCCTATTATATTCATTTCATTTCCGCAGTAGTGAAAACAATACATGTCTCAGAATTATGAAAATGTCTTACAGTTTTGTCTCTAGCTGACTCCCAGTCAAGTCCAATGGAAGCAAATCTGGGAAACAAACTATCCAAAAAGGTCAACGTTTTTTCTCCATGAGTTGCTGACCAAACGTGAATTTTACTGGAATTTGTTTGTATGTATTTCGCACTTGGATTACCTAGTATCTGACTTCGTATCTGACTCGTAACGGTAGTAATAACTGCTAACTTTGCCACTGCGACAAAAGCACCACTGGCGACAAAAAAAATTATACACGACGAGGTTGATTAACATGATCAACCATTTCACTAATGACCTCACACAATTATGAATGCCGATCATTGCATCTCCATTACAATTAGGTATGAACTCAAGAATATCTATGATGATAACAATAATAATAATAATACTTTTATTTGACTAACAGAAAATCCATTGATAGGACAAAAATACATTATTGTAAAAGTAACATCAATGTAAATAAATGAACTTCAAAATATCTAGACACACATGATTATGTAATTTGGTGTATAAATATTGGTGAAATTTTGAGGGGGAAACAACTAGCTAAAATCTGTACAAGATTCAAATTCTTTGAAAGACTTAAAGACTTAAACGCATGACTTGAAGACTTAAAGGCATGACTTGAAGGCTTGAACGCATGCAAGACTCAAACGTGCTCCTCCCCCTTATGAAATATGAAAATGTAAATAGTAAAATTATAAATTTAGATTCGAAAAAGTGGGAGACATTGAAAGAAAACTCTGATATTATTTCCGCCACTGAATTTGATCTCCAATTCATCAAAAATCTGTATTATTATTAAAAATCTGTGTCATAATAGATGTCATTATGAAACGGATCATAAGTCTGTATCGTTATGAGAAATCGTTATCAATTGATCTCATTATGAAACGGATTATGGGCATATAAGTGTATGATATGGGTGTAGAGAAATATTCTTATCAATTGTAATTCACCAATATTTTATGTATATTAGGATTTTTTTCGACTCAGTAAAGATCATTTATCCATTGAAAAACAGCTACTCAGATCCTCCGTAATATTTTCCAAAATAGAAAATGTTAATTCTTATCGATTTTTGTTTTTTTTCAAAAAATTCTTTTAGGCGTTCTTTCCCCGAACAAACTCCCAAATGAGCTTAGGAGTCATTTATTGAAGAATAATCATAAGTAAAGATTTATAGAAGCATATTGAAAAAATAAGGTGTACTTGAGCGAGTTCGTATTAGCAGATGGTATTATATCTCTACTAATAGTCACCAGGCCATCTGTCCTATTTGATTAAGATAACAAAAGCTTCCATGATTATATCGAAATTGCTGTTTCCGGTAACAGAGCTCGAAAGCAATGACAATATCATATTTATTGGAAGAATAAGCTGTGGGATAATAAGTTAATCTTGAACTTGGTAAAAAAGATTGTTCTTTTCAATTAATATATTATCCCTCTTTCAGTTGAAAAGCATGGATGTACTGACAAATTGTAAGTCAAACTTTGTTTTACCTCTATTTCTCCATTGAACAATTGAAAAATTATCTTCTGATAAACTGCTCTTGAAACTGATCAAGCACATTTTTTCTGTGCCGAATATTCCTTTCGTTTAATGAAGTCGAGCCATATATTGAAAGGCATTCGTCAACTTTATACATTTCCTTGCGATTTTTCCTGAACTTTGGCCCTTTCAAGAGCCGAGCTTCGTTAGAGCAATTTATAGAATTTCAAACCAATTTGCTAGAGACGTTTCGTCAAAGGAAAATCCGATGATTGAATTATCTAATATTGGAAGGGATCCGTTTGAATTTAATTCGCGTCTCCACGATATCTCCATGACACACGACTCAAATTTGTTTTCTATGGAATCATCCTCACAGTCGAGACGGATCAGCTCGTGATGAAATATTCAAGTTGTGAGTGCCGTAACTTAATTTCGAGGTCAAATTCAGTTGTGAGTGATAACAGTTTTTCGTGGAACTGCTTGCTGGCTGAAACAATGGAGGTTGAGTGCTGTGGTTTCATCTCTGGTAGTAAAATGACCAAAAACTTGAGTCCCGGAGTGGTCCAGTTGGACCCCAAGGGGTCAACGAGAGACTCGAAGGGGGTCCACGTTGGCGTGACCAAAAAATGGGGAATACGTTAGAAATTTAGCTGCAGGGGGTCCACTGGAATCAGAAAAGTTTTGAAAGGGGTCTTTGAGAAAAAAAAAGTTTGGGAACCTCTGAGCTAGAGGATGGAGTCTGGAAAACTCACACCCGAATTCCACTATGCATTTCGTCGAGGCAACTTCAGGAAGTTGCATACATTCATGCAACTCAATTCCAGTAGAATGGAATGGAGCATATTCTATTTGAGTGCCATAAATCACAGCGACTTGTTCATTTTTGTGGTACAATTGTTGCCGCAATCTTCAAATTTTTGATATCACCATGGATATCACCATTGCGGGAAACGGTAATTTTGAAGTTTTCGAAACTGAAGCTAGTTCGAAAGGTAATGGAGTAAATTTATTGCATTTAAAAAAAAATAGAAATGAATAAACTCAGATATTAGTTGTGATATTGTGTGTGCTTGTCTTGCTAACATTCAGTGTTATTTCTTAATGTTGGCAGTGAAAGAATATTCTACAAATGCAGCAACTGACAGATTGATGTCACTTCTTGCAGCAACTTGTCTCCGAAAAAAATTGCATCGTGGAATTCAGATGCAATGTCGTCGGGCCATGGTAAGTATATGAGAAGATGTTAACTCATGGTGCTGTCATCTGGTACTCTGTGACCTATCAAGTGACAGCAATCCGAAAACTAAACCAGATGCAAAGAACAGTGTGTCTCTACATTACTGGAATCGTGTGAATCTCACCGACAAGTGTTATGGAGGTCATGAATATTCTCAATCCTCTCAACATACTTTCCGGGAAGGTAGCTACAATGTCTATGGATCTCTCAACTCTGCTGGCATCGACGCGACTGTAACAAAAAGTGCAATCAATTACAACTGATGGAATGAAATACATGACAAAATTATATTCCTGGTGACGAACACAGACACTATTACATTGAAATTTATTAGGAACAAACCTCACAGAATCCTTCACAAAGTTGAGGCAGAACCAAACATAGAAGACATCTATGACAGCTGCTCAAAAATGAACGGAGGATTCGGAATTTACGATGATCTTTAAAAATCAAATGGGCCCTGAAAATGTTTTCTACTTCACTCCAAACCGTGCAAAAAGTATGACTGGCCAAACTTTCAACATTCACACTTCTAAATCTCCCAAAGTAACACTGTCACGCTGGATTGGACTGAGTAAAATGCAACAGTAAAATCAAACAGTAATTTCGTAGACCACTCTAGCCAGCAAGTCTGTTGTTTCGAAACGCTTGAGAGCTGATTTTTTTATTGGTATGGCATCATCGGTACCATATCAAAATTTTCATAAAGCCTTATTGTCAACTGTTCCAAATGGAGATTAAAACATAACAAAGCTATTGAAGTCTGAATGCTCATAAACCAACATTGCTGTATTGACTCTACGACAAAAATGATGGTAAATTATACTCCAATGTTCAAATATTGATTTCAGTTTTGAATAAGAAATGTTCAAAAATAAGACCCACATTTATTGAATCACACAAAACGGATAAGACGAGGGATAAGGAATATATTCAGTCCCATCATATATCAAATATCGACCCAATATGTAGTTTAAAGATTCTACTACTTCATTGCCTAGAACTTTCGAAGAATTGCTTGATCTCGGGAACATCTCCCAATTCTCTTGCCACTAATTAAAACTTATACCATGAATCGTGAGCCATTAGTATTCAAATTTGCCAAATATCTATTAAAAGTTTTAATTGTTTTTCTCTCTTCTATTACCGATGTATCATATAATTACACTTTATCAAACACTTTGTGTTTAGGAAACATAATAAGTCCCCGGTAATCGATATGGCCAAATGGAACCAATTCGAAACTTTTAATCGCTGTTTCACCGCCATATTTCAAAAAGGATGACGTTAGGTTTTTTGAACAAAGCATAAGATCCATAAAGATTATCTGATAATAAAGAAGGTGTTCAAATAAGGAAACAAGTTCATTAGAGAATGTGATATATATGCAATATATTTTTTCATGATAATATATAATAAGCATTCATTTTATTCCAAAATCAACGTCAAAAGGTCGGAACGTATTTTAAGATCAAGAGCTCTGTGAACGTTTTCCAGAAAACAGTAAACACTGGACCGCTGGGTATTTGGAAACTGGCTGCACAGTATGAGGGGGGCGAATATAATTCTGCCTGAATTTGCTTACTTGCAGTCTATCCTTTTATTAGTTAAGTTTTCGTGTTCTTTAGGCTTTAAGTGCTTATTATTGATAGTTCCCTAGTTGAAGGAGATGTTGCAATATTTTCCGTGTTTTCTGTTTTAATGATGTTCTAATGAAAGAAGGTCCAGAGTTTGATGATATCAAGATCAAATAAAAAATGTATTTGAAGACAGCACTACTTCCGTTAAAATCGAAACACCTCTAACCTTCGTGAAACATGCTTGGACTCTCTCAGCCAATTAAATATCTAGGTGGATCTTTCAACTGAGATCCACAAATCAAAATGATGGAAAAAGAAAGAAGTTTTGCTCTTACGCCATATACATATTCATCTGTCGATACCAGATAAATAGATAGGTACTTTTGTTTCCAGAAATACGTCTGTGGTAGTGTTTCAAAATCACGCCTTTATATCCAAGGCAAATACTCATCTTGAATGAATGAATGAATTATTTCAATGAATGACTCACTCATATCAGTTCATTTTGATTTGAATCCTCGTTTGAATCACCCCCTTGTTTGCTGAAATATGATGTCATTGAAACGACATTTCTAGTGATACATCAACTTTTCAGCTCTACTTTGTTCAATGAGAGTATATTGTAACGTTAATTCCATTTCATTGATAACCTTTTTGGTGAACTTTTCGACTGGTGAATTTCATATATGGTTTTTAATGGCTAGATCATTTTTTAATCACCAATAGCTTTCAAAAACGGCACATCTTCTGGTGACTACGGGCTTAGTGACAGGGAAACACAAAAAAGTTCACAGATGAGCCAAGGATAAAAGGATTCATTGTTGATCGCAGGCTCATACGAACGTACTTATTGTATTGTTTGTAATGAGTGCGGGAAAACTGTAACATTTTTCGCCGTGGTCCTCGAATTTTGTTTTTGGTAATCAGGATTGGCTTCTGAACAGCCTCATAGCACATTTGTCCAGAGGCAAACAAATTTGAATATTCCTTCTACATGTAGTAAATAAAAATTTGAATTCACGTAAAAAACAAAAATCGCACTGAAGAAAATGAATTGAAACTAATAACAGGTTAATAATGAATGTTAATTCGTATCTCCTGTCCCTTGATTTACACGGTGTTCTTTGAACATTACAGAGCTTCCCTTTCGTGTGAATCTATATATAAATATATCATTTTCGTTGAGCTGACAGAAACCTTAAATGTTCAGGTTCAACATTCGCTTGTTTGTTTGTTTTTTAGGATACACAGGATAAAGAATCGAAAACTTGGTATACTTTTTCGACAAATGACTACAGGATCACAATCTATGATCAATAGTTCTGTAATCAGTGACATTATCATCAACAAACTGAATCAAAAAACGCTGGAGATTATCCATACAAACCTTGACCTACATATCCAAAACTGGCGTACATAATTATAAGAAGAAAATTCCAACATCGTGTCCCTTTCAAAGACCCAGGGATTTGTCTCGTTTCGCCCTTTGTTTAAATTGAATTTGAGACTCCAAAGCGGGGTTCCACGAAGCAGGTTTCTTTCCGGTAACGAATTAGGTTTGGAAAAAATCCTAATTGAATTGTGCTCTTATTTGTTTCCCGAATATTATGTTCTCGTGATGACGAAATAATCAGGGGGATGATGAATGATGAAATGAAGCTCCTGGGCGCAACGAAATAACATGGCAAGTGTGGTGAAGAAAAGCTTTGGGAGGAGATTTGCAATTTATTATGCCTTGTGCCGCAAACCAGGAAAACGTAGAAAGTGTAAAAAGCGATTTTAACTATCAGAATAGATAACGAAATTACACCGTCGTGTTTCTTATATTGATGTGGTCCTTCTATAACTTTTGATTTTTCATTGAATTCCATTTGGAAATCATTACCCAATTCTATCATAAACGAAGTGACTAAATCAGGGTTGGGCTGATTAAAATCAAGTGATTAAAATCACGAATAAAATCATGATTTGAATCGCTTGATTTTTGAAATTAAAATCATGATTTAAATCAATTTTTTTTTTTTTCATTCAGAACCAGATAACAACATAATAAGTATAAAAGTTTTCTCGAAGATCAAAAGGAGTATCTGCTTTTAGCAGAAACAACAAAAAAGAAGTACATAATTTCATATTCTTAAAGTAAAAAACGGAACACCTAAACTTTATTACTGTATATTTTCAGTCAATTCATTTTCGTTATACAATTTAAACAAAACACGAGTTTTCCTCCTTTTTCTATGCCTTATCTGTTCCTAATCTCCGAGTGTACAACTAGCGAAATGCGTGAAATTGTTGGTCAACGTCAATTTATAGGTTGAGAAGGAAAACAAGCCTCGACAGTAATATTCTTGCAAAAGGCACAAAAGACGCGTTCGTCTTCGTGCTTCACTCGGCACTGTATAGCGAGTGTATAGGACAGAAGGAAAACAAGGCCCAAACGAACTGACCTAGGCTAGAGCCTAGAATTCCTCTTATATGCTTCACTCTTATTTTTATCTCAATATTTCCCGCACTATTGAGAAGTACTCCAGTCTGCTTTTCCATTCCAAAATATCACAGAAAACCTATGTTTAAATACATCGATTATATGCCGTCACTTTTCAATTTTTTCTCAATTTTTCTCGTACTATTGAAAAATCAACTCAACTTTTTTTAAAACTATCATTGGATACCAATGGTTTGAATACATCGATTATATATGCCGTCACTTTTGAATTTTTTTCTTATTTTTTCTCGTACTATTGAGAAATCAACTCAACTTTTTGTTTAAACTATCATTGGAAACCAATGTTATGAATACATCGATTATATGCTGCAACTTTTCAAATTTTTTCTCAATTTTTCTCGTACCATAGAGAAATCAACTCAACTTTTTTTTTAAACTATCATTGGAAACCAATGGTTTGAATACATCGATTATATGCCGTCACTTGTCAAATTTTTTCTCAATATTTCTCGTACTATAGAGAAATCAACTCAACTTTTTTTTAAACTATCATTGGAAACCAATGGTATAAATACATCGATTATGTGCCGTCACTTTTGAATTTTTTTGTCAATTTTTCTCGTACTATAGGGAAATCAACTCAACTTTTTTTTAAACTATCATTGGAAACCAATGGTTTGAATACATCGATTGTTTGCCGTCACTTTTCAAATTTTTTCTCAATATTTCTCGTACTATAGAGAAATCAACTCAACTTTTTTTAAAACTATCATTGGAAACCAATGGTTTGAATACATCGATTATATGCTGCAACTTTTCAAATTTTTTCTCAATTTTTGTCGTACTATATAGAAATCAACTCAACTTTTCTTTAAACTATCATTGGAAACCAATGGTTTGAATACATCGATTATATGCCGTCACTTGTCAAATTTTTTCTCAATATTTCTCGTACTATAGAGAAATCTACTCAACTTTTTTTTAAACTATCATTGGAAACCAATGGTTTGAATACATCGATTATATGCTGCAACTTTTAAAATTTCTTCTCAATTTTTCTCGTACTATAGGGAAATCAACTCAACTTTTTTTTAAACTATCATTGGATACCAATGGTTTGAATACATCGATTATATGCCGTCAATTGTTTGGATTTTTCAATATTTTCTCATAGTTCCACAAAGTATTTTTTTTCTATCACCTATCAATACAACATCAACTCATTCCCACTGGAAATCATGTTAAAACTATCATCGGATACCTATTGTGTAAATACAGTGATTGTATGCAGTCACTCGTTTCAACTTTTCATTTGTTTTAAATAGTTCCCGTGAGTATTTCTGCTTACCACCAATCAATTAATATTCAACCTAACTTCTCTGAAATTCGTCTCGAAACTATTATTGGAAACCAATGGTGTGAATACAGCGATTCTATGCCATCGGTTGTTTAAAATCTTCAATTTCTCCATTACACGACTGTTAAATATTTCATCGCTATCAACGATGCTCACTGAACTGTACATGAATTTTCTGTTTGACGAAATTCCATTCATTTTCTGATTTTACGTCCTTTGAGTAATTTTCTATTGTGTCCCGTTAAACCGTTATGGTTGGGTTCGTTGTCCGCGTATCGACTTCCACCGTCGACACCACGTGCCGTTCCCTTGCACAACGGTCGGGGTACTCCAGGTACCTGGGGCTGTGACGTATAAACCCGCGAAGAAGCGACCGACAGGCCTCCACTCGCCTGCAAGCAACTCCTTCGCCTTCCACCACCCGAACGCTCTTCCGCGCTCACGTCACCGTCCTGGTACCTACTCGGTGGTTCGACCACTCGCACGTAGGTCGCGTCGCGCCGTAGAGTGCGTTGATCGACCCCACTTGGTCCACCAGGTGAATAGTACTCATCTATTGACTCTATATCAGAAAAATCTAACGTTTCGTACTCCGTACTGTACCCTCTGCTGTGTCTGTCTGGAGACGACGTCACATTTACTCGAGTTCGACTCAAATAGTCGAACTCCTGGACTGAAGGTCCACAAGCACTACGTCGCAGAGCCCTCAGCCTCGCGTCCAGGGCATTACTCCCGGTATCCGGCCTTTCATCATTGGGATGCGACATGGAACTACGTTCCTGAACATATTTGGAGTGAAGCTCCCTGGACGTCATCTCCGTAGGTCGTCTCCCGTCCTGGGTGTCTAACGCCAAAATAGACGACCCCGTCTGCCCTAAACCCCGTCCGTCGTGTTTAGCGGCCCTACCTGAAACGTTATCTAAAAGATCTGTGCCATTTAGAATTTTTTCTATTATTGGAGAGCCAGGTCTCTCGTTAT
>JAVJAQ010004207.1:191619-381619 GCA_032362365.1 Zygogramma bicolorata
TTGCGAAATTTGGTGGTTGCGACGAACGGGAGACTAAACGGTTACGTCATGCTACGATTTTTGATACTTTGTCGTTTTCGAGTCGATTGAATTTTGCTTTTCGTCGATATTTCCTAAACTATCAATCTTAGAGGGAAGATGAATTCAGGTTTTATAGTATTCGACGAGATCTACAATTTCACTCCCTTGACAAATTTTGATAAAGTGAGTGGTTTCGGAGATATAGTTTGTTTTCTTAAAAAAAATCATATTTCCCGTACTGTTCATTTTAGAAAAAAAAGTATTGGGGTTTTCATAGTATACATTGAGATGATCATTTTTTTACTCTCGGTGATTTTTGATTTTCCCATCCGTTTCCGAGATATTCACAAAGAAAACTCCAGAAAAATTTGAATTTCAGAAATTTCCCGATTTTTCCATTTTCCGATCGGTTCAGAGAAAAATGTTTCAAATGAAAAGTGTAGAATATCACGAGGCGTATGCGACAGTTTTCTCGTTTTTTGATTACGAGCAACGGTACGGTCTACAGAGTGTCCGAAAAAAACCGACATGGTAGACAAAAAACAACTATAGAATCTAAAGTAATTTTTTCTAATTTTTCCCCAACAATAGGTCTTTGTAGGAAAGAATGAGGACTCCTTTGATGGCAATTAAAAAATTTTCCAGTCAAAACTGCGATCTGAAACGTGTTACAACCGAAAGGCAAAATTTTGTCGAAAAAATCCCGAAAAAACCACTTTCCAATTTTCCGATTTTTTTCAAAATCAATAGGTCTCTGCACCTCTATGAGGGTCAAAAATGACCCAAGTTTCGAATCGATATCTCTTTCCGTTCGACCGCTATCGTGTTACATAAAAAAAGCTACACCGGACAGACACATACGGACAGACAGACAAAAAAATCAAGTTGGGCTCAATCGACGTATTTTTCGACGCTGATCATTTTCTCCAAAGGAACCATGCCTCTATCTCTTCAAATAAAAAAGTTGGGTCCGCTGTCCGGTCCGGTGGTCTGCGAAAACGCGACCGTAGAAATACACCGATTAATACTAATCGATGTATAAAAATCGCGACAAGAATTTTGTCACAAGTTTTTGAGCCGCAAATTCTATTAAAATATTCAGACATACCTACATTAAAATAATCAACAATAATTTCAAAGGATCAAAATGTTCAAATTTTATATTCAAATTCAAAAAATCAGATTTTGCCCCACCCTGGACTGAATCCATTGTGTCTACTATTCTATACTTCAAGCCCATGCCACAAGTACAGAAGTTCGATTAATACATCATGAATCATGCTTGGAACGATGTTACTGTGTGGAACTATGACTTATAGAAGTAGGTCATTATGATTATTTTTTCACGATTATTGAAAAGTGTTTATTGCTTCTGGTGTCATTATTTCTTGTTTGCTTTCAGTTGACTTTAATAACCAGAATACGACTGAGTATACAAGCGATTGAGACATCGTGATGGCCCAGCCTTAATTATTTTTGTTTTTCATTCAAATTTTCATTTCTGATCCGTTTTTTTTACTTGTTATTTCATTACTTTATTTGGTGGACTTTTTTTTGGTTTTATTGGTTTGAATTATGTCTTCTATCATCAACTTATTTGATTTCGTCCGGTTTTACCGGTACGCTTTCCAATTGTTCTTTAATTTTTTTATTCCCACTCATTTCCAGAATGAATTGCAGTTTCCATATTTTTATTTTTCGTAATGTATTATTTGTTTATTAATTTATTTATACACTGCAAAACCCATTTTTCCCTACGACTATAAGACATATATACTTCATTTCTACTGTTATTGATAGAACTATGAGGTTATCTTCAATTTCATTTCCTTACCCGATGAAACAATGACTCCATTGTGCTACAGTTGTAATTATTCAGGCAATGGTAGTTCGAACCAATTCCACTTATGTGCACCATTGTTATCCTGACTTTTTTCGAGATTTGTGAGACACACGTATAAAAAAATACATTGTCGTTTTCATCTCTTTTGCAAATTTGTGCCGCTCGAAACTGCAGCGTAATAAACATAATACTTGCTGGGTCATTGGACCACCGGAAATTGCGTTATCGACTTGTACTCTATTCCTTAGAAGTCGTCCAAAACGGCTTACGATTCTTGGCACGAGTTCACAAGAAGGTAGATACATACATTGGATTGCCATCTGTCCGGCTTCAGCCGGACATGTTAGACTTTTCGTGTGTCCGGCATTGTCCGACTTTGGTAGGTTTTTCGGTGTGCTTCACGCCAACAAACGATAAAAACTTTTGAACAAGTTAACCAATTTTTTGGAAATGAAAAGAAAACTGTGACTTCCGAAAACTGTTAGCACATAAAAAGTGAACAGCTTATTCTCAATCATTTTGGAATGAATAATTCCATTCTGAATTCCTGGAGTTAGCTGTCTACTATTTTGCAATTAAAGGAAATGATCGAGGAAATGATGCTAACGTTGAGACATTTTTCTCTTCGATGAATTCTCAGTGGACGAAGGAAAGAAATAAACTACGGACAATTGTGAAGATGATATTTACGAGTACATTGTGCAATTTTGATGCAACATGTTCAAAATTTTACAATAATGAGAGGAAAGCTGAAAATAGTTTTTTTTGTGTTACTTTCTATTTGGTGTCCGAGAAGCTAATGTCCGGCTTTTAGTGTCAAATGTCCGGCTTTATATAGAACCAAGTCTGCCTCTTGCATTTCAGGAGGTATCCAATACATAGAGTCAGAGTCGGCCCCCTGACTGTGTCGCCAGAGATTTTGAGTCAATATTGGGGTTAGGTTATAATAATAATAATAATAATAATAATATGCTTTATTATCATAAGACATAATCTTGTTGACAAAGCTTGGGTAGTAAATACTTACTTGAAAAAATGCGATATATACCAAAAGATAACAAAAATAAAATCAAAATACATACAAAACATAGTAAAATGGAGGTTATAAAAAGTATGTATATATAAAGGAGTGGAAGTCAAGTTCATATAGGAATAGACATAGAAAGTAAAACTTAAAAGCTCCTCAATGAAGATAAAAAACATGGGCTAGTCAATCAGTTGAAAGTCATCGTCAAAAAATCCATTCAACGTATAATAGGGTCTATCAGATAGAAATTGTTTGACTAACTTCCTGAATTGGAAGTTATTTATATTGGCAGATCTTATGTACAGATGCAAATGATTGTATATTTTTCCACCATTGTAAAATATGGAGTCTCTGGTGATGTTTTTAGTTGGCACTATGAGTTGCAGAGTGTGTCTGCTGTTCCGGGTGTTGTAATGGAAAGAGGATGTGGCGAAGTTTAATATATGCTTATTTATCAAACACACAGATTCCAGTATGAATAATGCAGTAACCGTTAAGATATTATGGTTTTTGAAGAAGGTTCTACAGGACCCTCTTGGTTTAAGGTTTCCTATATACCTTATTGCCCTTTTCTGTAAAATTAGAAGACTATTGAATAAAGTTGGACTGCATGCTCCTCAAAACGGTATTCCGTAGCGTAAGTGAGAATCTATGAGTGCATAGTAAGCCATCTTTGCAGTGCCGAATCCCAATTCATTACGAATTACTAACCGCATAACAGCCAGAGGAGACTTTGCTAGTGAGTTGTTTGACATGATCCACAAATTTTAAATTCTGATCAATGAACACTCCTAGAAATTTGATGCTATTTTTAGATTCCAATGATCTGTCTTCAAAAAAAGTTCGCTCACTAGGTCAATTTACTATATTATAACTGTTCATTGTGGTTATCCAAGATTGTTATTATCACTACGATATTATCTTCAATAACCGCAATGTGGATGATCATTCATTCAAGAATCGTCCAAACTCGTCCGCTGATTGCTATTTATTTAAAGCGCTAGCCAGCAGACTGCATAATAATGATTCAAGCTAGTGTAATGAGTTTGTAGTTCATGTCGCTATTCAACAGGCTATGCAAGTGCATAGTGCATAACAACATTGGCGTCGCCGCTGCAAAAGAATGCAGTCTGAGCCAACTTGTTGACGCCAGCGTTGTCAGAATGTGCACTCCAACACGCTGTTATGAAATATACAGGGTGGGCCAATGTAAACAAAACAAGGGCGATTTCTCATGGTGAGTGTTTAGAGAAAACAAAAACAAATGTATGTACAGCTTATCCAATCCATCTTGGCACAAACTCAGATACTTTTCCAGTTGCACACTGGTAGTGTAGACCACGTCGAAAGAAATAACACCTAGGAATAAATTTCAACATAGTGAACACATAATAGGTGTTTTTTATTTCAGTATACTTCACAGAGATTGCTGGACATCACGTTATTAGTTCTGTGCCCAGAGGAGTTGGATGAGCTCTATGTATGTTTAAACTCTTCGTAGAGATCGATAACCCCAACACCAAACTGATAGTATTTGCACTCGACGCGCGTTTCGATAACAAGGTGAACATTTCAGGAGAAGAAAACTGATACTGAATCCGAAGATGAGTGTTAACTAGTTATTTATTTTAGAATGGTAGTGTGAAAATCTGCGAAGTATTTTCTTGTTTTGGTATTTTTATTAATTTCTCAACAATAATCTAAAAAGCGAACTGAAAGAGATAGGCCCTTTGTCACCGTTCATACTATTTTCACATTTTGCATTTTTTAAACTCTCGCATGCATCGAGTAGCCTTGTGTCATGCACATTCTCAATCAGTGTCAGATTGATTTCACCAATTATGTGATCATTGTCCAGATTATATTGGGTGACACTAGACTTTCCCATCCTTCCGTATCTCATGTAGGCAAAATTCTCTTCGAAACGAATTTTTATAGCTCGTCGGTTTTGGCCAATGTATTTTTTGTTGCAGTCTTGACAACTGATTTCGTAAATTCCCGACTTTTTTGTTTTCTAATCTATCTTTTGGATCACCTAGGAGCTGCTGTAATTCATAAGAAGTTTTATATTCAACTTTAATATTTACTTTATCGACTATCTGTTCAATTCCTCTAGTGTATTGAGGTTGATTTGTGATCACTATCCATCTATTCGAAAGTCGAAGTTCCACGAAGTTTTTCCCTAAATTTACGTTTTCTAATTAGCTAATTATCTCTGGTTCACAACCGTACACTCTTCAAAGGAAATGTTGATAACATTTCCATCATCATTTTAGTCATGATCTATACATTTCTGCAACCAACTCACTAGAGGCCATTTTATTTCAAAAAAATGCGAGATTTTCAGGGTCTGTTTATTCCAAATTCAAATACGGATGATATGGTCTTGGATTTTCTAATAGTAACTCCAGTTTCTGAACGAATCAATAAAATGTGGGTAATTTTTTCAACTGGCCTAGGTCTTCACCAACACTGTTCCTCGTCTCTCTCCATAACAAACGTTCATCATATTGCCGATCACCTCATATTCATAATCTATCAAAATGCTGAATATGTATTCATTCTTTTTCATCATTCCCGGTATATCTTTTTACTTAGCTCCGAAAAATTAAAGTAAAACTCACTTCATTGTATTACCTACTTCATTAATAACTACGTTTAGACGATATAACCTCCATTTCATTATTTCTCCTAGGAAATCTAGAAGTCTGAAATGAAATGCAAACGTTTTCTCAGCTTCATGAGATATCATTAAATATATAAAATTAAATGAAAGCTGGTTATACGCCAAGAGCCAGAGCAAAAAAAGTAGGTTCATAATGCAATCTTCTACAGAATTGATTTTTTTGTTGGAAATTGTTTGGGGGTGTCCCCTGAATATAAATTCAAGTTGGCGGGACAGGGGGGGTTGAGCTTCAGCCGCCATCTTGGAAAACACGTTTTATCAAATATCTCGTGAACCGTGCATCGTACGACAAAAACAGTAGGGATCATTTTCGTAGATAATAAAATTCTCTTCAACTTTTAATCGAAACTTTTTTCCGTATAGTGCATAGGTTTTCATTTATAGCGCGCCAAACTGTTCCCAGCATGGTTATTGCTAAATATATAGTGAACGGTTGATGAAACAGTATAAATGGCAGTATTTTGGCGCGCCATAAATAAAAACCTATGCTTTATACAAAAAAAAGTTTCAGATAAAAGTTGCAGAGAATTTCATCATCTACAAAAACGATCCCTACTGTTTTTATCGTACGATGCACGGTTCACGAGATATTCGATAAAACGTGTTTTCCAAGATGGCGGCTGAAGCTCAACCCCCTCCGTCCCGCCAACTTGAATTTACATTCAGGGGACACCCCCGAACATTTTCCAACAAGAATATCAATTCTGTAGAAGATTGCAGAAAAAAAGTACCTGGTTCTTGGACTATTAGTTTCTGCTGGTAGTTACTTTTCCGTGCTATTATTATATACGGGGCTTCCCGAGTAAAACTTCCAATACTGAGCCATAGTTAGTTACACAACCGAAGCTTTAGCATAGTTTCAAGTCGTGATTTAACTGAGCTTTATTTGAAGTTATACCGGAGGTGAAGTCGCTTTATGTCTTGTACAAGTTCAAAATTAATGTTGCGTGGTTTGCATTACTGAAACATGCGTATCACTCCTCGATGAGTAAAAATCGCTTATGGGATACCAGTGCAATAACGTATGCTCAACGTACTCCAATTGTTCAATTCGTAAAGTCAGAAAGGTGATTTTTAGGCGTGCCTTTGTGTAATTTTTCATACCTCATACCTACGAATATGGTGAATACGTATGCAACATACAAATGAATAGATACCTATTTGAAATTGAAATTATCAGTATAAAATCCAGAGACACAAAAGTGTTCTGAAATTATATTGTTTTGGTCATAAAAATTGTTCTGATTCGTGCCAAAAAAGACTTCTCTTCTCAGCACAGGCAGATACGTCTTGGAACATAGTTCTCATGTCTGGACTTCGGCACCAAAACAATAATTGAAATTTCTTGGTTCTAAGCAATGTTTGAAAGTTCTCGTATCTTTTCTGAAGGAAAAATTTAGAACAACTGAACTCTGGATCTCCTTACCAGAGAAGGGATTTTCTAAGGATTGCAAACTTGAAATATTCAAAGGTAATATTAATTCGTATATCCTACAGGGCTTCCCTTTCGTGAGGATCCGTATTTAAAAAACAGTATTGCAATGATTCAACAATCAATCGTCAAACGATAAGTCACTAAAAATGGATCCATTCAAGCCAACTCAACTTGTATGTAGGTAACTTAACTTATCTCTGCAAGTTACCTCAGAAGAGAAGGGCATTCATACAACTCCCAAAGTTTGTTATGATATTTCCTTGGGTTCGTTGATTAAAACTCCAAACAACACTGAACTACTCTTATTACAACTCTTTATCACAACACAATACAATACAATCACTTGAATTGCTCCGCTAACTTTCCAACGCTCGTTACTGAAACTCTCTGTAATAGAAAATCTCCACTTCGATTTCTGCACTTAGCAATACCAAAGCTCTCTTCGATAAAAACTCTATAAAACTCTCCGCCTCTTCACTAAGCTAGAAACTCTGATAACTATCTCTATAACTCTAATCACTCTGCTTCATCGGATAAATCGCTTCTTGAATATCGAATATATGCATTACTGATTTTGTCAGCCGACAAATTTTTGAAACGTGAGCGAAAAAAGTTGATAAGTCATTAAATATATTGCATGAATGCTTCTGTTCGATTTCGAACATAAAAACTTCTTGAGTTACTGAGTTCAATTAAACAAATTAAGCTGGCTTGCATGATTCCACCTTAACAAATTAGGTATTTTAATTGTCGGTTGATACCCAACCAGGTGCGTAAAAGGGTTCGAAAACCAAATCCATTGTGTATATGTAGAAAGATTTCAATGGATAATGCTACCGAACACCACTCAACCTGGAAATGTTGTTAAGGTGCGTATTCACCAAAAAAGCGAGCACGAGCGAACAAGAGCGAGCGAGCATTCTGCATCAATAATCGTCTGGTGAGTACCAGCTAGCGAGCGAGCGAACGTTTGCTTGTTCGCGTTCAAAAAAGATCGAGAGGAAGGCAGTACATCAAAGAAAATACTTGTTCGTGCTTGTTCAGTGTGGACGGGATTTAAAGGTAAGCGTCCATAGGTATGCATCGTACGTATCGTACGGATCGTATAAAACGGATCGATTTGTGGTAGTGCGTCCACTGTAACCGTAGCGATCGGATTGCCGATGCGATGGTCGGCTTTTAAGTAGCATTCGCATTTTCGTTGTAAGTGGACGATCGAAAACATTACAGTGTTTAATGTTTCCGATCATGGAAAGTGATGAAGAACTTTTCATTATTGCTTTGTTATTAGATGAAGAAGAAAGGAGAGGAAATAAGAGAAGACATAGAATGTTTATACATGACATATTCGAAAAAAGATCACAATTTGGAGAATATCATACAGTTCACTAATTTGCTCAACGACGACGTGAAATTATTCCAGTATTTTCATATGTCTCATGCGTCCACTTATCGGCAATCCGCATGACGTCATCCGCACCACTCGGAAAAGTTGCCCCTTCGATCAATTTCATCGGCATTACCGACGGACCGATACGTGAGATCCGTCCGCTGCCGGTCAGTGGACGCATATGTATAACTTACTATTACTATACTAATAATTCTAAAATCCGTTTCATACGATCCGTACCTATGGACGCGTACCTTTATCGTCAAAACTGCTCGCGCTTCGATCGCTTGCGTTTTGCTGCATGCTGCAATACTTTCCAGTACATTATTATTATCGGGTTGGTTCATGAACTTGGCCGTACTTGTTTAGATATTTTAAAAACATACATGAGAGAGCTATATGAGTCGCCCGTTGCGAGAAATCTCAAGGTTACAGCAAGTCGTTCTGCCGCAGGAATAGCTCTCCTGTAGTTTGTGTCATATTTCATTATTTTTGGTTCCATCAGTTCTAGCAGAGTTTTGAAATCTTCAGGGGACATTCGGCAAAAATTCTGGAACATTCCGTAATCCTGTTCTAAATCTCGCAATAGGCTACTACCACTATAAATATGTCGGTGTTTAAATACAGTTGCTTGCCAAAATCGTTTCTTCTTTTATTTTTTCTTTTTCGATAATGTCAATACAACGAAAGCAGCACTAGCTAACAATAATTTTTCATGGTCAGCCATATTTACCGCGCTCGCACTGCTCGCACAAAGTAGATGGATCAACTCCAAATATGAACATATTCGCTCTGGTGTGAACGAGATATCAATATGTCGAGCAAACATGAGCAAACATACACGAATGTTCGCTCGTGCTCGCTTTTTTGGTGAATACGCACCTTTATATTCCAATTTTTAATACTCGATTTTGTCATTTAAAAGCGATTGAAATCGAACAGCCAGCAGTAGAGGAAATCACTCTTCCTTACAATGCTGATTGCTCTTATGTCTTAATAGCACTGTTTTCTTTGATAATTCACCGAAGAAATTCTTTGGTCAAGTGGTATTATTATTACCATCAACAAAAGCTTCTTTGAGGCATCACTTTCAATAGTGGCGTAAAAGTTCGATAGGGATAAAATGCAATGTCCTGCAATAATAAAAATTGATCTGTATTTATATAAATATTGTATTTACACAACCCGCTCGAACATGTGTGTCTACAAAGTTATCTGGAGTATTTTTCAGCTGTTATTTCTCACTTCGCCTGGATTTTCATGTTTGCGTTGCTATTTTTACCTGCACGAAATGATCCTATCTACTCCTGAGCCCAGGTGATAAGGAACGTGAAACAGAACGGGTGCGTATACAATGTGTGTCAAAACATGCTGCTATTGGAACTTTGAGGTGAAGGAGTGAAGATCTGAACAATCGAAGGATATTTGTCGTGAAAGTTTGTGTATTAATGTGTGCCTGAGTCGAAACGTCGAATATCAACACATCTCTTTATTAAAAGTTTCGCTTGAAAATATTCAAAAAAGTTTAATTGAAGTGGCCGATTCTTTTTAAAAATTGGTTCTAATAACCGCAGCTCGTATTTTTATCCTGCTTGAAGCTATTTTATCGACCATATGCATCAAATTTTGTTTGCACGTGTATTTAGGATTTAATGGTTGACATCACTGAAATTTCCACCACATGACATATTTTAATTGAGATGGAGGATAGATGTCGCCACACAAAATTATCTAATGCCAACACAATGTGCCAGAAACATTTGAGAAGGCGTATCCCAAGTTTTCGAATCATTCAAGATCTACCCAAGTGGAATGGAAGTACCACCTGAAAAAGTTTATTTGAATCAGACATTCATCTAGGAATATATCAACACTACGCAAGCGTCCACTGATGGATTCATAAAAAATGGGTCTCCTTTATATCCAAAGATAAATGATCGGGTGATATACATCAAAAGCAAGCTGAATGATTGAAGTATACTGACAGCGGGTTAACCCTAGTACCATGCTAAATAAACTGACTTTTTTGTACAGTTACTGTGATAATGTTCACACTCAAGTATTATATCTTAAAAACTAACACTTCACTTTTGGGAAGGAGAGTGCATGTCACTCTTTTACTCCATATCCTCGTGCAAATTCAGGTATTAGGGAAAGTTTGGGCACTCTCTCGGGCACTCTTGATGGTTTTCGGTAATCTCTGCTTCCATTAAATGTCAAATACATTCCCCCTTGCGTATTTGGTTGAAGTGTCTTCCAATGAGATTTACCTCCGTTTCGTAAGTCCTGTTTTTTGGAGTAAATTATTGAAAGCTGATTCTTCATTTCAATGTTATGTTATTATTGCGGTTCAATACATAAGCAATTCAAAATGTGGGTTTTTGTTTCCATTTTAGTATTCATTATTTCATGATGTAGAGAACGCGAAACATTTTAGTTGCATTATAACAATTATAATTCATATAAATAAATATAAATTTTCCGGAAATTATTGAACTTTAATGCAAAAAACAAAGTGGTGACATCTACTAATTAACCGAGTAACTTCGTGTCATGTGATAAAAAGTTCAGTGATGCCAAAATTCAACTCCTAAATACATGCATATGGTTTTGGTTGCAAACGTATTTAGGATTTAATGGTTGGCATCACTGACATTCTTATCACGTGACATAAAGTTGATAGTAGATTTCGCCACCCTGTTTTTCGTATTAAAGTTCAATACTTTCCAAAATATTTGTTTATTATATGACTTATGATAGTTGAAATGCTTCGAAAAAGTTTCATTTTTTCTGTATCATGAAATATTGTATAATGAATAATATATGGAACAACAAACGCACCGGCATCATTTTGAATTGTGTATTCATTGCACTGAAATAATAAAAAATGGAAAAGAATCATCTTTCGATGAATTGCTCCAAAAATCAGAACTTGAGAAACAAAGAATGATCTCATCGGAAGACACTAAATACACAAGGAGAAATGTAGTAGACATTCAATAAAAGCAGAGATTGGTTGTGAAGTGATGGAGTGACGTGCAAGACTGGAGTTTAAATTTTTGGAAATTATACTTGGATGTAAACGTTATCACAATCATTTATCTTTAGTTATAAAGGAGACAGCAATTCTTACGAATCCATCAGAATGAATTCCAATTGACCCTTTCACAGTGTTGGTAGATTTTTGGATGAATATACTTCATCACGTGGTACTCCCATTCCATTATGGTAGATCTTAAATGATTCAAATTCTCTAAACTTTCTGGCATGTTTTGTTAACTACTTGAATTCTACTGACTGACTTGATACTTGATTACGAACTTTTCAAAGATTTTTTGTGTATATATATATATATATATATATATCCTCAGGTGTTGTCACAGGGGGCAAGGGTTTGTGACTTGACGCCGGGGCCTCAATCTGCCTACTCCTCGGATCGAGTTCGAAGTCACAACCCTTGCCCCCTGTGACAACACCTGAGGAGTAGGCAGATTGGGACCTCAGCTTGAAGTCACATTTACTCTTGAAAATGGCTCCAAAATCGGAGCCGAAACGTCGAGAACAAAACTCCAGACGCGGTTCAACCCGAACTCAACAACAACATACTACTGACCGCGGAAACCTATCCGAACACACACACACACACACACACATATATATATATATATATATATATATATATATATATATATATAATGAAATAAAATATTGCTGACTCTTCCATACAAAAGTTTACTGAAAGCTCGATAAGATTCACACCGTATAATTGATGATGAAAAATATTTCCAATTCTGAAAATTTACACATTCCATCCCTACTTTTCAGGAAGTGAGTGAGAATCAAGCTTTCTGTGACATAAAATTTTCAAACGGGCTCAAGTATTCCCACCTTGTTATTTTCAATCAAGACGCTTCGAAGAGGATCCCTTTAAAACCCTCTAAAAATGGTAAACGGGAAAACTGATGGAAAATTCATCACGGACTTCCGTTCGATATTCCTCAGTAGGAATTCCAAAACAAATTCGAACACTTAGTATTCAGGGTGTGTGCTAATTTCAGTTGTCACGAAACACGATCAAGTTATATAATTACTCAATGTGAATAGACTAATGAGAAAATAATGTTTGCCTAATGGACGATGTATTGGATGATAATAATCACACCATTATGAAAGAATTCAAAGCCGTTAATATGATATGAACATATTTGTGTAGAATCAGAGGTCTTCTAATCTATCATACCGTGAAAATCTAAAATAACGTGAACATTTTAATGTACCTATTGAATATTTGTGAAATATTGTCTTTATCACAAAAAGTGTTGTCTTGTCGAATTATTGTGATCAGGGAATATTTCATCCTACAAATGTTTCAGAGTTCGTGAGTATTCACATCGTTTGAAGATATCTTTAAAGACAGATATTACGATTCAAAATCATTTCAGAGAGTACACTTTTTCATTCAGTGCCATTAACTGCGACTTTTTCAATTGCATTTCAGACAATTTGTCTTCTATAAATAATTCAGATCTACTCAACTCAAGCTTTGATTCTGGAGAGATGGATAATTCTCTATTTTATAATGCTCTCTCTGGTGCATTGTTGAACTATTCGGATATTTTTGCTTTTTCGAAATATGAGTAATTGATTGACATTTGGTGAAGAATAATTCCTTATTCTGAATCACGAAATATACTTTCTGGAATGAATTCTTCATATTCTGAATCACAACTGATTATTACCTTCAATTATTATTGGCAGATTTGCAGACTAATGCTATGTGTAATGAGCTGAGAGGATTTCTTTCCCGTTTTGAATTTCTCAAAGAATTTCTCGATATACACCACCTGAAAACCATTTATTTTTCATTGATTCAATCACAACTCTCATATGGTATTTTGTGATGGGGCGGTGTGAATGACTTTCATCTCACAGCTCTCAACACCGTTCAAAAGTGGATTGTTCGAATCATCTATAATAAAAAAATTACGTATCCCAGACAGCTATTCACTCTGAAAATATTATTGAATATTCATAAAACAAAATCAAACTAGAACCAATTGAACATACTCTCAATACAAGAATTCGAAAAGTTTGCTTCTTGCTACCTAGATGTGAAAAAACTATAGGGCAACGCAGTATCGAATTTTTAGGTCCTAAATTATTTAACGCATTGCCACATAATCTGAAATCGTTAAAAGTATATGGAACTTTCAAAAGTAGAGTGAAAAAATTGCTGCAATCAATGGAAAGAACAATTATTCATAACCTAATAAATAACAAATGACTTGCCAGAACACTCATTGTGCTCTTTTCTCTTGAAAAGAAAAAAAAAAGTAATCACTTGATGGTCTCTAATATTAAGTTCATCTACCCGTTTTATGTCTCCTTGATAATATGCTGATACCCTTTTGAAAAAAAAAAATATTTTATACCTTTACACTTCACCGACTCAATTTAACTCCTTATAGCTGTTATTTGTTTTTATGTGTGTTTACTTTATGTTATACTTTGTATCACGTACAAATAGATAGATACATAAGAGATGAGGTATTACAAACAAACCCACTCAATGAACGCCAATATGCGTACCAACCAGGCAAGTCAACTTAGCACTGGACGACCTCAACAGGCTACTAACGGAGTCCTTGGAAGACAAAGAGATAGCCATAACAACATTTATAGACATCGAGGGTGCCTTCAATAATGCATCCACCGAGTCTATAGCAAACGCTCTAAGGAAAAAAGGGGTACATCCCCTACTGTGCCAGTGGATAAACGCCAGTTTGAAGAACAGGGTCATTGTATCAGAAATTGGCGGAATAACACTAACAGCTAGAGCAAACAGGGGATGTCCGCAGGGAGGAGGTGCTATCGCCCCTACTTTGGGCCATCCTAATTGATGAATTAATCGAAAAGCTAGTTTCCAGAGGCTTTCATTGCCCAGGATATGCCGATGACCTTGCAATTATTGCAAAAGGCAAATTTGCAAGGACAGTATCGGAGCTTACACAGTCAGCACTAGATATAGTCGACAGGTGGTGTAAAGAGGAGGAGCTGACAGTAAACCCTCACAAAACCACAATAGTCACATTCACACGAAAAAAAGTACTGGAAGGACTTAGGTCACCTGTACTGAACGGGATAGAAATTCCATTTGCCCAAGAGGCAAAATACTTAGGAGTTATCTTCGACCATAAGTTGACCTGGAATCAACACCTACAAAAAACCATAGAAAAAGGTACTGTAGCCTTCAATCTGTGCAGAAGAATGTGCGGAAAAAATTGGGGACTACAACCAATAATGACTACATGGCTCTATGCCAGAGTTATCAGACCCATGATAACGTATGGATCGGTGGCATGGTGGCCAAAGATCAAGCAGGTAGGAGTGGTTCGACGGCTCGGAGGACTGCAAAGACAAGCATGTCTGAGTGCCACCGGGGCCATGAGAACCACCCCAACAGCCGCTTTAGAGGTCTTGCTCAACCTGCCCCCACTACACATATACATCCAAGCCGAAGCCAGGTCTGTCGCGAGCAGGTTGCTTAGAGGACAAGCTCCCATAAGCAACCTGCACGGGAGAGACTACAACAAGCTATATGAGGAGTTGGAAAACGACCCGGTTACAAGAATGCCATCAGATGGCATACTTACCAGATATAGCTTTGACAAAACTTTCAAGACAAGTATAACGGACAGGGACGCGTGGAAGCGGGGGCCTCCCATCAATGCGGAAATCGCTGTCTACACCGATGGCTCCAAAACGAATGAAGGTGCAGGAGCCGGCATTTACGGAACCAAGCCGAAGATGAAAATCTCATTCAGCCTGGGCAAATATGCGACGATATTTCAAGCGGAAATCGTTGCAATACACCATTGTGCACAAGAGCTAATAAGGCATGATTTTTCAGGAAAAAACATTGTCATTATACTCAGATAGCCAAGCTGCAATAAAAGCAGTCAACTCAATGCAAGTTACCTCAAAACTTGTTTGGGACTGCATAGACGCCCTAAAAGAGCTGGGCAGTCAGAACAGACTGACCTTAGCCTGGGTACCAGCACATACAGGTTATAGAGGCAATGAAGAGGCCGATACACTAGCCCGAGAAGGAGCAAGTAAGGCCCTGAATGGCCCAGAACCATTTTGCGGTATAGCAAAAGCTGTACTAAAAACAAACACTAAATCATGGATTCAGCAGAAGTCTCAAGATTGGTGGAACAATGCATCAGGAATGAGACAGGCCAAAGAGTTTATCAAACAACCGCTGCCAACATTCACAAACTATCTACTAGGCCAGAAGAGGAACACTACTAGAATAGTAGTAGGACTTCTCACAGGGCACTGTAGGCTCAATAAACATATGAGTACAATAGGCCTGGCAGAAGAAATGCTATGCAGGTTCTGTCAGGAAGAAGAGGAAACATCAGTACACATACTATGCCACTGCGAGGGCTTGTCAAGACAAAGGTTTCTAACACTGGGAGAAGAAAAACCAAGAGCTCCCAAATTCATGGGAGTTCTAAGAACTAGCCTGTGGAGTCTCGTAAAGAAGACAGGGTTAGACAAAGAACTCTAAAACGATCTCGAGGACAAACACAATAGATCTGTAAAGGTCGCGGTGTAAAGGCTCGTAGCACGAAAGTCCCTAACATATAATCTATATAATCTAATCACGTAAAAGCTGTGACTGACACAGCTTCAGTGGGTCGTCTGTTTATTTCATTATTTATTGATTTTTATCATGTACATTTTTATATCTACCATTACTTACTGAGATAAACATTATTATTACTATTATTATTTTCAAAAATGTGATTCTTCAATCGAAATTTCGATTAGCATTATCTGAAACACAGTTCATTAACATTGCAAAATGTTTTCTGATTAACAACTAGAAAAAACATTTTAACAAGCAGAATAAACTTTTGTGAAAATTGAATCAGTTTTTGAAATTTTCTATGTATGGTTGGGTGTTCGGATGATTGATCTAAATCTATTCTTGGGCTGAAAGATATTACTTTTCTATTTCATTGTAGCTATTCAAATAATTGATTATAATGGAAACAACAAAACCATTTGCAGATTCAAAATTGGAAAAAGAGAATTCTTCAAGTCTTTCAGAACAGCTTGCTGGCCAGATAGTTTCAGGAGGTATAATACATCCAGGTATTTTCGGAGGTATTCTGCAAATTCCCCTGGAAGGAGCTTTGAAAATATCCAACAGAATATTATATGGGGAAGCGAAGAGATGCAAGATCAAATGTATTTTTTTAACAGCTGATATTTTTTGCAAAAATCAGCACCTTATGCATAATGGTGTTTTGTTAATTGGAAACAAGCCTCAATGTGATCTCATGGAAAGACGAGGAGGGCTACGCATCATATATGTGACAAGAAGGAAAAGCACAATAGTCAGTAAAATATTTCCTCGAAATATTCTTTGACATGCGGAAGAACTAGATGGAAAACCATCAACAAAACTAATGGAGATGAAGTATAATAACCGAAACTCACTGAAATGGGCACTTGAAATTATTATATACAAGGGCCCCATACCTGTGGAAGAAAACAATATACATGTGGACTTTTTTTTTGGGTTACGTATTTTTAATATTTCATTTGCTTGAGGTGGGAGTTCTAATGGACGAATCTATTCACATTTACAGTCTTCTTTTGTCATACTATTCTCATATTTCGATTGGGTAATTGATTTTAAATTTGGTATGAAAATGAATGAAATATTTATCCATGCCAGAAGACATTAAAATGTTCAGATCATTGTATTTACCTCAATTTATCGTTTTGAAATGGAACAAATTCAAGGGGAACTTCAGAGCCCCGAGAATTATAAACGGAATGGCAATTCAAATTTAAAAGTATCAAATGGCATATACGATTGAAATCAGAATGTACCTGAAGAAAGAAAGTTGTTGAAAATAAAAAATGCGAGAGGTCGACAATTTGGACTAACGATTTTTCTGGTATAATGGTATGTTCATACACCACACTCTTAATTTTACTTTATCTTTTACTTTTACTTTTAGAAAGTTGTCACAATGGAAATCAATCGAGGCGTTCATACACGGCACTTTTACTTTTAGCTTAAGGATGAGAACTTTTACTTTAAGAATGAGATAATTTAATAATCTTAGGTACTGCGCATGTGTGCATGTGAAGTCATCACAGCAAGCAGTGCCACCAACATTATAAGGAAACGTATTCTTCCGAATATTTTACAGAAATGATATAAAATGGGTGTTCTGTGAAATATCTGTCATTATTTGATACAAAATAGCAAATTGCAAATCAAAACAATGACAATAAGTAAAAGTAAAAGATAAAGTAAAATTGAAAGTGTGGTGTATGAACCGACCATAAGTCAACGAACAACCATAGTTCACAAACTCTCTTATTCTATCGTTGGCGCAAAAAAGCATAATTTCTCCTGTTCTATTTCCTCATTAACTTGCGCCCCGTATCCGCTACAAATCCCGGGAGGATTTGTTCCGTGTTGATGGTGAAAATTTCCTACACTTCACATTTCACGCAGGAATAGACCTCTCCCATCTAAGAAGATTAAAATGAGCCGTAGTGCTTCTTCCGAAGAACGTTTACATTTAATTTTATCCCCGTAGTTGAGACGGCGCGCCGTGGCGAACAGTCTTAATAAAAACTGTTCAATTACGACAATAAGGGTGTGAATTTCCGCTCATTATACCGTTACTTTCATCTTGATAACGATGCAGGTATAGAAAAGTTGGTGGAACTTTAACAATAATAAAACTCGCACGAATAGATCCCGTATGAACAAGTGAAATAGGGAATATGCATAAAATTTCAATTTCTCTCAATTTTATCGAATCTTTATTATCGGAACATTATACTTGGAGGGTATTTTTCTATTTAATATCCAAGCATCACCATTGGTCGAAACAAAATGTGACGTCAAACGATACAACATTGGATTTTCCCTGACCCTAATGTCAGATTCGAAATATTTGACAAATGTCAATTACGAAGAATGTCAACAAGAAATATTCGCATTTGAACAGGAATTTGCGTATAAGCTTCGAAAACGAAAACGGATTTAGTATCCGGAAGGTTAACGATAAGTATTTTCACACATATATTAGTTGTTATTATTTTTTTGATAGTCAAATTTGCGTTCTACGAGAAGTTGCTGACTAATTGGACTTGTTCTATCCAGAACGAACTGTTTTTCAAAGACTCAGCAACTTTTCGGGTAGATTAAAAATCTGCCCTTTTACAAATGATGACGTTCAAACAGTTCCTATCTAGAGTTTTGTTCGTGAAAATGTCTTCATTTGCAAACTTACCTTTACAAGATTCGGAGATTTTTGAAATTTTTTAAAGTGGGGATTTTTTTGTTGAGAAACCCTGTATATCGTCTGGATTCCTTCACACGATTTTCACTAATTTTTCCAGAAGATTCTCTCTTGTGTAAACCTGAACAGAGTAGATAGCACTAATACAGCATCGGAACTGAAAACCAATTTTTAGTCCCACAGATCAACTTTTTTGTGTCGGTCTTCATGACGATCACAAATCTTGTTGAGAAAGGGAGAATAGAATTTCGACATGTCGCGACGGGTCGAGTGAAAGTCTCCACGAAATCCACATCCCAGTTCTTCGCTGCAATCTCTTTCCTTTCGTCCAAAGAAATTTAATTTATCTGTCATTCAAAACTAGGAGATCCAGCGGAATGAAATAGATCGAGAAATTGATGATATATTTCTCCAGGGAATTTTTGCGAGAGATCGCTTACGAGTGAAATAATACAAGGGCGTTTGAGAATGAAGTAAATAACTGCCCTTGAATTATTTTATTCACACTTCAAGCTGAGGAATAGATTGTATTCACAATTATTAAAAAAATTGCTTGTTCCTAACCAACTTTTGGGGTTGGAAAGTGACCAACTGTTCCCTGTGAGTTCAGATTTCAAAGCTATACATATATAAAAATATTCATCACGGGTATGCTTGAAGACTGGCTTTAAATCAAATATTCTAAATGAACAATTTGTTCAGGCCAGCCTCAACTCACCTACACTCAAATCGTTCATTCATATATATATATATATATATATATATATATATATATATATATATATATATATATATATATATATATTTACCGTGTGACACAGACTCATGGTACACCCCCGTTTTCTCCTTTGTTTTTTAGCTATATTCTTGAAATTCGGAACATTGACTATGCTCACTGAACAGCATTTCTCGACATATCTGAAAGAAAAAACAACTTTCAATTTTTCCGGAAATGACATCAACTTTCGATTCTTGAATGGGACACCCTGTATATTTTTACATGATCGGCTAGAGATGATCATGAGGAATCCAACGATACCAGGTTTTATGGTGTTATCTCCAATGACTGCGGAGATATCGCCATTTATATTATCCATAAGCTCAACGAGTAGGAGAGAGAAGCTTTTTCTGGCGGGTCAATCCAATTCTCTCTCCTACTCCTTGATCTTATGGATAATATAAATGGCGATATCTCCGTAGTCATTGGAGATAACATCATCAAACTTGGTATCGTTGGATTCCTCATGATCATCTCTAGCCGATCATGTAACAATATACAGGGTGTCCCATTCAAGAATCGAAAGTTGATGTCATTTCCGGAAAAATTGGAAGTTGTTTTTTTCTTTCAGATATATTGAGAAATGCTGTTGAGTGAGCATATTCAATGTTCCGAATTTCAGAATTATAGCTAGGAAAACAAAGGAGAAAACGGGGGTGTACCATGAGTTTGTGTCACACGGTATATATATATATACATATATATATATATATATATATATATATATATATATATATATATATATATATATATATATATATATATATATGTATGTTGTTGTTGAGTTCGGGTTGAACCGCGTCTGGAGTTTTGTTCTCGACGTTTCGGCTCCGATTTTGGAGCCATTTTCAAGAGGTGAATGTGACTTCACGCTGAGGTCTCAATCTGCCTACTCCTCAGGTGTTGTCACAGGGGGCAAGGGTTTGTGACTTGACGCCGGGGCCTCAATCTGCCTACTCCCCAGGTCTCATCACGAGTTCTTTCTAAGGTCTCAATCTGCCTACTCCTTAGATCGAACTGAGGTATCGAGGGATGTTGGGTAGGATTTATAGCAGCGGGTGCTACTAAAGGACCGTCGGATGTCTTGGTGGGGACTGGGCATCTGGAAATTAGGGGTTTCCATGCAGTTGGAAGTCTCTGGCCGTCGTCACGTTTATTTAAGCAGGAAGGTCGCTTCTCGATTTCGATGGCCTCGCGAATTATACGAGCTTGTAGTGTTTTTGCTGTGGCGATGGTCTTAGTGTTCGCAAAGTCTATATTGTGTCCTGTCTCTTGATGATGTTTGGACAGAGCTGAAGATGGGTCTGATTTTCGGACAGCAAGTTGATGTTCGTATACTCTACTTGTCACACGTCTGTTGGTCTGGCCTACATATGTTCTATGGCAATCAGAACATGGTATTTCATATATACCCTGTGATTCGTTGACAATTTTGTCCTTGGGGGAGCGGAGGAATGTGGAGATTTTGTTGCTGGCTGTAAATATATATATATATATATATATATATATATATATACATATATATATATATATATATATGTAGAAATTGATGTTTTCACGGATCTTCGTTATACAAGATGAATTTTTCTGGGTTTTTATCCGTTAGGTATTTTCTGATTTGTTCGACGTTTCGAATTCCATTTTGAATTCATTTTCAAGAACTGTGAGCGAATATCTGTCCATACCGTCCTGGTCAATCACTCCCCTTACGAAGCAACCAAGCAAGAGCTAGCAAAGACTTCAATTGTCTGTTCTCCACGGAAACTGGTTTTTATAATGACTCTCCTCAGTCATTATCCGACTGCGTCCGATATTAAGGCTGCATCCTGCCCATCCAGGTATTATGTAGAAATTGATGTTTTCACGGATCTTCGTTATACAAGATGAATTTTTCTGGGTTTTTATCCGTTAGGTATTTTCTGATTTGTTCGACGTTTCGAATTCCATTTTGAATTCATTTTCAAGAACTGTGAGACGAATATCTGTCCATACCGTCCTGGTCAATCACTCCCCTTACGAAGCAACCAAGCAAGAGCTAGCAATATATATATATATATATATATATATATATATATATATATTCCACATATCGTAAGAAAAAGTAATCTCATTCCAAGTAACAAACAAACAAAAAATTAGTGCCAAAATACTCCTAACCATCAAACAACTCAATTTGTTACGACAATGTCAACAAGAATCGATGAAAAAACTAGAAGTCCATATTTAAAGACAAAGTTTATGATGAAATCTATTGAACGAAATATCGTATTGAAAATTGGTTCATATCAGAGCATAAAAAATGTGGAACAGTATTGAAAGTGACCCTGACTTTTTTTATATCATTCGAAATGGGGACCATAGAGCCAAAAAACGAAATTCGACAATTCTAGTTTTTGGCGAATACTTCAACAGCAACCGCTGACATTCTGGATCTGATATGGATTGTTCTAGTTCCCCAAAATAGGAAACTTCCAAACTAGCAATAGTGGGCTTACCAAAAAAAGCCTTTATAGCCCTCGACAAGTGATTTTTCCACCATCTGCGGCTGAAGAATTGAAAATACACGATTGAAATATTTGCTATGGAAACATGTTCATACAAATTCACCTCGAAATTCACTTTCTTTCACCCATCGCGATATCGAACGTCAATTCAAGACTTTCATTCCCTAGCTTCAACCTGGAAACTCTTGTCAGGGAATCGACTGTGTCAATAAACAGCTCAGTCGAGCATTATTGTTCGGTAGTCACAGCTCAGAAAGAGATGATTGTACGGATTGAAATGAGGTTTGTTGGGAACCGAATCCCGATTCGACCTACTACTCGAGAAACAAAGGAAAGTTCAGGGAGCTTTGGAGAATAATGGAACACGTTAATACCACGAAGCAACCCTCAACCCCTCAAGAAACTAATTGAAAGGATTAACAGAACAATGTCGAACTTTTCTATTATATGAAATATTCCTTGTATCGAATTTAAGTGAAAATCGACTACCGTCATTTCAGCTTCCCAAAGTTCTAGAATCGATTACTGAGTATCCGTTTTAGATTTTCTACGTGATGTCGAATTGTTGCTGTGCGTGAACACAACTTCAAGGTTTTACTGAACCTCCGAAGCAGCTTATAAAAGAACATTATTTCGTTGGAATCTATCCTTTGTTTGGCCGCAGTGGTAGTGGGATTGGCTGTTAGAACCATCTGACGAGTTACAGGAAGTTTCGAGTCGTTCTATTTGCTCGTGCGCTGACAATTATTTTAGCAAGAAGTATTCAGTCTGTTAGAACGTGGCATTCCATTCGAGTATGAAACAAGAAGGATCCATTCAGATACAAAAATGCTCCGAAGGATTATCAGATATCATATGATATGAAACATAATGTTGCCTTCCCAAAAAATGCATGGACATAGATGCAGATATATGGATAGATGCATTTATTCGACAGTTTTTCACGCTATGTTCACAGCATGTCATATTTTTAATATAACTAGTCCTAGTGGGACATGTTATGATACTTATATATGATGAACGCTCGCATTGTACATTATGGTATATGGTATAAAATGCCTAATACATTACAAATATATGAACATTTAGTGCTTAATCAATAATTCAGTAGTTGACAATTCAAAAATTGTCACGACAGTGGTCTCTGATATAGTAGTTTTCACAATAAATGGTATTGACTGAAGGATTATAATAAAGATATAGAATAAATAGAGCTTTTTGAAGATTGGTTTGAAAATTGTCTGTTACCCAACATTCCGCCAAACAGCTTTAAAGTAATGGACAACGCAAGCTATCATAGTCGACAATTGCAATAAATTCCTGGCTCAAAGATTACGAAATTGAAGATTCAAAACTTCATGGCTGCCTACTACTGCGTGTTCAATCCCATAGAGCTTATGTGGCACCAACTTAAATCGAGCGTGCGCGGAAAAAATACTTCTTCGACTTTAAGTGGTAGTGTGGTAGAATTAATTAGGAACTGTATGAATGACATTCCTACCGAAGGTTGGAAAAGTTCTGTTAGTCATATTATAAATGTTGAAAACTCGTTCCTTTCTGTAAAATCAATTGCGCCAATTATAATTAATTTGGATGAGGATAGCGATAGCGACACTGTACTAAATATAGAATAGAATTGTAACATTTAAATAAATTACTTGTATATCTCCTACATTATGCAAAATTCAAATTTCTTAAGTTCGACCCTGTAGCACATTTGCATCTTTTACCAGATGATTTTCTACACAATGGGATTAAATCGGGTTGTTTATTGCAGTTAATATGCCATTTACTGTGAAAAATACTATACCTAAGGCTGTATTTTTAGTTGAAAGCTATACGATATTGATGTTGCGTAGCAGTCAACACATCTTTTTTATATCGCTCGGTCTTTCTATACGTGTGAAAATAAATCCGCATGACTTGAGAATCGGGCACCTGTTCCAGTTAGTAACCGAGTAGCTTTTTTGAGACGTGAAAGTTGAAGTTGAGCATCATGAGAGTTTCCCTATAAGATTTTCCCATATAAGCTGTTTGAGAGTGGAATAGCCCGAAGTATGTATTTCTCAACACCTCAATGCTGACAACTATACGAAATAGTATAGACCTCTGTTCAATTTTTCTGTATCCATATACCAGCTAAGGAAGTGATCGATTGTAATGCCTAGAAGTTTGCATTGTGCACCTGAAATATATATATTATTACTGAAAGTACTCAGATTCTGAGTATCGACGTACATTGTTAATTTATGTTTTGAAAGATGATGGTCCCAGAACCGAGCCCTGAGGTTCTCCATGGGCGATGGTTTGGAGAGCAGAAGTTTTTTCCCCTATTTCCACTAACTGCTTTCATTGGTTTGGTAGGACAGTAGCAGTTTGAGAGGTATATCTCTGATAACGTAACCTACTCACATAATAGACAATCCTGAGAGACGAATTCAAACGCCTTGACAAATCGCACATGGTTGAAGTTTATGTTAATTCGTATCTCCTGAGCCCTTGATTAACCCAGTGTTCTTTGAATATTACAGCGTATTACAGGGAATTTCTTTCATGCGAATCTGTCAATGAAAAAAAATATGATTGCGTGTGATGATAACCTCTTAAAACTCGGGTCATGAGCTGTTGTATCATCCTAGATGCTCATTATTAAACTTTAACGAAAGCATAAAAAACAGATCACCTATGTTCTATCGATCAGCATATGCTTAGTTTATTACAAATTGTTCCAACTGATCAGGCTTTTTCAAAACAAGGAAAGATGTACGTTCCACTGAAATATATCATGTATTCCCGTCCATCACAATCGTTTATCTATGAAGTTTTATGTCCTTCAATATAAAGTTCATTTTTTTAGATTTTTACATTCTTTTTCAGTATAGCTATTTCATTCACTGAGGCGATTTCTAATTCTCGGTCTGCATTGGAACATTTCCATAATGAATAACTTAATTAATTAATCTAGGAAGTTAACGTCGACCTACTAATCAAAATTGAACTATGGAGTTGAGAGTTGGCTGTCAAAACTGAAAAACCGTTGATAGACTTTTCGTGAATGTCTCTTTTGGGGCAAAAGAAGAGGAAATATTTCTTTATTATAAAAGGTCAAAGCTCGTTTGAAATAATTTTATAATAATGTTTTGGACAAACATTTTAATATTTTAACCCAAATGAGCACTTATTGTAATGTTCATGTCTACTCAGAGTAATGTTCTACTATTGTTCTGTACTTCAATTTTGGACGAGTATCGCACTGAGGATGGCGTAAAAGCCAAAAGCGCTTTGCAATTGATAAATGAATTATTTACACGAATTACGAATCTATACCTAGTTTATTATAAATGTCCTCACTAATCCGGAATTACTTGTTCGATTTTTTAACTTTCATCGAATTTAAATGAACTAGCTAATTCCACAGTTTCCATTTCGTCATTCTCGCTCTGTCGGTGCTCTTTCATTTTATAATTATAATAATAATATCGATTTTATTGATGCAGGCGAAAAATACATTAGCACACAAACAAGGTAAGTACTAGTGTGTATAAACGATGATAGAAAAAAATAAAAATATCATACAGTAGAGATGCTGAGACAAAAAAAAGAATATTTATACTTGAACCCACTGCCTGCAGAGCAAAAGGCAAAGTTCGCTCTCCTGAAATTAGTTGCCCAATTTCAAGAGTGGCGCTCTTCCACTTAAACTGGTGGTTATAAAAATTCTTAAGTTGCTATTATCAACGGACACAAAGTAGTAAGAATATTCCAATAACATCATACACCAAATGGTAGAAGCAAAAAAAATAAAAAAAAATATATAATAAGCAAAAAAAAATTAGAAACATCGATGAACTTCTGTATCATTATTATGCAATCAACTTTTTTACCAATAACGCTAAATTGACCTTTTTCTTGAAAGATGCAACGGAAGATAAATATTTCAATTCGTTTGGGATATTATTGTATGTTTTAGAAACATTATATGAGATTATGCTCTCTAAGGCCTGTGAAATATGGTCGCGCCTGCGCAGTCCACATATTAATCTTACACAAGAATTCTGAATCAATTGAATGCGTTTGATTTCTGCTTCAAATAGTGCAGGACCATAGACACAATCTGCATGATCGAACCTTGAAAGTACAAGAGTGTTGCACAGAATTATCTTGCTTTTTTGATTCAGTATCTTTCTATTAGAAAAAATCATCTTCAGGTTGCAGAGAGCTCTCTGAATTGTATAAGACACATGTTTTCTATACCTAAGGTCAACATCAAGAGATAAGCCTAAATTGTTTTCACAATGTGAGAAAGTTAATCGACAGTTATCCACATAGAGATTGATTTTATCCTCAACACGACTACGCTTGTTCTTACTACCAAACAGAAGCGCTTTCGATTTGGAAGGATTGATTTTCAAACAAAAGCTATTTGAGAGGTTCATGAGACGACACAGATCTTCATTCATCCTTCCACAAGCTGAATCAACTTCCTGTTCGTGAAAAGAAAAATAAAGCTGAGTGTCATCTGCATAAAAGTGGGAAGTGAAATTCAAGATACTCTTGTGAAATTGTGAAGTATACAATTTGAAGAGCAACGGGCCAATTATGGATCCCTGTGGTACTCCACTTATTATTTTAGATTCTGTTGAAGAAATTTCATTTGAAATTACCACCTGACATCTGTCATTCAGGTAGTTTTCAACTAGGATGCGAGATCCATCGGAAAATCCGATATGTTTCAAAAGCGCTAACATCAACGAGTGATTCAACCTGTCGAAGGCTTTGGTATAATCTATTAGAACAAGAACACAAAGTTTATTATTATCCAACGTGTTGTATATATCATCAGTGATTTTACTTAGAGCCGTCGCACAACTAAAACCTTTTCGAAACCCTGATTGGTTCTTTGGAAGAATTTCATTAGAAGCTATATAGTTTCTGATTTGTCTATCAATTATTTTTTCCAGGCCCTTGGAAATGGTGCAGAGAATACTTATAGGACGTAGATCATTGAAGGGTACAGGACAACTGATTTTTGGTAACGGAATTACGTTCGCTTTTTGATTTGATCGATAACAGCGTCCTGTATACTTCGTCCGCATTTGTGAGTGAGAAATTAAATTGTATGTCGTTCTTCAGTTTGTTATTGACATAAAACTCGCGAATCGTCTCATCACACCCAATAATTCCATCAGTTGATGCAGATATAAAAAATTCGTTAATTTCTTCCGTAGAATCCAGATGAGCCGGAAGAGTATTTGTTTTTTCATTTCTTATATTCAAAAAAAAAAGATTATATCACAAGTATAACAAAAATGAAACAATGGGTGAATGAAATAAATCAGCCTACTCATATATGAACATTTATAAATGGAGAGTAATGCGCAGTAAAACAGTTCATTTATTATAAGATCTAAGTTTAGATTTCAAAGAATTTGAGGCACTAGAAGGAGATTCTACAAATTTTCGCTTCTTGTCTTCTTCCTCACGCGTAGAGATGAGATTCTCAGTAGCTTCAGACGGAATGAAATCCAGTCCTACACTATTCTTCAGCTCCTCATAACTGTAGGCGACATTGTCAATTACAAGGGCATTATTGCGAATAATTGAACTGGGAAAAGTCACTTTAGCTAGCTTCAGTTTCATGCTCATAAATTTGCGTTTGATGTAATCTTCTTTAGCAAAGTCTTGTGAAATGAAAATTTTGTTTTTCTTAAGAACATCAGTCATTAATCGTGCTTTACTCAATATTTCAGTTTTCAACGAATATTGTACCACCTCAGCCACAATCGGGCGAACATTTTCGTCAGAATTTGAACCAAGTCTAAAGATGTCACGGAAATCACAAGAGCGGCATTTAAGTTGCAACGTATTATTGATTGTATTAATAAAATCGTCTGTTATACTTTTCTCCGTGTCCGGCAAACCATAGACAACTAAATTGGATTTTTTTGTTCTACGTTCGAGTTCCAACGTTTTCTGTTTCAACAATTCGTTTTCTTTACGGAGATCTTCATTGCACTTTTTTAATTCAAGAATTCCCGAGCCTAGCGATTTTTTGAGTTCAGCTATTTCTTCCTTAATTTCTTCATTATCAGAAATAATGATATCGTATAAATCTTGTAAGGTCAGGCTCATTATATCGTAATTTTCAAAGCAAGTAAATTATCAGGAGGAGAACGGATGGACCTGAGCGATGTGAGAGACTAACCACACTTGACTTTTGGAAAATAGATTCGCCTTATCGTGTGTTGTCGGTGCTGTATCCCCTCTTGAATGAATTTGAAGCGAATATGTGCCTCACTTACAGCTTGGTATGATCTGCTACTGTCCTTGAACGTTCACCAATTCATAATTTCTTTATGAGGTAGATTTTCACCACAAAACTAAAGCATATCACGTAACAGAGGATACACAATGATGTGGTAGAAAAACAATATTTACTATCAACTTGTTCTCGACTTATGACCGCTTGAAGAGGAACGACACAAACGTGTGTATGTGTATAGAGAGAGAGAATATAAATCCATTTTAGTCTATTTCGATTTTTAATTTTTTGTCAATCAATCCTAACCTTCCAATTTTTCAAGAGTTCCAAAGGAATTTAATTGTTTGAATGATACATGATGAAATAATGACATTTTAAGAGCTTCACCGTAAACACAGTGTTCTGGTCAAAATGGAAAAAAACACATTTCTGCCTTCGAACAAACGCAATTGAAATAACTTATCATCAAGCTATATACAACGAAACTTTGTTATACGTAACCTGAGCATACTCAAATTCGGTTTTCTTTCGATTTCTCTGTCAGTATTCAGTTCTGCCGACAGTCGGAAGCAGATACGACTAATTCAAACTCGGTATATCATTATTATTCTGTGTTGACTCTTCCGAACTTTTATTGTGCTCTACATTCTGTGACGTTCCTACGTGCATAGGTATTTTATTTCAGTTGACTGAAACGAGTTTTGTATACCAGAGCATCATTTTTCATCATTAAAATTGGAGTTAAAATTATTATAGTGGCAGATATTCGGTGCACATTATAAAAGATTGCTTTTTGGATTATTTTTTCGAATCGAGTGGTGGTATTTGAGACTGTTATTCTTGAACAAATATCAATCGAAATAAGAGACACGCCCACGATATACAAGGACCGAGACAAGGACGCACATAAAATCCGTACCATATGCTTTGTTCTTTATAAACATAAATTTTTGGACTTTGAAATTGCAGTTAGTTTTCGCTGGAAAAATTAGTACTGAAGTGGGGCTATCTCCATTTCTATTCTGGACCTGTCCAATTTGGCATTGAAATATACCTAATTGAAATCGTTTTTATACTACAAATTTTGGAAACTACGAAAGCCAAAAATTGTTCAGTTGCCAACTTATAATTTTCCTTGAACATGGATTTCACCAAAAAAATTTCGATTTCCGAATATTTCCGGACAATGACCTGGAAAAGAACTCATTATGCCATCGATCCGTAATATATTTCTCTTCAGATAATATTTCCCTATGGTCCAATATCGCTATAAATAATGCTTTGGGTACCATAATGACCGTAACAGCAATTTTTCAATATTTAGACATGTCATCAGTACATATACTTACATATTAATTCTACCCAGAAAGATTTAGAATACTACCCTGTGAAACACTTTCATAAACACCTTCATCAATATCCGCACGATAAACAATATGATAATGAAATTGTATTCTCGTAGGAAAAGTATCTCAACCCTCTAGTCGAACACTTCTTCTTGTCAAAATTACTCTTCATCACATCAATATATTTCATGGTATTTATCATTGGCAATAAGATCTATCATTATTTATTATTCTTTCGTCAAATAAAATATTAACAGAAAATACACACTTGAAGAAGTGCCTTACGAGGTACCGTATCAAGTGGGCATCGCGATCGAATCTCAAAATACTAAATCAGTTTTTAGTTTTCGGTTTGAGCACAAATATCGATAACTCGTCTATAAGTTCCTATCGCTCGGGTTTGTCTCTCATGATTGCTTCCTTCCATGTCATCAAGATGGGCATGATAATGATATAAAGAAAGTAGGGTCCCGCTTGGTAGTTGTCTCTCCACTGCATCAAAATATCAAAGGTTCAACGGCCGTTTCTGTGAATATTTCTATCGTATGTTAAAAATCCCATTTGAAGCGGGACATTTTCGATCAATTACAGCGATTATTTCCCTCAATGCGAATAAACGATGAAACAGTTGAAGGCTAGACTGCTTTTACAGAGTTTTACAGCGATTATTTTTTTCACTTGTCAAAATGTGACGTTTTTGGCATTTCAACCAATAGTAGCGGGTTATTCTATGGTTATTCTAGCCAATCATTGGGTATTATACTGATAAAACTGGCTGGTCCTTTCGATTGTTTCGATAAAACGTTGTTTACCTTTGAACTGTAAAAACTATACGGTTTACCGCGTCGATTCTATTGAACTGGCTCATATTTATATAAATTATCGTGAATGAACAGTTACCTTATTATTAATAGTCATTCACTTTTCACTTTTTCAGCATAATAATAACATAACACATTTCAATGAACACTCAAACACGTAAATAGTTCATAACCTCAACTTTATGACAGATATAGCGATTCAAATATTTAAGGTTTCCTTCAAATGAAGATGGCGTACAATTAGTTTTCATTAAATACAATTCATTTTTTGTTGTATGAGAAGAAACCGTTGTATGCAGATTTTCATGTCATAAAAAATTTTCAATTATCAACCTTGTACAATGACAATGAGAGGTGTGACGCCATCTCTTGGTATCGTCATATCCTATTCAATGCGTAAGCATTATATCTCTTCTGGATCATAGAGGGCCTACATCGTTGTTTGACATTTCAAATCAGTAAAATGTTCACCTTTTCTCGTTTCCTTCTTATGTAAATGAAATACTGATCAGTTAAATTGTTCTTCCTTCTATTTGTTCAAAAAATAATCTTTCCAAATACAACTCGTTCTTCAAATTTAATAAGATAAATTTTCATTTTCGAAACACTCAAACTTTTTTATTTTGAGGCAAAAGCATTCAAACAAACCGAATTAGATAAAATCACTCGTCCTACGGACTCGTGATTTTATCAATCGGTTTGTTTTCATACTTTTGCCAAATAAAAAAGTTTTTGTGGAAAATAAAAATTTATCGATTAAATTTGAAGGACTCGTGGTATTACCTTTGATTAAATGCACTAGACCTTTTAACCGATTAAAATGTTCGAAATAAACCGGGCGTTTGGATCACTTTTCAGGTACTATCTCTGGTACTATATTGTTTCTGTGTTCGATTTTGATGTTTCCTGAGTTAACGTGTTTTCTGGAAATAATCTAAACATATATCCCTCCTTCACCAAGTTCAATCGACCAAAATGCGTGCATTTCCATGATTTTCAAAATTTTGCTTTCAAGCAAATGCTTTCGTGTATAATAATTTAAAATAAAATCCCTCGACCTGCGGTCTCGGGATTTTATCAAATTATACATTCAAGTCATTTGCTAAGCAAAATTTCGAGAATCATGGAAGTGCAACACACATTTTAACCGATTAAACTTGGTGCACTCGGGATATAACCCCCGATAAATTCTCGGCGGGACATTTTCGGGCTGGTAAATACCCGGTAGGTATCGAAAAATACCCACTCGGTCCGTGTATCTATAGTAACGATTTTTAAAATGTACATTTGTCATCTTGACAGGCATAAATATTGAATTTTAAGCGTCGTTGTTTCAACTCCGGAAATATTCTACCGAATTACACTCGTGCATCAAAATGAGCCTGATAATTTTCCATTCAAGCATGTTCTCAGTAAAAAAACTACATTCGGTTATATTGATATTTCAGGCTCTTTCGCCAAAATATGAAAATAAACTCATGCAATTTTTAGACAACATGCTTTTATGGAAAATTATCGATAATTTTGAAGCACTTGTGTGATTACTTCCGACAATTTTTTCATTATTTCCTTCAATAATATTGGATATTTTGTTTGGAATTTCTAGTGGAAGTGTCCCATAATTCATTCATTTTCTCACTGAAGAGCTCAAGAGATGATTTTCTCTGAGCAAAACACGTCTTGTCTGATTTTGACTGAATTAGTATCTTGATGAGTGAGATGTTTTCTACAAATAACTCAATATTTCGCTTTGGATATTTCCTTGTATGCTATCTATCTCATCCGATTTTTATAAGTTTGATATACAAATTGAGCAAGAAAAACGGATTTCTATGTAACCCAGTGCCTGTGGTACCAAACGCCTATAAACCATGTGTCTGTATTTTTTTGATTTTACTTCTCTCATAGAACTTGTAATATCTATTTTTTGATTCGGAGAAGAAGACAGAAAAGAATTCAAAGTATTTTTATTATTCACACACTTCATCCGTACAGTAGTTGCATTTCGTCTCCCGAAGCTCCAATATTTCTGAAGTCGACCACTCTTCCACTTAGGACGTCGACTTGAAAATTCAATAACTACTTCGGATGGATCCCGAAAACTTTTATAAAGCATTGGTCGAGAGTCAATACGGCAAAGTTTTATTAGGCTTTCGAAGATGCAGCAACTTTCATCATAACACATGTTCTTTTGGGAAATATGGAGGTTCGAAGCGGATGAACATGGACGCAACACAAATTTAAAGTTTTATTAGGGAGGAAAATGAATTGTTCCTGTTATGTTTTTTTATCAGACTGATGTGGTACAATGTTTTGAATAAGAGGTGTTGTCTGTTACTAACAAGAGTCTCCAGAATTCAAACAGTTTGTGTCAAATGAAATGTTTAACGTCAAATATACAATGAAAATGTTCAATGAAATTAAACATTTATTCACGTCGAACAAGTAAAACTTGCCTACTTTCGCCTCTGAAAAGGGAACACAAAACACACATAACCTCAAAAATAGACGAATATGGTTCAGAATCAATGTGATTCTAGTTTTGAACCGTCTTGATTACGTTTCAAATCGTAGTTGATGTGACGTCACTGTTTCAACGCCAAAATGAATACATCAGTACCAGAAAACGCCTAAGATTTCTGGTGTACATGAATATGTTGATTATACGTACATCTAGGAATACGAGTGCAGTCCCAAGATGGTCTTTCCCGGTTCACTCAAGTCGTAATAACTAGGTATCGAATTACGTCACTACTAGTACATTTTTTTGGTAAAATTCAAGGCCAACTTCAAAGTTGAAAGTCAATTGTATGTCTTTAGGAAATTTTGAAATTCATTCCCCCCCTGTATCTTCGTTGTTATTTTTCAACATCAAGTCTATTATAAGTTTCAATATACAACATACTTTGCCTGTAGTTGAAGAGTTGACTTCATCTTGCAGTTCATTCCACTCATGTTCCATCACCACTTCCATTGTCTCCATTTTTCAAGATTTGCTCAAAAATATTTCAAAAATTGTAAAGGAAAAAGAAACTTCAACAATATCAGTCTATCATCACTATGCACTGAAACGATCAGGTTCACCTCAACTCAATAAAAAGTGGTGATAACTGACAGCTACATAAGTATCAGCAATGACCCTAGAGAATGAACCTTCTAATAACTTTAACTGGTAGTTACACTTGACTGTTATAGTGAATACAATTCAAGAACTGTCGGACGTCATCGATGATGACATAATCAACGCATTGGTACCAATCCATTGATGGAAATACGTTGGAACGTTAAGTAATTATATTGAATTTCAAATTTGGCGCCTGTTATCTTTGTCATTTGGTTGGCAGCACTCTCAATGTTGCCGCAATTTGGTTGAAGTATGTTATTTACCAATTGACAATTGTCATTCAAAACTGACAGTTCGGTGTCTTTTTGTTACTCAAAATTAGATAGTTGTGAGAAAAGAAAGCTAAATCAAATACAACTTGATAAATTATATTTTCAATCTACAGTAAGATATTCATTTTTGTGTTGCAGCAGATTTGAAGTCAAGTATGTGAATGTCATTGCGATTTCTCAAAATAATAAAGATATCGAAGCTCACAAACCACCTAGAGGCTTATTAATACAGCAGTACTAGATTAATGAGTAACGATATTATACTATGTAGGAACACGGTAAGTATTTGCAGTTTATTGTAATGCTGAGCATTTTAAAGTGGACTCAATTTAAGTATTCGCACCCTGTATATGAAAGCTTCATATACAATGTATCAAAATTCATTTGAGAATTCCTCTCACGAAACACCCAATGAAAGAAGTCTTTGTTTCAGTCTAGACGAGATATGAGATTCCAATGTGTAAACTTTTTGATAGACAAAACATCGCCTTCGCGTGGGATCAGCCGACGGACAGCGCTGTGTGGGCGGCAGGCTCGAGAAAATAGATTTTTGCAAAATCTGCAAAAATTACGGGCATTGGCTCGAATGGAGAGTGGACGAAAAAGTCGCTCTTGGAAGTTGATCCGGAGACACGGTTAGGAGTCGAACAGGAAGAAGTTCGAAGGAATGAAAAACCTCGCGTACGCGAGGGGACGGCCTGTCAAGGTTTGTCCCCTGCCAAAATTAGGGGGGCGCGTTTCATTACGAGAATCTAATTACGGTCGGAAGAATCGGGACAATAAATAACGTCAAATTGATTCGTGTGCAAGGTGCCATATCTTGGAGAAACCAAGAAATCTATGGAATGGAATGGAAACAGCCATGCAAGATAGACAGAAGACTTGGTATATCAGTTTTTATGTGTGTTAACGTAAATAACCATTTTTTTCACTTTTGGGAAGAGAAGCCATCATTAATTTTATATCTGTTGTTCGAATCACAAATTGAGACATCTTTCTGACATCGAGTAGTTATTGAGATGGGCCGTAGGGCGGCCTATAATATACATTTAGCCAGTAGGGAAAATTAGGAAGCATTTATAGATATAAGTACAGATTTTTGTGTTCTGAGTAAACATTTTTCTGTTCGTGGAATTTTCATTATTCTTACGCATAAAGAAGACCATTGCCGGTCTCAGTTCATTTTTCAATTTTTTGATTAAACTAAATAGAACGGTAAATGCCATTTTTTTGTTATGAATTGTTTTCATTGCATGTTTACATTTGTTATCTATTTTGTAAGATCCTATTTTCATTTCGTTGCTAATATATTGCTTATGGTTATCAGAAGATTTCTTTTCCTATAAGCCGCCCTATTTTCAAATTTCATAGTATACGAAGAAGCAGAAAAAATCCTCAAGTTTCTCACTAAAGACCCTTTTTTCGTGCAGAGGGCAGAATTCATGTTTTTTTCCGACATAGCCTTAAACATCCAAAAATTTGACGTGGAGAAATCTACGTCTGGTAACAGCAGCTGCCATTAACGAAAACAATAAACTTTTGCCATTATTACAACAAGTGACGTGCGGAGGGATTGTTATCTGTTTTGATTCGTTTTCGTGGACACGCGGTTCATGTAAAGCGAAGGAAAATATAAGGAAGTTCATGCAGAACAACAATAACTCTCGCAGCCGTTTTATCTGGTGATTTAGCGTTGGGATTATTTTTGCTAAAGTGTGAACTAGTTGAGAAGTGTTGATAAGCAAGTGATAATTTCGAAAAAATACAAAAATAATACCCTTTCAGCAATTACCACACTAGTAACAGAGCGGTGGGATTGTAAAGTTGTCTATTCTGTAAATATATACTGATACAGATAGGTTGAAATAGAGGTACAGTGTTAGAAAGAAAATATTGAGGGATTATTGTGGGTACCTAGAAGAGCAATAAAAGTAAAACAACGATCACAAAACCTACCGTTCGTTACATTACAAATATGGAAAAATCTCGATTTTTCAATATAGTTTGGCTGTAGCTATTCAAAATTATCGATTTGAAACTCTGGAACGGCATATAACTCGAAGTTCCCTATTGGAAAAATAGGAAAGAAATTTTTCATGGACGAGCTTCCATATTCCAAGGAATGATATAAACGTACCTATTAATTAGGAAGGTTTATGAATATTTGATTTTTCTTATTCCATTTTAAAGACGTAACTTCGATTCATATCCAACAGTTTTTGGATGGTATCAGCTATGGCTTTGTAGCAGAGACTTCTGACTGACGATTGATAAACCAGCCCTTAGTGTCCTCGGTAGCTCAATAGTAAGATATGTATCTAGAGTTCTAGAGTATTGTGGATTGTGGGTTCGAATCCCGCCTGAGGAAATTGGTCATAATTCCGCATGCCTCCAGTCATCATCACATCCGCTAATAATAATACACCACACAAAAATCTTTCCTTTGAAATATGTAATTGCCTCAAGTGACCATATCTCTGTCTCGAACCTATTACAAAATCATATCACTGCGAAGCCAAGAACCATAGCAGCTTATTCCTAGCCCCATTTGTTTCTAAGTCAAGCAATTTGAACTGGTCTGTTACTCCTTGGAACATCCCCCACCCCCACTGCCTCATGATTATGGATTTACTCAGCAAATCTCAAGACTATAAAAAGAAATCAACAGGAAAACACGTTTTACGAGATCATAATCCAGCTGAATAGCAAGTCGGTTGAATCTTTGTTTGTGGTTTATGATTCAATTACATTTTACATTGTAATCAAAAGGCGCGAGGCGGCCATTAAAAATGCAATTCCTCCCTATCGCTCTCATAACGCCCTACAGTTCTGCCAACTTCAGACGTCGAGTGAATATCCCCATCCTTCGGTCGCGGAGTGGCGAGAGAGTGCCGCATTGTTGAAATTCAGGGGCGTGCAGGGCGATCTACAAAGCGGAACTAATAGAGAGCAAATCGAAGTCTGACGTCGGGAGTGCTGAATGATAGATGTGGGGGAGGGGATTCTCCTGCGCTCCGGGAAGGAGGAGAAAATATTTCCCGAACTTCTTTCAATGGATTAATATTGTATTCTTCGGTGCACGGATATCCGCAAGAGACGGTATGGCGGCACTGAGATAAGGACGGACTTTTCGTCACGGAGAATTTAAAATTTGAAGAGAAGCGATAATAATAATCAGTTAAACACTTTGGTGATCCAATATTTTTTTTAAGAAAGGTTGGTTGGGTAACAGGATCAATTATTTTTCAAAGAGGACTGTTTATCTGCGAAGCTTTCGTCAAATTTATTACCTTCATCAGGAAAACAAAAAAACATGTCCAAATTCATACATTTCTGCTCGAATACGAGGAAGGTGAAAGGAAATCACCTAGCATTCAGAATTTTTCCACATGACAAATTTGGCATACTTTAATATTCTTCAATATTTTTTCTGTTCGTTTTGTACCATTTTAGAAAGTAATAAGTGAGTTAGTAAGTGTTCCATATTTCTATATAATTTTTTTGAAAAAAAAACATTGTTTTCTTGCCGATGTTTCGAATTCAATCATATTCGTCTTCAGAGCTCTATATCAATGAACTTTCATAAGTATACCTCCCGCAAAACTTATATAATTATTATCGTTTCTATTTCACTGAAATAATGAATTTTTAATCGAAGAACTAACTGAAAAGGAGTTTATTCGCCCTGAAAAAAACATTCATTGTTACTGAGCCCCGAGGAAGAATTTTATTGAATTCGAAACGTCGGTGAGAAATCAATTGTTTTTGGAGAAAAAATGATCCTGTTATCCAACCATCCTTTCTTGAAGCTAATAATGAAAATCTTAACTAGTCATTAATCTTTCTCTCACTATTAATGTAGTAAAGGATAATTGACTTCACTGAAATCAAAATTGAACAGTTGTCCTGATAACATTTCCTCGTTTCTCTTTTCCGAGGCCTTATGCGATTGTGATGTTTTTCGCGTGTCTTTGCCATATGATTTTTTATTCCAGTCCTTTTTTCTGGAAAAATTCGAGAAACCTTTCCATTATCTCAAAAATTGGTCATATTCCACAAGACATCATGAACTCTCACCCCATCGTGATAGGTGATAATTCATCTAGAGCTTTTGAGAAACTTCCGTTTGATATATATGAGAATTATAAATTCTCTTTGTGATTATATACTATCCCATGGGCTTACAGATCAACACTCATCTTCTAGACTCTAGACTACAAGCCCTTAACAGTTTATTAGGAGACCAATGATCCAACATGAATCATGTTTGGGACGGTGCTGCTATATGAAACAGTAACTTTTGGCACTATGCCGTAACTTTTTAGTGGTACAATCGACTATGTATATTGGAAATATGCTCGGAAAGGTTTCCGCGGTCGGATATGAGAACTTCCTGTTGAACCGCGTCTGGAATCGTTCTTCTATCGACGTTTCGGCTCCTACTTTGGAGTCATTATCAAGACTTCTTCGCGACTTGATGGCGAGGTTTAAGGACTAAGTGAAGACTGTGGTTTTGTGGATGAGAGGAATGGTATTTATAACTATATGAGTGTTGAACATGTCGTCGAACAAATCCTTTAATCAATTCTTCTCCAATCAGGCCTACATCGGGTCCGACCACATGCTCAACTCTCATATAGTTATAAATACCATTCCTCTATCCACAAAACTACCATCTTCACTTAGTCAAGATGAGAGTTGGAGGTTGAGAAGACTCGGACTTCGGCACAAGGTCGCTAAGACGTCTCAATAATGGCTCCAAAGTGGGAGCAGAAACGTCGAGAGAAGAGCGATTTCAGACGCGGTTCAACCGGAAGTTCCAGTTATCATGTTTATTTATATATCTATATACGTATAGTCAAGTCAAGTATTTATTGGTTCTCAGAGGATCATGATGCTAATCATGCTAATATCATCAGCTTAGATGATTGTGTGATATTGCAGAATCAACTTGATATTGTACAAAAATGGTGTCTTGAAAATCACTTGTATCTGAATATATCCAAATGTAAAGTTTTAACATTCAGTCGCAAAGTTAATACGATACAATATCCTTACAGTATAGATGATGTTGTTTTGGAAAGAAAATATACCATTAAGGACCTAGGTGTCCATTTTGATTCTCAACTCACATTCAATCACCATATAAATATTATTGTTGATTCGGCATGTCGAGCGTATGGTTTCATCATAAGGAATTGTAAGAATTTCAATAATACCGCAACATTAACTTCTCTTTATTTTAGTCTGGTGAGATCTAAATTGGAATACGGGTCCATAATATGGAATCCCATATATTCTCAATATATAACAGCTATCGATAAAGTTCAAAAAAAATTCCTAAAATTCTTGAGTTTTAAAATCACTGCAATATATCCTCCAAGAGGTTGCAATTACCTTGACTTATTGCATACATTTGACTTTGTATCATTAGAAAAGCGAAGGAATCAGGCTTCTGTTATATGCTTGTATAAATTATTCAATGGTAAAATTGATTGTCCATCATTGCTCTCGCAAATTAATATTTATGTTCCAAGAATAACATCTAGGCACAACACAACTTTTTTATGTAAAAGAGCTCAAACAAATCTAATGTTAAAAGCACCATTAACATTTATGTGTAGTAATGCAAACAAACTTACTTGCGTTTGTGACTTCTTTTCGTGTAGTATTTGCGAACTAAAAAATAAATCTCGTGCATATCTTTGAAATTTTATGAAATGTAATCTAATTCACCTTTTCGTCCATATTTGGAAAATAGTGCTATTATTGTATTGAAAAATGTAAAATTGCTCTGTAAATGGGAAACTGTTGGGCAATAAACGCTATTATTATTATTATTATCTGTCGTCTAAACAAATCTAGTCGGGTCCGTACTCCCCACTGCTCCGACCCAGTGGGCGGACGCGCTAGTATAATTAACCAATGACCACTCCCCACACCGCGGGGTAAGTGGTCACTGGCTCCGAGAATCATGAGTCCTGAGTAGACGCAACGAACCGAGAATAACGGCCTTCTGCATGCGGCCGGCCAAGATCTCTGCCGCATTACGGCATGCCGGTATGATCTTGAGCTCCGAGAGTAGCGTTGGCCTGGAACCACCGAGAGCACCTATAATCAGAACCACTAACTTGACAGAATAGTCCGGGTGGAGCCTGCGGAGTTCGTAAAGTAAATCCTGGTACTTTGTCCGTTTTTCCTCCTCTTTTCGGACGATATTCGTTTCGGCAGGGGCCGAAAACTCAATAACGAATATCGTCTTACTTCGGTGGTCGAAGAGGACTATATCAGGCTTATTGGCTTGTATTTGCCTGAGGGTGGGGAATGAAAAGTTCCAAAAAATTCGACACCTTTCATTCTCCACAACGGATTCAATATCCCCTGGAGCGTAAAGCAGTACCGGTGTCCTGTCTATTTTATACGAGTGCCGAAGAAAATAGTACAGCACTCGTAAGGCCGCGTTATGGCGATGGATATAGGCCGAGACCGCATAAACTGCACAAGATGACAGCAAATGCATCAAAGTCTCGGGCGCCTGTCGGCAGGCCCTGCATCTAGTGTCAGGGACCTCTATACCCATCACGCGGCTCCGATAGACAAGAGTGTTGAAGACACCGTCTTGGCACGCCATGATGAACCCTTCAGTCTCCGACTTCAGCTCACCTGACCTGAGGAAGGCAAATGTCAGCTTAACAGACAAGCCATGGTCCTCGATGTTCTTAAAGAAGACTCCATGCATGGGCTTGTCTGTATGCAGCTGCAGCATTTTAGCATTCTCTGCAGCCTTGATGTGAGCTTTTCTCCGTGCGGGCTCCAACTCGGTGACGGAGAATTGGTTTACCCGCTCGGTGTCGAAGACTATACCAAGTTCATCAGCAGCGCGCCTTGCTGCCTTGAATAAAAAGGCTCCGACTCCTGCATGTTCATGATCTCGGACCATGCAGTGTAGGGGATCCGAACTCCTGATGACTCTACAGGCTCCATCCAGTACCATTCTGTTGTGGAGACACTCCAAACTCAAAAGTCCACGGCCCCCTTGTTGTCGAAGGAGATATAGCCGTGGAACGGACGATTTGGGATGCATGCTTCTGTGCATATGCATCATTTTGCGAGTCTTCACGTCAAGTTGCCGCAACTCTTCCTGAGTCCATTTGACTACTCCGAAGGAGTAGAGTATTATCGGAATGGCAAGCATGTTGGTGGCAGAAACTTTGTTCTTGCCCGACAGCTCTGAGGACCAGATCTGCCGTAGTTTCTGCCTATACTTGCCACGGAGAGCATTTTTCACCGAGTCTACCTCTTGGGTGTGGCGTTGTTCCACACCCAAATAGGTGTATGTCTCTCCGGCATTCAAATGATGTAGAATGCTTCCGTCTACGAGTTGGGCATCCTCCGCGAAATCCTCGCTTCGTCCTCTTTTGAGATGAACCAGTGCACATTTGTCAATCCCGAATTCCATACCGATAGCATGCGTGAACTCCTGCACCACCCTGAGGGACTGCTGTAGGTCCCTTTCTCCAGAGGCATAGAGCTTGAGGTCATCCATATAAAAGAGATGAGTGACCTTATGCCTCCGGTTTCCAGGGGTGCCGCAGTTATATCCCCGGGTTTTCCTGAGTGCAACGGACAATGGCATTAGTGAGATGCAGAAGAGAAGGGGGCTGAGGGAATCTCCCTGAAAAACACCCCTTCTTATGACGACCGGCTCTGTTTGGACCCTGCTTTCACCTGATGTTATGGTGAAGCGGGTCCTCCAAAGCGGCATCAGTTGTTCGATGCATCTCACTATTTGATCGGGTACCGCAAGGCACTCGAGTAAGTACAACAACAACTCATGTGATGTTGTATCGAATGCCTTGCGATAGTCGATCCAGGCCATAGACAGATTTCGCTTATACTGCACGGAGTCCTGCGTGATACATCTATCAATCAGCAGATTCTCCTTACAGCCCGCGGAACCCCTCTTCGACCCTTTTTGCTCATATATCCGTTCGAACACCGGGTCAACTGCTTGGAGAGTACGCATGTACAAGATGCGTGTGAACAGCTTGTAACACGTATTCAAGCATGCTATCGGTCTGTTATTATTATTATTATTATTATTATTATTATTATTATCATACAAGGTATGAAATAGAACAAGTCACAACAGTTTAAAACAGAAACGTTAAAAAAATTATGAAAAAATATAAAGTCGACATTTAGCATATGACATTAAAACATACAAAAGTATTTAAAAAGTTTAAAGTTAAAGTTTAAAAAAATAATTTGTTTTTAAAAATATTGTCTCGCATAATACCTATCCTATCCTATATCCAGTACTGCAGTATTTGTAAGCCTCATTGGTTGTTTGAGAGCTGTGTTATCTTCAATCTTTTGAGAAATCGCACAATGGCACTGACAATATATTTATACATATATATCCACTTTCACAGAGTTTCAGAAGCCCAATCGTATAGAAACGCGAATCTACCTCCCCCTAAGTAGGTCTTTTACGTTTCATAAATACAACAACAATAAACACGCAAAACACGCTACACCAAGAATGGAAACGAGGAGATCAGCTACCGATATTCTACGATAACCTCGAGGATATCGCCCCACAAAAACTCCGTTCTATTTGAATATATAGCATAACAATGAATATTCCGTGATCAGCCATGGAACTACAAATTGAATGAAAGCGCATTTAAAGGCTATTCAGCCGTTTGAGGTATTATTATGATCTCGGCATCGAAGCTCACAGTGAAGCTACTCTGGAGTTTTTTCGGAAAAAAAAATCTATTCGACCCGCAACTTCTACTTCATTATCAAAGTCGACCACTTTTCAAGAGCATCATCGGAGATTAAACGGCACGGCTTTTGACATAAAAGTGAAGTGGGTAAAATTCAATCACTCTTTTTTTGGAACTTCGATTTTCTTGCCGCATTTGTTCCCCGCTTCGAAATAATTATAACGTCCGAATGAAAGTGGCCATAACTTGATGAAACGACACGTGTTTCGCTATACAATAGTTTCCTCAAGTAGGAACTTCATTTCTGACCCCGTTACTGTCACGAATTTTTACTGAATTATATCCGACCATCAATAACAATAATACTTAGTTCGATACCTCATCAATAAGATCAATGGTTCGATACCTCATCCTTATTAGGATAATTTTCTGAAAGGAACATACTCAACAGAGGCAAATTATTCAAACTCCGTGTGATCATTCATAAGGAACTGTGAATGTTTACACTTATTAATTTCCAAACTCTCCAAGAGATTGAGTTTCAAAACTTCCCCTTGGAAATGAAGGATTCCAAATTCGTGGTTGAACTCATGTCCCTATGTATAATGAGGTGAGATGCATAGGTAGAATTTGTTTCCATTTTTGAAATATTGAATGTTCCTTCCTCTGACCGACGTAAAACAGGACATGAACCACACAATAATAACTCAAATTATTCATGCAATATTCAAATCTTTTTTTTTTAAGAGATTAGAAATTGTCTTACTAGGGTTGCCTAAACAGGTCAACGTTCTGTAATTCTCATCATCATTCGTCATACAGCTTTTTGGACAATAAAGTGTCTATCACTATTACAACTGTTGAAATAGCTATTTGTTGTATTGTATAACATTCAGTTTTTTTTTTGAAATTTGTATCTGACAAGGGAACAGTCTGTGAACCATACTGTTAAATGCTGCCGCTTCATGTTGGTGTTGGTCGGTAGATGAATTCTGTCTGAATTACAGTATCAATAAATTGAAGAATCATGTTCATCCTTAATTTTTGTTATAGTAAAATCAAGACAATTGATTGCTTCGCATTAGATAATGATAGATTGGCTTTCTTTGACAAGAGATATGCCTGGGTTTTCCCATCATTTAATATCATTCTAATATTTTCGCCAAGTCATTGTTTCTACCATTGACTCAAATGTCTGTCTGAATTTTGGTTCCTCGTGCTTATATGATGACTCTGGAAGAGAAACTGTCATGAAGACTACTGTCGTCCTCAATACTATGCACTGAACAGGATGTCTTCTTTTGCAAATCATTGTTATGAAGCAGAAACAAAGTGGGCACCAGAAGTGCACCCTGTGTAACACCTTCATTTATTGAGAGAATATCAGACGACACTTCATCAACAACCACATATAGAGACCTATCATACAAGGAACTCTTCAACAAAGCACACAATTGAAGAGGTACACCATAAGAAAAGGAGACCCCGATACCAAACTCGATCAAACGCTTTTAAAGGGTCGTACAACAGCTAATGGCGTCGCTATGATTTTTGATAATGAGTGCAATCAAGACAGCAAAAATGGTGGCAAAGATATTAAAATGTCACTTCTGAACTATCAGTTATGGAAATCAATTCATTTGAATTGAGGGAAGAAATGCTAAGATCTAGTTTGTAAGATCTAGCATTAATTTTTTTTATGTGGTTACATAAATATCTACTGTTTCTTTTTCCTGTTCGAGAATAACCGAATAGATCATACACTGTTACTAACCATAAGTCTCATTCCATATGACAAACGTAGCGAAGAAAGCATTTAAAGATGCCTACGTGAATTCTCACGTCTTTCGCTCCACAATGATTCAATAATAGACTTCATTCACGACTAATTTAAATTTTTATTAAAATATTTATTAAACAGACGTGTAATGGGTACATTATACAATGGTCTTAGATGAAATATTAAACTACCTTTTCTTGGTAATTCCTACATGTATAATAATGACAGACTGGTCGGTAAAACAAACTTGTATTTGTCTAGATGTATATATTACGGAGTATTATCATACGAGTAATTGAAAAATGAAACAATTTCTGTTAATGGAACACAACTTTTCAATTGAGTTTGCTACTATTATCCGATGATATTGATGGGAAGTGGAACTTAATAATACAAACATAAAACTATTACCAATGAAATTGTATGTGAATAGGAATTCATTTCTGTAGATTTGTTGGCTATTTTCTCTGGACTTTGATTATGAAATAAATGTTCAAAAATGATACCAAAGTAGTCTGACACATTTCTTGGAGCTTTAAGCGATGAATTGAAGGATTTTATTGGGTTCTGTCATAAAAACTGAATTAATATCTATCTCATCCATTCAATTCTAATTTAAAATTTTTTTACAGATCGGAAAAATGTAATCACATAAAGCTGCACCTTTGAATTTGACTGATCACACTATATCAAGTTGGTGAGTATATATTTAGTTAAAATATATTCAACTAGTGACTAATATTTCCTGATTTTTTCTGTTGGGACTACGCTCGCCTGCTGTGGTAGGTTTTTTAAATTTTTAGCAACTCAACCACGTTTTTGAATTAAGTGTATACAATTCAAACAAAGAAACTAAGAGCCCGTTTTTCAATACAGGAATAAATGAGTTATCTGTCAGACAGATGAAAGAAATGAGAGGGTGTGCGTGAGTAATGTTTGGCAGTTACAAGGATGAAAACTGTTGGTTATTTTCATCTGATAGATATCTTACATTGAAAAACCGGTCCTAGTGTGTTTAGTAGGCTACCTTCATGATAAATTTGTCTCCAAAAATTGTGAGCATCATTGTTTCGGTCGTACCAGTAGTGAGTAATTATATCTTAAAGAAAATTCCACCTGCAGGATTAAACCAAAGAGTGTATAATACTCCAAGTGTTGCCAATCAGGACGTAATTGTGCGATATGCGCACAATTTGAACGTCTTCGCACACTTTCGCCCAAAAAATCAAAACAAAAATTCGAATTTGCGGCACATCAAGTTACTTTCAAAATCATCAAATGAATGTTAACGAAAAAAATGCTAGGTGATTAGTCTATATGACGATCCAGATATTCACAAAAAACTCGTATACAGTTTCAATGAAAACAATTTCAACAGAACCCAATTATCCCAACAAAAGGTTTTTACTTGTAATCCATATGATAGGGCGATGTGATAAATCTAACGAGGATTATTGTACTTGTACCATTGAAGTCTATTTTCCACGTTATTTGAAATGAGAAAAATTTGTTTGGGAGATAGATTGGTGTATTGGGCATTCCAGATACTAGTCAAACGATTCAATATGGCTGCATCTGCCCCCCTAGAAACTTTCTTTTGTTTTTCTCAGAAAACTTCTAGATTTCCATGGTGAAAATGGTCCCCCGTTAGTGTTTTCTATACTTTATTAAGCTTTTGAATGGGAGACGATTTTCTCGATGACATGTCGTAAAACCAGTAAGAATAAAAACTAATCGGTTTGTTTGCGCCCCAGACATCACCTGACCTGGAATGCCTTAATAAAATTCATTTATTTCATCGTTCATAGTTTTTTTTGTGGGCATCATCAAGTTCGTGATTCAATGGAAGGAGCTTTTCAGTTGTTTCGGAAAAAACTTAATTCAATTCACCTTATAGATAGTTTTGAAAACAATTTCAGATAAACAAAGCATATCGTACAGGCAATTGATCTCATTTGACCCGTCACAAGCGGTGATCTTTGGTCTACTCAGTACTCATTTCACATCTGTTACACAGACTCTTCAACGCCCAGTCTTTCGAGTGCCCTGTATATTACGTTGGATTTTGTATAAGAGATAGGTGCAAGAAAATTCAAATATAAGATACGTTGAAGATTCATATCTAGAAAAAATCGTTCATAGTAGAAGATATAATCAAAATTCTGCCAATTCAAACGGGGTTTCTGAAGTTTCAGCGGAATCTCAAAGAAGTGAAATTCTGCGTTATTTTTCCTACAAGAATGTACGTAACTCTTCAGTGATATTAGTGATCATTCTGAATCCATTTTGCCTGAAAATTTCCTCATTAAATTTCGTCTGAAACTCTAGGGAATTAATCGAGAAAGGAAGAGTTTTTTTTGAAATAATTCTCATTACATTTAATAATTTAATCGTTTAATATAGAAGTGGTTGATAAAATTATATTCTGATAACAAAACTTTCGTAATAATTGAAAATAATCGATGGAAGTATTCCGTATGCTACTGGAAAATAAAAAAATATTGAATTGTGTCATTTATCTCTCTATCACCCGTCGGAAAAGGCGATTCGGAAGCAAAAAATGAGATTTTTTTTTCGTAAATATAGGTACTACTGTGTTCAGCGATTATGAGTATGTTCATAGGAGAGAAACACGAAATTTCCTCTCTTTGAGAGCCCGTCATGGTTTCAATGCCCCTTTCTGAACTGACAGAATGGTTACTTAGTGCTCTACTACAGCGATGGACTCTTTCCAGCTATGAAACTCCCATGTACCCAGGCGCGTATATCCGGGGGTAGAGGCGGTAATTACCCCCCCCTCATGATCAGTCAGTCACATAACATATTACAATATATATCGAAAAATATAGGAAGATATCAGAAAATATAATGAATTAATGAAAAATCAATCACAATTTCATTTCACCTTTACTCCCTGTAACCCTGTAAGATCGCAGAATCCAGCTATTAAATTCAAAATCATTATCAAAATTATATAATCTCAGAAGATTATATAGTCTCTGGTATTTCGGGAGGAATTTATAAACCTAAATTTAAATTCATCATTTAATTTTTCTGTTGCATTATCTTGTGTTCAATAAGTATATACTTTTCATTGTACTCACATTGATATGTAGTATGATAAATACATGAACGAATATCATTATAACGGTTTATTTTCACTTGCGATGACAAGGCAAATGTTTGTTATCTTTAAAGTCTGCAGTTCATTTTCATCGAAAATTATTGTTTTCTCTACTTTCCAATTTCATTTATGAAAAAAAATGAAGATCAAACAAATCTGACGTTTTTTTTCTGCAGTTTCCTAATAATTTAAGTCATTGTGAAAGGTAATTTTGTAAAATGGTCAATATGCATTTGTGTTCTGATAAAATGGTGGAAACGCATAATTGTCTCAGTGATTACCCCTCCTATAAACTTGAGCTGTATACGCGCCTGGTACCTACCTTATACTTGATTCTTCATCCAGCTACTAGTTAGCTACTGGTCTATGAGTTGATCAAAAGTTTTTTTAAGGAACGAAGTCCTAGAAGACGGTATAAAACTTGAGCAACCTAATGACAAAAAGTTCGTCACAAATGACCAAACCCCAGCGCTCTATACAGAAATGAAGTCGAAGTTTGTATCTTAATAATTTATCAACCGGAAAGAATGTTTCCAGTAGAAAGTTTTCCAGTTATAATTAGGCAGGTTACGATATCGAAGTCGTTTTATTTTATCTTGTTCGTTACCATTTCATCTTGTTCGTTACGATTTTTTTAAGACTCAGTTGAATGAAAAACTTTGGATGATATTCAATGAAGAGATATCGCATCGCGACTTCCAGGAAGTTTTCCATATACTTTATTATCCAAATAACATGACCTTCTTATCGACAACTTAGGAAACTGTAATGTGAAAGTGAGAAAAAGTGTTCAACTGTTGAAAAATTACAAGCATGCACACGATATATGCCTCAAAAAATATTGGACAGTTTGAAGATCCATGTGTTCTTTCCGAATTGTATTTCTCACAAATCAGGCCCACAGGATTCGGAGTCGAAATACTTGTAGCCATCAGAATTCTTCCTAGCACAAAAAGTTATTTATCTTCACGATTCCCTTTTTCCTACTTTGCATAAATAACGTATAGCTCGCTTTTGAAACATAAACACCGAATGGAAAAGATGTTGGCTGCAAAATTCCCCTCCGTATCTCAAGTGAGATTCATCAGCATGGTAGACCATTTTTGCGGTGGTTCAATCCAGTTGATTTGCATTATATCTAAAGGTGATGCCTGAGTTCATTTGTTCTGTCATCTCACATACGTTTTGTTAGACAAGGTTTTTTGCTCGCTTTTTTGGTAACATTATTTCATCCCCATAAGTACTGGGTGAAAATTATTCTGTGGTGTTAGGATGATTCATTTGTAGTTTTCTGGGTTGACAGCCTTCCATAATCTGAAAAAAATTTGAAGCAACATACAAGTGTAGGACATACTTCTGATCTAACCCAAAAAATTGCTACGATAATTAACAACAATTCCTTATAAATGAAACATGTCCTATTAGTCACCATCAATTCTTCATTCTTCCAGATTGTAGTGGGTTACCTACCACCTAACCCAAAAAACTACGAAGGAAAAATTAGTGTCAACACGAAATGACGTAATAGAACACGAAAACACACGTTATTTCAGAACTTATGAATCCATTCAGTCGCCAGAAATTATAATGTCGTTTCATTCAGACATCCAGTCTCGTTTATAATTATTCCCAAAGCTTCGAATCTCTCTTTCAATTCACCTCATTCGGGGAGATACATTGAAGTATAAATAAAGTTAAGAAGATTTCAATTAGTCTAATGACAAGAATAAATCTTTCAGTTTGTTTACTAAATATCAAATCATTCATCAGCATCTGCATGAAAAGATCATTCCGAAAGGAAAACCACGATCTCTCAGTGAAATCATCCATTTTAACTTTCACCTTCAACACTCCGTTGTTGTTTTTTTTATTTCAGCCAGTTTTTTTGTAAGACTCGATGATCATAAGTTTATACCACAGAATACAGAAATTAAATTATAATACGGAAACATTGGGCTGTTAATGTCAATAATATTGGCCATGATTTTTTTACATTTGTCGATAGTTACAATGATTTGTAATAAATATATATATATATATAGTTATATATATATATATATATATATATATATATATATAAATATGTTAAAATACATTTCGAAAAATGATTTTTTCCCTTGAATTCGAAATCATTGTAATCATATATTCGTATGCTTTTTTTAATTTATTTTTGAGATCCATTTCAATTTCAACAATCAAGAATAATAAAACAATTGCTAATTGTCGATGGTGAAATGAAGGAAAATTAATTCACGATATTTTAAATTTGAAAAGTGTGCTCTGGTTTTCCAAGGTACCAACCCCTCATGAAAAAAATACACTGAACATTTAGCAGTGACATGCCGAATTTTCAATGTTTTTGTTGTTGTTGAGGAAAAGTGCATTTTTTTGTTATAAAACTAGTGTTTCCGAATGAAAAAAAGTGTGAACGGATAATTAGGGATGTGTACATTGTGCTGATAAAAAAAGAAGGATGAATTTCAAGTGTAATTTTGATGCGGGAACGTGTATTCAAAAATCCTATTTTTGACCCAAAAAATGCCCTGTATCTTGAAAACTATTGGAGAGCGTCAGAATTTTTATGTAAGTTTTTTGTTCAGGAGGTCGGAATACGTAAGTTCACGCAAATTTTTTTTTTATCGCTTGGTGCCCGATAAACTTAACATTACCCTGGATATTGTTATTTACTCTACCACACAATGAGACAGAAAATGGAAATTCCATGTTTAAATCTGGTTACAAAATTATCGGTATCATCGTTTTTCTTACGGTTGTCGTAGCCTGAATCACACATTTTCTTGATCTCTTATAACGCCAAAAGATGACAATCAATTTAGAAACAAAATGGAATTTTTTAGCAGTGTCGTAACTCTTTCATGTTTTGAAGAAAATTCCAATGCCTAAACTTCTATCGTCAGCTCTGTTTTGAAGCTCCAGTATATTTCTTTCAGAATTTCAGTCAAACTGACAGAACTCCGCTTCTATGTTTTTCTTCAGAGTAGGAGAAACTTTGTCGTGCATTGTCACGGAAATATCAACATTTTACTGTAGATGGCGTCACAAAAACGCTTCAAATCCTTTATTTACGACCAATACATAATATAAGTACTATACTTATGGTTTCTGCAGTATAATGTAAATTCCCTCTTGCAATCCCTATCACAAAATTTCTCGAACTGAATATTATGAAAAATAATTTAGTTGTGAATAAAGTAGAGTATACGACTCGCAATAATGACTGTTATAATTGACTCATGCATTGACTAAACCATATCTCTATAAGCAATGCTTGTATGAACCAAAAACTATCGTGCCACAATCATGTAGCGATTGTTAATCCCAACTATACAGCATTTAATGTATCACAAAAAACTGAACAGAATGAAAATGCAGAATTATTATGATCACAGTTTTTCACATAGCGTAACACCACATAATAATTATTAAAGTACTATACAGAAGCGAATCGGTAACCTAACACAATGGGGATGACGGCTGCAAAACTCTACCACTAGGAGCGCCACCACTGCATGTACCTTTGAGAGCCTATCAAGTCAAATGACAACAATTCAAAACATTAAACGTCCCTTCTTTGCAATAATAAAGAATATAAAGATTTGAAATCGACATAAAATGGTCTTATGTAGTGCATTCGGATGTAAAAATGTAGGTACGCATTTATTTCCAAAAGAAACAAAACTGAAAAAGCTGTGGGAAGTGACCCTGAAAAGAAAGAGCTTTCAGGCTTCTGAACTTTCTAGATTCTAGATTATGCTCCAGTCACTCACAAAAGAACGTAGCAGGGCTAGTAGATGGTTATTATGATGATTTTTAACGAAACACCTCTGTAATCAGTTTGAATTTTTTACCTTTCACTCAGATCTTTTTTTTTCCTTTGAGGGATCCACCACGTTCCCTCAACAAACTTTTTAGTTCTGGAACAGACAAACATCCATATCTATCGGTTGGAGAATACATCCTTTTGATTCTTAAGTATCTTTTGAAAATATTCATTAAAATAAAAATAAAACATAACCTGCAAAATCACTCGTTAGGCACATGCAGTCGTGCTGCCACCTACTAAAAGCTTTGGGTCATCTTCCCCATTGCCCCAAAAATATTTGACATTGATCGAATTTTGACACTTTCAAGAACAGTAAGATATCTAATGTATCCCGACAATAGGAAACTACACTCAGAAAATTCAAGTGACATGTGACAATTAATTAGCTGTCTTCATCTGACTCACTGAAGCAAAAGCGATAGAAATATTTTATTTAGTACGCTCTTAAGATGGCTATATACTGGTGTGTTTACTCCATATAAGAAGTTGTCAGCAAATCAGACGATCGATATGGCCAACTTGATTAAAATTTTGATGATGTAGGCGTAGTAGTAATGGAAAAAATCCGCCAGGTACCGGCACTCTTGCAGTGGAGATGACAGTCCTGTGTTGCCAAGTGTGTGCTGAAAAAATCAGTTGATTGTTGACATTTTCCTTCAAGCAACTTTTATGCATAATCTGAGTGATCTCAACTCAAAATCTTTGTTAAGAAGTAGTAACACTATCATTCAGCCCAATATTCACGTTAGTGCGTGTGGTGTTTTCAATAACCTCACATATCCAGTCCCGATAAATTCTCTATCCTTTAACAAAACATCGGAATTGGCAACAGCGTGTTCCATGGATCGAGTGATCACGAAAATTAATAGAAATTTTTGATTACCAGCGCTCCCTCATGGCCACTGATGAACTACCACGCCTTGTCCACAGGTTTGTCTGAAACAATATCGCAACATTAGAAACACCAGTATATAGACATCTTATACGCTCTCATTGATGCACTTTGGGAAGGCGTGGCTTTTACCGAATATGTCTTTAGATTAGCTTCTGTATTTTAGTTTAATTATTCTGTGATAATGCGGAATTCAATAGAGAGAGAAAAGATACGCACATTGAACATATATTGTGGAGGGCATTTAGACATTTTTATACTTGAATTACTCTACCTTCATAACCCCTCTTTTTCTGCGACATTGAGGAAGGAATACGACTGGATGTAATACTTGAAGTATTCTATCTCCTCATTCCACAGTCTTAGCTCTCTTAGGGCCAGTCCATTAGACTGGCCCTAAGACTGGGATTTTAAGCGAAATGAAGGCGGATTTCAAGCAAGTCAATTTGACATATGAATAACTTGACTTATCAACTCAGAAAAATAAATCATCAAGTTTGAATGAGGGGATTCAGACAAGTACTTCACTTGGGAATTCCCATGTGTTATCTGTCATTTAAAAATTCTTAGGTTATTCATAAATTGAGCTGGGTTGCTTGAATCCGCTTTAAGGGCGTTATGTAAGTTATCTTTCAGTACGTACGCATTGTAAAATCCAAAAAAATATCTTGCGCACACAATCTGGGTTGGAAATTTGGTTCCAAGAGATTTTTATAGTTTAGTCGTCTGAATAATTCTATCCAAGTATAGAAAATCGCTCAACACCATCATAGAAATCTGCGATTCAGTATCTTCACTCCCAATTGGAACAAAATAACTTCCATCAACGCCTTCGGTGATCGTTGACCACCACGCATAGACACTGCACCTAATGGACTGGCCCTAAGAAAGAGAAGACTGCGGAATGAGCAAAATAGAATACTTCAAGTATAACCCCAGTATACCATAATCATACAGTAGAGACACTCGCTACAGAAAACCAATTTCAGCAGTTTGACATGTTCAGAACTTATCAATGAACATGATTGATGAGCGTCAATGTGTGTTAAAATATTGTATTTTGAATTAAGATGAGGATTGACGAATGACCGTTGGAAATAAATTTTCAGAGTTCCAAATATCGCCGCCCTCAGCGCAACCAGTCCGTTTGAAGAATTTTTCAAATGGCGAATAATTGTCGGAATCTATATTGGAAGGTAATTCCTCCGTTCACGAGAGGTCGCTGATAGCTGATGGTATACATACGAGCCAAACAAATAATAAACTATTTCAGAAGCAGTAAACAAACTGCAACGAATAATATAAGGAATACATTGGGTGAAACGTGAAACCCTTGCGTGAACGGTAGAAGGTAGAAGGCATGATAACAGTGGCTACAATATTAGCTGCTGTGCTGTTTGTCGTAGGTCAAAAATATTATTAGAGTTCTGAAAAATGTATTTTGTATAACTGATAAAAAAACATCATTTCGTTTCTTTTTTGTTTTCGGATAGGTATAACGTGAACAGTAGGTCGACTGTTAGTCTCTGAACCGTATAGAAGGGAACGATAACTCCCGGTCGGTGTCTACGACGTAACAGGAACAGGTACAAATTATATTTTTTGTTGGTGGTATTTAGGGTCTCGGTTGTCTGCTATCACTCCGCTCTCGCGGAGAGTGAATTTGTGTTCACGTTTTCTTTACGGTGGTGTAGGTAATATTCGTGCAGACGGAACAGGCTGATGATAGATGATAACATTGTACTTTTTCTTTGAAGGTATAATAAAATGTTTATTAATTAACTCGCTTATATTAATCAGCTTGACTTGAATTAATAATGTAATAAAATCTTTGACATCAAGTTTAACCCACTTGTAGACGTCCGAATAATTTGAAATTTGGCAGGTGTTCTTAATTAATTAATTAATGGCGGACGAGTTCAGTAATTATGAACCGATTCTAATCCAAATTGGTATTTGAGGATTTGCTGGGTCGAAGATCATGATTCTTCAGTTAAAATTGAAAAATTCGAATGGCGGTTTTGAGAATGTTGTAAACTTTCTAAAATACATTAAAATCGATTACGAGATATGTCAAGACTAAATTATAGAAAATGAATATTATAAAAAACTTTTTTAAAAACGCTTATATTCAAATGTCGTAAACAGGATAGAGCGCGATAACAAGGTTAGCATCTTCAGGAGAAGTAAATTGATACTCGAATCAATTTACCTCTACTGAAGATGCTAACCTTGTTAGCGAAACGCGCGTCGAGTGCAAACAAAATCAGTTTGGTGTGAGGGTAATTGATATCTAAAAATAATATTTTGATCCTGGTTATTAAAAAATGAAGAGCGTAGAGCGCTCATCAATCATTGCGAAAATGTATAGTTTCCTACGGCTTTTACTCATATTCTTCGTATTTGAATAACCAGGAATAACATTATTTTCCCTTTTTAGTGTTTTCAAATATGAGAGTGTTTTTTGAAAAGTTCTGTTTATGATATTTATTTTCTTATTATTTGCACAATATCTGATACATTTTTCCGTTGAAGATGGCGGGCAAGTTTTGTGATTTATGAACCGATGCTATTCAAAATGAGTATATTAATATTTTAGTGGTGAAAAATCCAATTTTTTTGTCATAATTCAAGATATGGTGGCTCTAAGATGGCAAGCGTATTTTATGCGGTGTTTTTTGGGGTCGAGGCTCACAATTTCTCATCCAAAATGATATAATTAAACGAGATGTGTTAGATAGGATCCTATTTGAAGTATACAGTGTGTAACAACGAAAACTCAACAGAGCTGTTGTTGAATATAAAAAGTAAGATTTTGAAAAAAAACCTCGGACACGTCGATTTCTAATTGAAGAGGAACACCTTTAAGACTACTCAGATTTTTTCTAGTACGCACCCCCTCGGAGGGTGCGTCCGACGACTCTTATTTAGATAGGAAAAGTAGGTCGAGTGGCGCCTCGTGTTTTAAAAGTCTTTCGAATACCTTCACAACTCTGTTAACAGAAAATTTTTGTGACGATTTTTTGAAGGTATTTGTTTTGAGTTCAACGTTTTTTAAAATAAGTCAAATTGTTTTCAAGGTACAATTTACATTCAGAACTTCCATAGAAAAATAAATTTTGGCTTTTTATAACAACCTGCCAATACGTGTCCATGTGATTTCGTATTTTTTGTTTATTACAAGGAGATTTTTTCGGGGGATGGTGTTGGTTACCAATCGTTACAAAAAATTTCTTCTAACAGAATTTTGAAGGTATTCGAAAGACCTTTAAAACACGAAGTGCCACTCGACCTACTTTTCCTATCTAAATAAGGGTCGTCGGACGCACCCCTCTGAGGGGGTGCGTACTACAAAAAATCTGAGTAGTCTGAAAGGTGTCCCCCTTCAATTATGAATCGACGGGTCCGAGCTTTTTTCAAACGCCAATAGCTTCATTTCAATAATGAATTATTATATTCAATTTGCTTCTGGGGTCATTTGACCTTGCCAAGGTCATCTCACCGCGAATGGTATACAAGCAGTTTATCGAGTCACATTGGGTTTTTTCTTGATGTCTATACTCATTTTTTGTACCTATAGGTGTATTATACTTCATATCTGCTCTTTTCAATGAATTTAATGAATATTTGACAAGGCAAATTTCACTACCACTACCTTCAGCATCCACAGTCGGAATTAGTATTTATCTTTGTTCAGTCTAGGAAAAAAAATCCATGCAAACCACATAGAAAAGGAATCTCTCACACTATAAAATCCTTCCGCCACCAAGTACCGCTCAACCTCATTTTTGAAAGCTTCGTAAGTTTTCAGCATTTGTAATGATTTCGATAGTGAATAGAAAGGAGTAATTGCCGCATAGTGTGGTGATTTTTCTTATAATGATGTACCTATGACGGGTTGGTACAGTCAATTTATTTTTTCTTTTATCTAATTTTTTAATCAAATTTCTCCTGAACACTTTTGACACATTTAAAAATGTCGAAATTGTATTCACGGTGAAACAATTACTGCAACTTTGCCCATAATCTAAGTTGAAAATTAACGCTTTTGAGCACAAAAGACTCTGTTCCAGTCGCATGCTGCTCCCTAAGATGCCGAGAACCTAGATGGGTTCCAAGAAGCCTCACATATTTGGAAAACCGTACATTCGGTATAACTAGGTTCTGCGGCTTGGATGTAGAATAAATGTACCTATATGTACTCCGTTTTTCCAGTATTTTATTAAAGTCGATTTTTTGCACCAAATGTCCATCTCTTCCATGTGATGAGAACTTTTTCCTCAGTGGTCTTTCCCGATGTACTAACAGTGGTGTCATCAGCGAAAATGACAACTCTGCCACTACTAATATGACAGGGCAAGTCATTTACGTATAATACCCAAACAAAAAAGTGGACCTATTACTGATCCCTGATGATCTCCTAACGGAACATTGTATTTGCTAGACGAGTTACTGCACATCTTCACGAGATATTGTATCCAATCCACTTCCTGTCGGAAGCACAAAGACTATTTACTAACAGTGGCAATGCCGCAGTTGGCGATTAAAAATCTGAACCCTTAAATTCGCCAATGCCACAGACGCATCGGCATCATCGTTTTTGATCGGTTGCTAGGGCGACGCCTACCTGACTGATGGGGACAAGCGCGCTAGCGCGCTCCCAGACCTGTTTTTATGAACGAGCTCGTTCACTCGTTCCTTACATTTACAGTTAGATTTTCGAAAGAAGTATTTTTTCAAGAAAACACAATCCAGTTTAATTAAAATAAGAACACTTTCTCTAATGCTCATCAAGTAATAAAGTTTATCTTCCACAACAGCCAAATCTAGACTGTCGAATGCTTATGACAGATCAAACATTGAGACGACAAATTTATTCTGATTAAGTTCAGAAGGAGATGATTTGTAGCTGTTTCCACAGATTTGTTCTTGCGAAAACCGTGTTGGGAAGAAGAAATCCGATACTTTTCTGAGAAGTATATTAATAGGTAATAGGTAGGTAAATCATAAAAGCTCTTTCGAGTATTTTTGAGACAATAAGGAAATTTGTGTGTAGTTATCCATTATGAGAGGATTGCCTTTTTTGAACAATGATGAGAATACATTAGCTTTCATTAAATTCGTAAACTTTCCTTACGGGCGGCAGTGAGAAATTGATTGTTGATACCTATGTGTAAGGGGAGATGAAACAAGTTCACAAATAGTTTTGCAAAGAACTGGAGAAATTTCATCTGTACTGCTAGAACTAGTTTTGTTTTTCATAGAGACAATTATTTTGATAATATCATTTTCGGATGATTATGGTACAAATACACTATTAATTTGTCTGATTACATAGGTAATCGTTTTCGATTTTATCATTACCGAACGCATTTGCAATCATAGCAGCGCCAGCTTTCGCGAAAATGTTAGCAAAAGAAGTACCTACCTACCTAGGTAGGAAGGTATCTGCTATCAACATTTTATCAGTAATTACCGAGAGTTTCGACCTCTGAGTCGTTCGGAGGTCGAAACTCTAGACATCACCTAGAAGATGGCAAATGAGACTTTGCCGAAACGTCGTGACAATTATCCTTCAGAGAATCAAAACCACGGAACATATATATATATATATATATATATATATATATATATATATATATAACTTATAGAAGTTTCGAGTGGATAGATGATACAGAGGTTTTTTTTATTGGGCTTTGCACTCAAATAAAAATAGCAACCGTATAGACACGTGTTTTATATGACTTAGTTCCCTCTGCTTGTAAGTCCACGAAATTTTATGGATAATTGTTCTAAAATTGTTCGTTTTCGTTAACCAGCTGACGAACGTCAACCCTCAGAAGTCGAAACTTGTGCGAGCAATGGATTAACGAGGCCTTACCTTTTAACGTGCGATTACCCAGCACGGTGGCCCGGCGAGGATTCGAACTCCGGCATTCCGCTTGATATGCAGATATGCTAACCACTACACTACCGAGACCACTAAATGAAAAATGAAAAGAAGTATTGTACCTATTTTGACAAAAAATTCATAATCTCCAGTCCCAAAAATTCCGCGGTACCAATAAGATTAGAATCCGACTGAATCACTGAATCACAAAACTCATCCGCCATCTTGAATTTTAGAATAACTGAAAACTCCACCTACGAAATCTACATACCAAGAGTAGAATCGGACAATACTATAAATTACAAGTCATTTGCATTTATTTTTAGATACTTTCAATGTTAGACTATAAAAAACAAATAAGTTCCCAGTTGACATGGATATGGATGATTACTATTTATCACATTCACCAGTGAATAATAAATTTTTTTCACATTAAATGCCACTATATATTATAGTTTCTATTGAAAAAAAGGCCAAAGACAAAAAACTTGAAACACACAATCACGTTTTATATATTATTTGGCTCACCCTATACAATACAAACTACGACTTCCCTTGTTCGACGTGGTCCTCCCTATCGCCACCTATGAGAAAATAGCCACATCACGTATGGAGCGGTTTTCGGCTAAATTTCACGTGTTTATGGCTGCCATGTTGAATGTTTCTAATAATGCTTGAACGAAATAAAGTTAAGTACAGAAAACTCATTTATTATGGACTTTTTGAAGCCTAAATTTGGCAGGGTGATTCTTCATTAGGTGAATTAGGTGCTGAGAACTTTTGGTTCCATTCTGAAACAACAACTTGAAAAAATTACAAATGTTTGAAAATCAATATTTTCTTTTGTAGAAATAATTCGAGCCTCAAATTTTGTCATCACCTATTCCAATCCTTTATCTTTCGGTATACCAAATCCCGTTTCAGCCAGTTGTCATTTAAACGAATCGTCTTTTCGTAAAGTTGATGCTGCTCTGAGCATTATTGTCAATCCCCCTCTTAACTACCAAGGTGAGAAAGTGTGTGCTCATCGCGGATGTTTGTCGAAGGCTAGAGACAAGTTATCATCTCTCTTGAGGTTTCCGAAGGATGTCAAAACGTAATAGCCATTAGTGTTCTGTAGAATAGTAGATCTTTAAATTTTTCATATATTTTTCACAAATTGCAAATCTTCAAATTGAAGCTAATATTAGCTTTATAAAAATGCACCTTAATAATGAATAACTCTTCCAGGTGTGGGGCATAGTTAAAGGAATGTAACCGAGAGAATTTACTTGAAAAATCTCCTGAAGCTCTCTATAACAACTATCGGTTGTGTGAATTTCAGTTTGAGAAAGAAATGTTCTAGATTTTTCAAACATTGAAATTTGCAAAAAGAAATTCGAAAAAAACAAAACTATTAAATCGAAGTACAAAAAAAATTACCATTTTGAATAAATTATAGTCTTTATTTCATTGTTATTGTCTGAATATATCTATTGTACATATTTGAAGATGCTGCGAATAAAACATCCTCTTGAAAGCTTTTTATTTCCCGGTCATCTAATAATTCTTTCCAAACAAACATGGACTGGAGGAAAAAAGCAACAGAAAAGTGGAATAGATATTTTAGGTACAGCTTATCCAATCCATCTTGGCACAAACTAAGATACTTTTCCAATAGCATACTGGTAGTACAGACCATGACGAAAAAAAATACACCTACTAGGAAAAGATTTCAACTCAGTGAACACATATAACAGTTTTTTTATCTTAGTATTATTCACAGAGATTGCTGGACATGAACGTTATTAGTTACTTATGTGCCAAGATGGATTGGACAAGCTGTACTTGAGAATTTCAGATTATTCACATTTATTTCATACGTTATCCTAGACAATAGTAATTTTATGATGTGAAATAACATACTGATTTGATACTTGGTATGCAGTATATTCAAATTCACCGCCACAAAATGACATTACACACCCCGAGCACAGAATGAAGGTTACAGAAATTTGAGCCTCGAGAACAAAGGATTGACATTTAAGTGTCTCTACCGTATGGCTATGGTATACTGGGGTATAACCTCTAAGGGAAAGAGAGGTTATGAAGGATAGATTAATTCAGGTATAAAAATGTCATTATATCCTTCAAGATTTCTGTTCAATGTGCATATCCTTTTTCTTTCCAATGTATTCCTCATCATGCTATGTGAAAAAATGTCACGATAGCCAGTTCATTCGTTCAAATGTCTATTCACGAAAGGAGCTGGATGATGGAAAAACCGGAACCGTCGTAATCATCCCATTCTTGCGAATTGTCTCTCCCCAGACTCCAATTCGAGCTGGCGGTACTCAGAACAATTGCATCGCGATTACGTAAAGAAACAAATTGAACGAGTAGCCCACAATTGCTGACAGATCTCATTAGGATTCTTTGTGAGTAGCGGACAGACCCGCCAGTGCGAAATAACCTTACTCGATGTAAATATTTGGTGTTGACAAAGAGAAGGAACAACCGGCATTTAAGTGAAACACCAAAATACCTAGTTCCACAAAGGGCATCCGTGTCAGACAAAAACGCAAGGAAGCTTTTTCGCCTTTCTTTCAGGCGTCCGCTTCTGCAGACTGAGCGACGGCATTTATGGTAATTTGAATGTCTTTGCTCGTCCTGAGCCACAACGAATTTTTTACTTCGATCGAATTTGGGAGCCAGGAAGTGACAGGAATAATTTATCTTGTGATGGACAGGTTTCTCTCAAATTATATGTGGAAGAAAATACGTATTTTTAAAATGATACCGTGATAGTATAGAAATTATGATATTTTTCAATCATTGGGGGGGGGGGAGTTCCTCCATTCTACTTGCATAAAATCAATTTAAGATTGGTATCGTTTAGAGACTATCAACTTTGTCATAGATAAAACCATACGCTTTGAAGTTATTTTCTTTCTTCACGTACATTTTGTTTTAAATTGTTTATGCCATTTGATAGTTTGAAATTTTTAATTGTTATTCATTTATAATTCTCAGGGCTCTGGAGTTCCCCTTGAATTTGTTCCATTTCGAAACGATTTATTAAGATATATACAATGTGCTGAACATTTCAGGTGGTCTAGAGGCATGGATAAATATTTCATTTGTAATAATACCAAAATCAAATCATTCACCCAATCAAAATATAAGAACAATATGACAAAAGAAGACCGTAATTCTACAGGGGAATTTGTCCATTGGACTGCCCACCTCAATATTCAAGTTTGACTTTGGTTTTTTTCTTAAAAAATGACAGTGAGTCCTGCTTCAGTTGTCAAGTGCTTATATACTTAATCAGGCACTTTTTGAATGAACATTCGGAAAATCAGGATTTCTTTGGGAATCTCTTAAGGCTTCGGGGAAAAATTTGCGAAACTCTCTCTTCACCAAATTCGGTTATATAATGTCACTTCGGTATTTTCAATTTCATTTCATTCTGTCGGATCTCTACCAAATTGAACAAGGTATGAAGGAAATACCGTTCCAGGAATATATTTGTTAAACCGTTGCTAATAAAATTACACAAACCTCCAGAAATATATCTTTCCTGGTGTAGTGGATAATGTATTACATCGATTTTGATAGATCCAGATGTGAAATTCAATAAAATCAACCGTTCAATTAGTTTTGTTTTTGAAAAACACCGAGTCGAAGTGTTCTCAATCTTCCTGTAGTTATATCTCGTATTAAATCAGAGAAAGTCGTATTTCGTGTAAATAAATTTATTTAAAAATTGCAGAGCGCTTTCGGCTATTAAGCCATCTTCAGTGCTATACCTGCAAGTAAGTAATAGTCAAAAATTGGATTAAAGGTTAGAATTGAATTACTTACTCGTCTAGGTGAAGATCTTCCTGTAAATACCTAGACGAGTAAGTAATTCAATTCTAACCTTTAATCCAATTTTCGACTATTATTTACTTGCAGCGCTCTGCGATTTTTAAATAAATTTATTTACACGAAATACGACTTTCCCTGATTTATCAGTCACGTGTATGCAGCACCAACAAATCTCACCATATCTCGTATTGCCCATTCGAAAGTCAAGATATCAATTCTAAATAATGTGTCCAAGAAAATAGAAGTCACGACGACAATGACGAAAAAAATTGTGATACAGGTCTTTCAAAGAAAACTGTCTTCTCTAAGTTTTTCAATATTCAATATGCCAAATGTAATATATCTTTAAATAGTCCAGAGAAGAGAAACATTTCCTAGAATCAGGGTGAATCCTTATTAACTTACCTACTTTCAATTATTGAGAATACAAGTAACAAATATCATTCGGAGAGGACTTGAATGAAAAAATGTTACATGATATATTAACATTCGAAAAATCGGAGTGGAAACTTTTTTTTTCTGAAACCCTGTATGAATCTTGTGCACAAGTTCTGCCCGTATAATGGTTTTCGTTATGAGAACAAACTTTTTCAAACATTATATTCTGTACCTCACTCCATAGCTTGGGTTTTTTGCGTTCTGCTCTATCAGTCTAGTAGATTAGGTGCATTTCCTAACGATTTGATACTTGATGAGATGATTATACGAGTGATTATATCATTGTTTCCTTTAATGTGGTTAACAATGTTCCTTGCTGAATGGTAATTCAATTCAATTTTATTGAATCCTTTTACTACTACAAAAAAATAGATTGGACGAGTCACAAAATGTCAAAATCACTTATATACCTACGTATAAAGTACCTACAAGCATATAAAATACAAGAAATAAATATACGAAAAAAAAACATAAATAAATATATAAAATAATTAACTTGCATTACTGCAATTGGTGTCAATGTATATTTGGAAATAATTCACATAATTATGAATGATTGTGATAATTATTATTATCTCAATGTCGCTACAGAACAAAAGGAGATCAACAAAACAAGAAGACGGACTGATAAATTGTTGAGATGCAAAAGGCTTGAGAAACAAACCAAACATCTCACTTATATAAGAGACAAATTTCAGTGTGTACCACAATGTCAGTTGGGATTATTGGAAAGATATAGATCAAACTCACTCAAGTCATAAAAGCAGTTATCCAATAGTGACTTTTTCAACCGTTTCTTGAAGATATTATATGTAGCACTATTTTTAATGTAATCGGGGAGTTTGTTGAAGTACCAAATTCCAGCACATAAGGGCGATTTTTTATGAAATGCATGATAAGTTTTCGGGATGACCAGATCATTTTTATGTCTTGTGTTATTTTCATGTATATCACAATTATTGTCAAAATTGTCTTTTTCCTTGTAAATGTATTGTAACAGTTTCAGTATGTAGATACTAGTAACAGTTAAAATCTTTTTTTCTTTGAATACCTCGCGACACGATTTCTGGAAAGGTAAACTGAAGACGAGTCGTAGAATTCGTTTTTGTAATATGAAAACTCTCTGAATGTCTGGAGCTTGTCCCCATAAAATAATACTATAAGAAATAGCAGAATATGCGTAGGAATAGTACACGTTTAACAGAGTTTCCTTTCCTACCATAGTTTTCAGTACAGTTAATAAAAAGTAGCACTGATTAATCTTTTTACAAACATTATCTATCTGTAGTTCCCACGACATACTACTATCAAATACAGCACCAAGAAAATTGGCAGATCGAGAAAATCTTAAATCAGTATTGATCAATGAAACCGTGCAGTTTGCGGGTATTTTTTGACTAGTGTGATATTCTATACAAACAGTTTTACTGAAGTTTATAATCAAACGATTCTTGAGGTACCAACTTTCGAATTGTTTCAATGTTCGATGTTTCGGACTCCCATTGCCTATATTATCAACTTGAACCCTGTTGCTAGGAACGAAAGGATATAAAATACAAATCGAATAAGATAATCATATCCAAAGAAAAGGTTGAAATGAATTTTTTGGACGAAAATTAAAACATCACCCAAAGACGACTGCGGATACCAGCAATCGAAACGTCGTGAGTACACTAAACTTGAAACTTGGTTTCAACATTCATTTATACTATATCATCAATTTCTGTATGTATATTTTTTGAATAATATTGCACATTCGATTCCTCAATTTACTTGTCACAATATTATTTGATTTATTTTTTTATTTATATTTTTTTGATTAATATTTCATATTCGATATCTCATTTTTTTGTCACAACATTATTTTCTTTGATCAATTGGGAAGTTCATCATCCAGATACGCCTCTATCGGCAAATATTTGAGCTATTTTATCAAGTAAAACAAAAACAAACTTCTGTCACTGTCGAATGTGATCTGAAATTGTGGTGCATTTTGGTGTTCTCGTGCTTCACTTTTGCGATTTGATGAAATCGATATTTATTTATAACAATGTCGAAATTAATTAATGTGAGCTGTTGTGTGGATGAAGGTTTTAGTAGAAAAGGAAGATACTCGGGAAGATATCCTAACCTTTCTTTCCATACGTATTTCTTATTTTAATAATTATCGTACGAAAAAACACTTCTCTAACACATTCACACACTGAACAAATAGTCTTCACATTTGTTCCCCACAGAACTTCGCCAAAACTCGAAAAACACAAGAAAAAATACAACGTAAACAATAGTAAAAATATGTTTTGACACATTACGATCAGCTGATTACTGTTTGGAGGCAACATTTTCGAGCAGACATCAGCGCTCTTGTCCGTAAAAAATATTCCCAATCAAACCTTGAAGTTTATTTCTGACGAAAAAAATCAGTTCAACCTTTTGTTTGGATTTGATTACCGAGTTGATTACCTTATTCGATGTGTATTGTTATCCTTTCGTTCTTGGCAACAGGTTTCAATAGATAATAATAGAGAGTTAATAGAGTTAATAATATAGACAAGAGATGACCATTACCATTCAATTATATCATTAATACAACTGAATTGTATTTGTTATAAATTCATACTATATCTGGCTCATACTCGTTAGTGATTTATCATCAAGTCAACATGGTTTGTTTGCTCACGAAATTTTTACTGGCTTATCTTATTCTGATTCCATATCTGGTGCCATGCTCATACTTTTTTAACGTCTTTTCCCTTAGTTATAAGACTTTTATGGCACGCACAATTATCGTCTGCGATAAATTTATGCTGAAGTGTTTTGTGATACGATTCTAACGATTCTTTATCATCATCATTAGTACCTGTTATATCGAATGCAAACTTGTCCTGAATTTTTTTAAAAGTTTCCTCTTGCATACAGTTTTACTAGTGATGATTGTTCGCCTTGCGAAATCCAGTTAAGTGCACACATCAATAGGATAACCAGATGAGATAAATGGAGTATCTCACCAATGCATACCAGTAAGAACCAGAAGATTTTGACTATTAATTTTCAAGAACTAGTATTATCGATACCAGCTACATATATAGTGTCGATAAATATATCTTCCTCTTGTCTATAATTGAGATATATTTTTGATTGTCTTTTGTCACAAAATTTGTGGCTGGTGTTGTTGGCGAAAAGCTCAAATAGTACATTATTCAAAGAGCGTATAATGATGGCTATTATTCACCAGGTGTAGTTTACTTATTTTTGATTGTCTTTTGTCACAAAATTTGTGGCTGGTGTTGTTGGCGAAAAGCTCAAATAGTACATTATTCAAAGAGCGTATAATGATGGCTATTATTCACCAGGTGTAGTTTACTGAATCACCAAGAAAATAATAGCCATTATACGCGAGTAGAATACTATACTTTATCCACGACTAATAAAAAAATTGTTGAAGTTTTTTTTTGTTGGAAAATTTTGTTACATTACATACATATTTTTAGAAATTATTTTATTCTAACAAATATTTCATTAAATACCGTTGACAGGTTTGAGTCAAATTTGTTTGGATTCAAAAGCTATTTCGATATGACATGCACATTCATAGTCGCTGATAGTTCAGAGTAGATGCTCCTTAGTCATGGATAAAAGTATTTTAGACATTCTTTCGGTGACATCAATCATTTCTACTCAGAAAAACATGAGGCTGTAGTTATGGAGCTGTAAGGCTGCCGTTTTGGAGCCGTAAGGCTGTAGTTATGGAGCCGTGAGGCTACAGTTTTGGAGCCGTGAGGCTGTAGTCATGGAGCCGTAAGGCTGCAGTCATGGAGCCGTAAGGCTGCAGTCATAGAGCCGTAAGGCTGCAGTCATGGAGCCGTAAGGCTGCAGTCATGGAGCCGTGAGGCTGCAGTTATGGAGCATTAAGGCTGCTTTTATGGAGCCGTAAGGCTGCTTTTATGAAGCCGTAAGGCTGCTTTTATGGAGCCGTAAGGCTGCTATTATGGAGCCGTAAGGCTGCAGTTGTGGAGCCGTAAGGCTGCAGTTGTTGAGCCGTAAGGCATAGTCTCGAAGCGTTAACACTGTAATAGCTGAAAAACAAATGTAATTACCCAGACGTTTGAATCTGGGAATTCTTAGATCAAAATCACTGTTGAAGCATCTGTAGAAGTTCTGCTTCAATTAACGATGCAGAAAAACTCTAAGTCGTCTTCACAATTTAATATTTAAAGGATGTCAGAACGGTGATTCAGTACATGTTTCGGACCTACATAGGTTCATCAGCAGCTGAATTAAAATTTAATTCTACAATAAAGGAAGAGTAATATAATATGAGATATGAGATAATATAATGGAGATGAAAAAATTCAATTGGGAAATTTAGATAGGCATTAGAATAAATTTATATTGAAACGAATAATGAAATTTTTTTTTTTGTGATTAGGGGAATTTAGAATATCCCTAACACAATGATGGTATTGAAATTGGGAGGCTTGAAGCCCTTGTGCCCAATATGTAATGTAAGAAAAAGCCACATGGAAGAAAACTTGAAAAAACTGCTACAGTTCACAAATTGAATTGATTTGGGAATGAAGGAGATTCAATTGACAGAACTGTCAACTGTCGAAAAAATTTGCAATTGTCGAGATGACATGGAAAGGCGGCACAGGGCCTGGCACACACGGAACAAAAATCGAAGAGCTGACATTTCGAGTCATGTCCCGGGTGAACAGATCCCACACCTCCTATGCAGGCCCTCTCGTTACAATTTTTTTTTTTTATTAAAGTGAAACATTATTAAATATTGGGTTTAACTGAGATACAATATGGTAGGGAACGCAATCGCCATGATTAGCACTAACATCTATCATCCATCCTTGGGATGAACAAGAGTTGCCAACCATCAAGCCAACAGACAACATAACACAAAGTCCCTAATAATTATTTATGGAAGTTCAAGGCAGGGGAATTTTAGTTGAAATTAAGGGAATTGAAAAACTTTCTGCAGTCAAACTGTACTTGCTCATTAAGAGAGAAAACATTAGGGTTATTGGCAGCGGAATTGATTTCAAAAATTTCTGGAAGATTGAGCAGAGTACCTTTTTGACATATGTGTGAAATATCTAGATCTGAGTCAATATCAAAGCTATGGTTCTGAGAATATGATTAGCAAAAGAACTTTTTGTTTTGTATTCATCCAGATGTAAATTTCTGGAACTGTCGATAAGTCTAACATGTTCCAGAATTCTGGTTTTCATTTTCCTACCACTCTGTCCAATGTATTGTAAATTTCTCGAGCGCGTCAGATTTTCTGAGGGCATGTTAAAACCTGAAAAAAGCTCTAATATAATAATCTGACGGTTTGGATGTGACGCAGACTCACGGCCGTTATTTGAATGTGAAAAAAAAATCGTCATCTTGAAATACACAAGCGCGTCAGATTAAGATATATATGGTTCATCTTTACGCCCTAGACGTTGCAGTCTTATAATCTGACGATTATCTGGAGGGATTCGCCTATTCTGCCAATTTGAATAATTTTTTTAATCATTGAACTTAATTAATTGAAAAGCTCAGGAAAAAGCATGCAAATAAAAGAAGTGTATGATTTTTTTAGTAGAATACTTGTATTTATAAGAGAATAATTATTATAAGCAATTAAATTTTCAAAATTTTTTAACGTTGGATATTCATTGTAAACAATATCATGCCACCAACGAGTCTGTGTGATCAACTGTCATGACATCATGGCAAGAGAAACCAGAGTGAGGAAGAAGTGAGAGAGAAATAGATAGAGAAAAAGTGAAAGAGAAATAGAAACGTGGAGAGGGAGGGGAATACAAGCATCACGTAGATGCACGCATGGAATTTTATCGATGAATTTTTATTATTTCGGCTCGTGGAAATCGTCAGATTATATATTTTTTGTAATTCTCGAATATTCCCTACAAAATAAAAATAAAATTAGTCACGCTCGAGAATTTCGAGATGAAGTTTTTTTTACAACTTTGTAGCCCTCCTCCTTCTTAAGGTCACTCTCTAATTATCAGGTCAGTGGAATATACACGTTTCAGGATGTAACTAACTCACTCTACCTCAATCTGACGCGCTCGAGAATTTCAGATGATCAATTTTTTTTACTAATCTGATCCTTCATCCTCGAAGGGCGACCATATATATAGGACTCAAATATGCTGGAAGTACTTAACCGTGTACCAGGTATCCCTCTGTATATTAAGCTGCCGCGCTTTAGTAAATCCCGAGATCCCCTCTTGGGCTCCCATATCAATATATTTGCTAACTCCTTCCAATTTGAAAGAAGTGTCCATTCAAAAAAAGTTAACTGTCAACATCAGCAATTTTCACTACAGTGGTATTTTTTCGATTACTAGAACATTTTTCAACTACTGGTTCTGTGAATCACTGTAATTCAACCTCAAGCCCTCCGTTTAGTGCGTGTTAAACAAGGAAATAAAAATGTCCTTCGAGCTCCAGCGCAATCCTACACCGCGGGCATGTCTGACAGACGACAGTAAATGACAGTTGTCAATCCAGCCTGCTGGACAAACAAATCTGATTTACCTATGCTAAGTGTGTGTTTATGTCATATTTTAAAATCTTTTTTCTCAATAAAGGCTCAATTTTGTGCGATTGTGAAATGTGGAAGTAATAGTGGCAGACATTATGTTTCATTCCATCGATTCCCTTTTATTTCCGACGATAGAAAAAATGATTAATCCTTTAGGAAATTATTTCACAGCATTACTACAATCCCCAAATTTCAATAAGGATCACATCCATCACTTTCCTTCAGCTTCTCTAAATATCTCATCTGGATATCCATAGACAAGGTGTTGAAATAATCACTTTTATCAGCCATTTCACACACAATTTCCTTGTAAGCAGGAAGAATAATGAATATATATTGCAATATATAGACATTTATATATGTCAGGTATACTAAGGGTATACCCAAAATTAGGGTGCACCCTTAATTTCTTCATAATCACGATCATAATCTCATTAAATTACCATTGTTGCATATGGAAGTACGGTTTGTTTGTCCAGCAGGCTGATTGACAGTTGTCTTGTGACGTCACATGCCCGCCGTCTATTGCATCGAACGCAGAGTGTACCTCAGGTGAGTGGCACAACTCGGGTCGAAGTTATGGGATACCCTTGTAAGTGTGCGATATATGTCACAGGGATAACCGTTTAATTGCAGCTCGAGCTAATTTCGAATAGTTTCTTGTTCGAGTTACCAATTTCGACAGTGATATACTCGAATTTTACGTATAATTGCGTTCGCTAAGTGACAATTTATGCTCGTATCTCGAACCGTGTTACAGACGGCGGCGCAATAAAACGATTATTAATCTAAATAATGGCTGAGTAATCATCTCCGGAATGCGCTCGTGTGTTACTTCCACTCTGATTACTTAACTGCTTCTTTGAGGTGATCTTGTCGGTTATCTATGGCTTTAGTCGGAGATCTTGTGACAAAGTATTGTGGAGCCTTATATTCATTCACCCGTTCGCAAGATGAGATAGTGGAAAACCTGGCGGAAGCGCATTTCCGACTTCATTAAATTTTGTAATTTTGTTTACTATTAAATTCAGATGATTCAAGGGTCTAATGGATTGTAACAGTTAAAAAAATTGGAAAAACCTTTCGAAAAAAACGACCCTGGCAATCTAGAAAAGCTTAACCGCCACAAATAACCTTCAACGATCACGTAATGACCTTCTCTGGAGGTGAAACGAATCGAAACACATCCTTAAAAATCAGCATCTGAACTCAACGGCAACTCAGAACTTTCTGACCTTCCTAATAAATACAAAATGTAGTTTCGCTCATAGAGACGTTACATGTAACACAAAAGACAATACTCGTGCATTGAATACTGGTAATTTTCTAAGCAATTGTACGTATATGAAAACATCATTGTTTTTGTGAGGAACTAAACTTTTGAACCTCGCATGTTGACACGAACTTCTACATACTGGCTGCAGCAAAATGATTCATGTATGTCAAGCAAAACTTACATCAATAACCCCATTTATAATCTCAGTATTCGAATTGTCTTGAAACCTAATAATTATAATAAATTTTAATTTATAATTTTACGAGGGGGAAACATCTCCATTAAATCTCGTACACCATAATATATTGAGTCTTTTGAGTCCCTAAATCCTTGCCTTTTATTGTTGAGTCATCAGTTTGAGTCTTTCAGTCATTGAGTCTTTGGATTAAATCTTGATTTTTGACATCGAGTCTTTGAGTCTTACTTTTGAGTCTTTCGAGTCTTCTTGAGTCTTTGAGTCTTACCTTTGAGTCTTCTTGAGTCTTTGAGTCTTACGTTTGAGTCTTTCGAGTCTTGTTTGAGTCTTACGAGTCTTCTCCGAGTCTCAGGTTTGAGTCTTTAAATCATTGAAGCACTTCCGTATCTCAGGTAGTTACACCTCATCGAATCTTTGCGCAGGGTCGAAGTCAACAAGCCTCAGCCTAGTAAAATACTTCATTTTATCGGGTTATCGTGAAATCTCGGTAAAAATATAAGTGAAACTGTTAATAAATGATAAACAATTAGTGAAATATCTGAACAAGTGATTTGTTAAACAATGGCAAACGTTGGGGGTGATGTGAAAGATGGAGGTAAGTAATTAAGCGAGTAATTTAGACTTTTGATTCATGTAATATATTAAAACACGTGGAGAAATCAATTCCCGCCAAGTAATATGGGTTCAGCGGAGTCGATAGAAATTATCTCGGAAATTATCAAGAATCTTCCATTCTTATTAAACTAACAAATGAAAGAATATATTTTTATAATAATTATTCATTTTTGAATGCAATGGTTCTATCGAGTATAATATAGATTGGGCAAGAAATCTAAGAATAGTGGTCATCTTCGAATTGAGTTGAAATTATGAAACAATAAAACAATTGAATGGGTTTCAGTCGGATTCAGTTGAATGACTAAGATTTTGAAGAGTTGAAAACATGAATATGCAAAATGTTGAGTATTTGTATGATACGAAATGGAAATTATTATATTGTCCAGCAAACATGGTAGGGTTTTTTGTATGATATAAATGAGAACTGTTTGAACGTTATTATTTTGTGGTGTGGTGTTTTCAGATTGTGGTAGGTTACAAACCCAGAAAAACTACGAAAATAAATGAGAAATCTTGTATTATTCACCAAACATCGCATGAACTTAGTGAAATGAGATACGGACAGAAATTAATTCGAATTCAATATGAGTTTCTGAATGTCTTGGAGAACATGTCCCTTGACAGGTAATTTGAAAGCTTCCACAAGTTGGCATGATTTGCCTTATGCAAGATGATGAGAATTTCTTGAATTTCACTACCTAATTCTCAGAGCACACAATGAAAGGGTGGGAGGAGTTAACTCGTTGGGTCAACCGCGAAGTAAATGCTAAGGATGAAACAATCGATGTTATTCTAGGGGAGCAACGGTAATGAAAATATCTCTCAATTAAGATGAATCGCTACGTGTTCTTTCGGCGTTCCGGAGAAGTTAGCAAGTTGGTGGGTGAGGTTCAATATATATATATATATATATATATATATATATATATATATATATATATATATATATATATATATATATATATATGATCGGCTAGGCTTCCGCGGTCAGAAATGTACTGGCTGGAACTTCCGGTTGATCCGCGTCTGGAAAGATTTACTTGTCTACGTTTCGACTCCCATTTCGGAGCCATTTTCAAGACTTAGTGACCTTGCGTCTAGGTCTGAGTTGTCTCACTAGCTGGCTATCATCACTGGAGATCGAGGATAGAAGGTTGGTGGGATTTAAGGGTTCATTAGTAGTTATGGCAGGATCAGGTATCGGACGGTCGATGGGAGGTTCGAACGGATTGGTTCCCAAGTCGGAGTGAATAGAAGTATGTCGGACCAAAAGTGGTTTCCAGGTATTGGGGAGTCTTTGAGAATCGTCGCGTTTATTGAGACAGTTGGGACGTTTTTCGATTTCAATGGCTTCACGGGTAATTCTGGTTTGGAGGGTTTTGGCTGTGGCAACGGTTTTGGTGTTTTTGAAATCTATTTTGTGGCCTGTTTCTAGATGATGTTGGAATAATGCTGAGTTTGTGTCAGAATTACGGACTGCTAGTTCGTGTTCATATGCTCTACAGGACACTCGTCGGTTGGTCTGGCCGATGTATGTTCTGGGACAGTTAGAGCATGGTATTTCATATATTCCTTGGGTTTCATTGGGGATTGTGTCTTTGGGTGTTCGAAGGTAGGTGGATATTTGGTTGTTAGCTGTGAAAATGGTTTTGATGTCATGTCGTGTCAGAATTCGACTTATTTTATCAGTAACACCATGAATATATGGAAGGAAAGCTTTTTGTCGTTCAGGTTCGTCCTTCGGGGGTCTAGGGTGAAGATCTCGGGTTTGCTGGAGTTTAATAGACTTGTGGATTTGGGAATCGGAAAAATCGTTCTGGGTAAGTGCGGATTTGAGCTTTTCCATTTCATTGGATCTATTGTGGTTATCGGTGAGTTTGAAGGACCTATGTATGAGAGAATTCAGAACCGAATTCAATTGTGCTGGGTGATGATGAGACTTGGCATTGAGGTACCGGTTTGTATGGGTTGGTTTGCGGTAGACGGTGTGAGTGAAAGAATTGTTGGACTTCCTGATGAGAACATCCAAGAATGGGAGGGAGTCGTCCTTTTCTATTTCCATAGTGAATTGTATGTTGGGGTGAATGGTGTTAAGGTGGGTCAGTAATGTTGGTAGGGTTTCAAACCCATGAGGCCAAATGGCAAAGATGTCATCTACGTATCTGAGCCAGCAAGTGGGCTTGAGTTCAGATGTGTCAATGGCTCTGGTTTCGAAGTCCACCATGTAGAGGTTTGCAAGAACTGGGGAGAGGGGGGAACCCATCGGGGCTCCTTTCACTTGTTTGTAGAATTTGCCCTGAAATAGAAAGTATGTACTGGCATACCTAGGTTGAGATTGTCTCTAGAGATTTGATGCTTGGTTTCCAAAACACTCAAGGTTTCAGCTAAAGGAATATTCGTGAAGAGAGATGCTACATCGAAGCTTACGAGAATGTCTGTTGGTCGGAGATTGAAGGTTTTGAGTATTTCAATGAAATGAAAAGAGTTTTGGATATACGACGAACACTGTTCTACTAGAGGTTGCAGGGTGTTTGCTAAGTATCTGGAAAGGGGTTGTGTTGGGCATCCAAAGGCGCTAACTATGGGACGGAGTGGGATATTCGGTTTGTGTATTTTTGGGAGGCCATATATTCGGGGAATGCGCGAAGATTTCTCCCTCGGAATGAGAGCTTTCTTCTGGTCATTCGGGATATTGGAGTTGTTGATGAGGGTTTTGGTCTTTTTCTCGAGATACGTGGTGGGGTCTCTTGAAGTGTGTTGGTATTCAGGGGAGTTGATCAATGTTGTCATCTTTTCAACATAGTCTGTGGTGTTGAGGATCACAGTGGCGTTGCCCTTGTCGGCTGGTAGAATGATGATATCTGGATTGTTGTGGAGATTCTTGAGGGACCGTCTCTCAGCTGGGGTTACATTGGATTGGGGGACTTTGGCTCTTCTCAGGAAGGAAGCAACATCTTGCCTAGCTTCTTCGGCAGTGTTCTTAGGAAGATGAGAGATGGCTGCTTCAGTCTGAGTTATAATGGTTTCGACTGGAATAGATCTGGGAGTGATCGAGAAATTGAAACCTTTGGACAAAATGTTGTGGGCAGCTGGGTCGAGTGGAGTGTCAGAAAAGTTGTGGACTAAAACTGGTGAGTCCGCTGGGGATGATTGTGGAGCTTTCAGCTTGAGTAGTGCTGAGAGCTTTTTCTTCTGTGTGCTGGTTTTTTCATTGGCAATATGATCGGCTTTTTCATGGGATATTCTGACGAAAGTGTCCCAGATTGTTGGATGAATTGTTGAAACGGAAAGTTCACCAAAACATCGATGAAGGGATGAGTTGATGAAGTGTAATTTACTTCTTATGTCGTGAATGGTATTTCGAATAAGAGCGAAACTAGCATATTCTAAGATGCTAAGATTTCAGGGCAAATTCTACAAACAAGTGAAAGGAGCCCCGATGGGTTCCCCCCTCTCCCCAGTTCTTGCAAACCTCTACATGGTGGACTTCGAAACCAGAGCCATTGACACATCTGAACTCAAGCCCACTTGCTGGCTCAGATACGTAGATGACATCTTTGCCATTTGGCCTCATGGGTTTGAAACCCTACCAACATTCCTGACCCACCTTAACACCATTCACCCCAACATACAATTCACTATGGAAATAGAAAAGGACGACTCCCTCCCATTCTTGGATGTTCTCATCAGGAAGTCCAACAATTCTTTCACTCACACCGTCTACCGCAAACCAACCCATACAAACCGGTACCTCAATGCCAAGTCTCATCATCACCCAGCACAATTGAATTCGGTTCTGAATTCTCTCATACATAGGTCCTTCAAACTCACCGATAACCACAATAGATCCAATGAAATGGAAAAGCTCAAATCCGCACTTACCCAGAACGATTTTTCCGATTCCCAAATCCACAAGTCTATTAAACTCCAGCAAACCCGAGATCTTCACCCTAGACCCCCGAAGGACGAACCTGAACGACAAAAAGCTTTCCTTCCATATATTCATGGTGTTACTGATAAAATAAGTCGAATTCTGACACGGCATGACATCAAAACCATTTTCACAGCTAACAACCAAATATCCACCTACCTTCGAACACCCAAAGACACAATCCCCAATGAAACCCAAGGAATATATGGAATACCATGCTCTAACTGTCCCAGAACATACATCGGCCAGACCAACCGACGAGTGTCCTGTAGAGCATATGAACACGAACTAGCAGTCCGTAATTCTGACACAAACTCAGCATTATTCCAACATCATCTAGAAACAGGCCACAAAATAGATTTCAAAAACACCAAAACCGTTGCCACAGCCAAAACCCTCCAAACCAGAATTACCCGTGAAGCCATTGAAATCGAAAAACGTCCCAACTGTCTCAATAAACGCGACGATTCTCAAAGACTCCCCAATACCTGGAAACCACTTTTGGTCCGACATACTTCTATTCACTCCGACTTGGGAACCAATCCGTTCGAACCTCCCATCGACCGTCCGATACCTGATCCAGCCATAACTACTAATGAACCCTTAAATCCCACCAACCTTCTATCCTCGATCTCCAGTGATGATAGCCAGCTAGTGAGACAACTCAGACCTAGACGCAAGGTCACTAAGTCTTGAAAATGGCTCCGAAATGGGAGTCGAAACGTAGACAAGTAAATCTTTCCAGACGCGGATCAACCGGAAGTTCCAGCCAGCACATTTCTGACCGCGGAAGCCTAGCCGATCATATATATATATATATATATATATATATACAGGGTGACCCAGGGGTGCGTGCATGGTCCATAACTTTTTTTCTATCCAAGCTATCGACTTGATTTTTTGTTTGGAACGATGGGTCCGACAATAAGCACATTCTGAAAATATTTTCATTCATATACAGGATGTCCCAAAATGAAATACACATCCAAGTTCTGTTTTTTTAAATGGTAACCCCCCACTTTCGATACATTTTTGAAATCGCCACTAAATTATCTATACAACGCACCCTGGTTTCATAGACTTATCTGCAATAGTTTTTGGCTTATGTCAATTTATGTGTTGAAATAGCGTCATGCATGGACCTACAGATAAATCCATAACTTCAGAGCCATTGAAGATAACTCAACCAACTTTCATCCAGTCGTTTCCTTAAGCTTCGTCGCATCTTTTGAAATGCGAGCGAATTCGAAATCAATGTTCCAACGCCTACTACGATTTTTTTTTAATGACAAATTACAAATGGCAATAACTCGACTGATTCAAATGCAACACCCTGTATTTTATTGTACCAATGAATGGCATTTTTTAAGGGCTTTTCGTCGATATAGGGTTTGTGGGGTCTACTATTTGAAGTTTGTGAAGTATGTTGCAAAATGATAAATGTGGATGGTTCAGCTGGAATCTAGTAGGCCGTTTTCGTAAAATTTGAGACATTCTGTACTGTCAATAATTGTATACGTCGAATTGTTGACAATGAATTTTACTCGTGAAGAATTAGTGAATATGGTCTGCTGTATTGGCGAGGCTGGCAGGAATCCTTTATTAGCAAGCAGAATCTATGGTAAAGGTAGCGAATACGGTAACCTCACCGATTTTCTTGAAATTTGCACAGATGATTCAGAACACTATAAAATCATCATAACAATCGAAATTTTTGTAACTCCACGGGTGTCTTCATTCCGAAAGTTAAGAGATAGGTTTGAACTCACTGGTAGCGTTTCTTATACTGAAAAGGAAATTGTTGGTGGTCGTATCAATGAGGAAAATGAGTTGCAAGTTTTATTGATGCTACAGGAAAATCCTCACGTAAGCACTAGGGAAATAGCAGCGGAAACGGATATTTCACAAGGTAGTGTGAACAGAATTATATTGGAACATAAATTCCACCCTTTTCATTTGCCCTACATCAAGAATTGTATGGTGATGATTTTGCAAATAGAGTTGCGTTTTGTATTCAAATGAATGGCATGATTGACGAGGATTGTAATACTTTGACCAATATTCTGTTTTCTGATGAAGCAACATTCAAGAACAACGGATCAGTCAACAGACATAATATGCATTATTATGCAGTGGAAAATCCTCACTGGTTGAGGACAGTTGATCACCAACATCAATGGTCGCTTAATGTATGGGAGGGAGTTATTGGAAATCACATCATTGGACCCTATTTCTTTGACAATGTGCTGAATGGTGAAAGATATTTACATTTTCTCCGCGAACATATTCCCAGATTGTTAGAAGAAGTGGATTTGATTACCCGAAGAACCATGTGGTTGCAGCACGACGGTGTTCCAGTGCATAACCATAAAATGGTTCGAGAATTCTTAGATCAATCCTATCCGAATCATTGGATAGGCCGGGGCGGTACTATTCCTTGGCCCGCGCGCTCTCCGGACCTTACTCCCCTAGATTTCTTCCTCTGGGGATACGTGAAGGAAAGGGTTTTCAGAAATCATCCGACAACTGCAGATGATATGAAAAATAGGATCAGGGAAGCCTTCCATTCAATTGATGGAGCAATGCTGATTAGAGTTCGGGACTCGTTCAGAAGAAGACTGGCAGCTTGTGTGGGACATGATGGTCACCTTTTTGAGCATTTACTTAAGTGGTCTTTCGAAATTTTCTCATGGTTTTCTGTTGATTTCTTCTTGTGAAGATACTAGAGTTTTCTTTGTGATTTACTCTTTTTTCTATTACAATTTCAAAAACGTATTCGTTCATAATTTTATGGATAATGTCGAATTTTACGAAAGCGGCCTACTAGATTCCACCTAAACCATCCACATTTATCATTTTGCAACATACTTCACAAACTTCAAATAGTAGACCCCACAAACCCTATATCGACGAAAAGCTCTTGAAAAATGCCATTCATTGGTACAATAAAATACAGGGTGTTGCATTTGAATAAGTCGAGTTATTGCCATTTGTAATTTGTCATTTGAAAAAAATCGTAGTAGGCGTTGGAACATTGATTTCGAATTCGCTCGCATTTCAAAAGATGCGCCGAAGCTTAAGGAAACGACTGGATAAAAGTTGGTTGAGTTATCTTCAATGGCTCTGAAGTTATGGATTTATCTGTAGGTCCATGCATGACGCTATTTCAACACATAAATTGACATAAGTCAAAAACTATTGCAGATAAGTCTATGAAACCAGGGTGCGTTGTATAGATAATTTAGTGGCGATTTCAAAAATGTATCGAAAGTGGGGGGTTGCCATTTAAAAAAACAGAACTTGGATGTGTATTTCATTTTGGGACATCCTGTATATGAATGAAAATATTTTCAGAATGTGCTTATTGTCGGACCCATCGTTTCAAACAAAAAATCAAGTCGATAGCTTGGATAGAAAAAAAGTTATGGACCATGCACGCACCCCTGGGTCACCCTGTATATATACATAAGTATATATATATGTTGTGTTTGAGTTCTTATTGAACCGCGTCTAGAGTTTTTAGTTCGACGTTTCGGCTCCGATTTTGGAGCCATTGTCAAGAAGGAGAAGTGACTTCACGCTGAGGTCTCAATCTGCCTACTCCTCAGGTGTTGTCACAGGGGAAAGATTTGTGACTTGACGCCGGGGCCTCAATCTGCCTACTCCCCAGGTCTCGTCACGACTTCTCTCTAAGGTCTCTATCTGCCTACTCCTTAGATTGAATTGGGAGACCTGGGGAGTAGGCAGATTGAGGCCCCGGCGTCATGTCACAAATCCTTCTCCTGTGACAGCACCTGAGGAGTAGGCAGATTGAGACCTCAGCGTGAAGTCACTTCTCCTTCTTGAAAATGGCTCCAAAATCGGAGCCGAAACGTCGAACTAAAAACTCTAGACGCGGTTCAATCCGAACTCTGTAGATGATATACAAAACATATCATCCCAGTATATTTTCTATGGCCCCGTCTCTTCAAAAGGTTCTCACCCTTTCCAACTTGATTTAGTGACCTTCGAAACAATAAATAAAAAATACAAATCGATGAAAAAACTGTATTTTTAGAGTCATAAATATTAATATTTTTCTTTTATAAAATTTATTTATGTTATTGAGAGTGGCATTTATTTCGAATAGAGTTTCATTATAATTCCATTTATATTTCTATCATTTTGTTGTTTACAATACTTCGGTTATATTACTAGACATTTGAACAAAAAATGTATTTGTTCTTCAATTTTCCTGTCTTCTTCCCACGAGTCTTCCAAGGTTCGTTTGTCACATGGAAAATATCTCGGAAAATATTTAATATTTTCAAAGTTGTGGACAGAAGTTATTTCATATTTTTCAATATAAACACCCTGTATTTTGAAGAAGTGAATCTCCTTTATTAATGACGATTGTTTTTATAACTTGTCTTGGATTTTTGGGAAGATATTTCATTAATACATAAATATTTTCTCAGAAACTCTAATGAAATGATAGTACTTGTGTCTCTTTAAAGATATAAGCGCTAACACTTTTATATTTATTTTTTTGTTACCAAAGAACTGTTAATAAAAGCATTTACTATTATTATTGAATTCAAGTGTATCTAGTCAAGTTCGTACTTGTAATAACTGCTCCAACCCAGTGAGCGGACGCTCCTGCCAATATCAATCACAACTCCCCACACCGCAGGATAAGTGATCACTGGCTCGGAGAATCGTGAGCCCTGAGTAGGCGCAACGAACCGAGAAGAACGGTTTCCTGCATGAAACCGGCTGAGATTTCTGCGAAAAATGTTAGCGTTCCAACATAGTCTTTATATCATTATTATTGAAATATTATAGAGAAAAACTTTCCTAGACATGCTATTACTTCAATTATTAATATAAAAATATGATCACATAACCTTTCCAGACATACGACCCACAGGCTATGTCGCATTCGGATGAACGGATTAAAAATACGTTTTTTCAAGACTTTGAGTCAATTTGATTCTTTTTTGAGTACTTCTGTCCATGTCATTTAGCCTTGAGTCATGTTAGTGGATTTCCAAGTCCTTCAGTCAACGTTGAATCTTATTGAATCATACTGACTGAAAATTTAGTCTTTTCAGTCTTCATGATTGGATATTGAGTCTTTTCAATCTTTACGATTGGCATTGAGTCTTTTGAGTCTACATGATGGGCTATTGAGTCTCTTCAGTCCCACTATTGAGTCTTTGACTCAATTGAGTCTTTTAAATCTCGTACAAATTTTACCTTGATGTTTCCCCCTCGTAATTTTATTCACTGATCCTCCTAACAATACACTGTGAAGTTTGTTATTTCTAAAATCGGTTCATGAAGTTAACACAATAGTTCACTATTGTATATGTATTGAACAAACATAGGTCAGTCTAGTTTATTTGCCACATATGGTGGTAGTTTTTCTGCAACTTTCCCTTGAACCTTGTGATTTTCACTTGAGAAATGAATTTTATGCAGCATTTTTTATAAAAACTACGCCTGGGACTCAATCATAAAGTATTTTATTCACGACTAATACATAATGCAATGTTATACTTAGGGGTTCTGCAGTAAAATGACAAATATTATTCCTTTAGGGAATAATGGCGAGGGATTAATAGTAATAGACTTTATTTCCTCTTGTAGTCCTATCACAAAATTTCTCGAAATGAATATTACTATGGAAACTATATAACCAAACTAGAAAGTGTCAGCAACAAACGCGTAGGAAGTGTTTATGTATTTGTATTGAGATGAATAAAACTGACGAATCATTTATTTACAATAAATGAATTAGTATGGTATAGTAGGGGAAAATATAAGGCATTATACTGCAGAAACCATAAATATAATACTTACAATTATGTATTAGTTGTAAATAAATGCAAATATTCCTTCCACTTCCAGATCGGTAGGACCCACAATACAAATAAAATTATAATATTTATTTATATTTACAGTTTTTTATTATTTATCGGTTTGAAATAAAAAGCGTATGCAACTCTCTTGTAATAGTTATTTATTCATGATCATTACAAGATCGTTCCATAATATACTATAAACGTGATTGGATAAAATACTTCTATCTACACCCACAACCCGTTTTATAATAAAATCCATTACGATACAGATTTTCATTACGATACAGATTTTCAACCAATAGAAACCCATTATTTTTCAATCAAGCATGATGTGCAAGCTTTGCATTTTGACGTTTGTCAAGTCAAAATCAGTAGGTATTGAATTTTTGAAGAGTTTAGTCAATTTTTGATAATCTTATGAAAATGTCTTATAGCAGTGATATAGAACAATTACCAACGACCCTCCACAGATGTCTTAGGCAATAAAAAAATACAATCGAAAGGATTATATTTTTCATTTGACATATGCAACACGTATGTTTTTATTTTCGACCAAATCGAATGAGCTACAATGGCCGACTGGTCCTTGGCGAGGGCAGTCAGCAGAAACGTTCGGGTTCGAATCCTGACCTCGGCAGAGATTTTTTTTCATTTTTTTTTTCTTCTCATTTCTCATTGTTGTTTTTCTCGTGGTTATACCATTAATTATAATTTTGTTGAAATTTTCGAAGAAGTACGATTGATTACCTACTATTATTGTGTTCAATATAAATACCTGATAATATAATATTTTTGGTTTTTCATTATTTACCTATTGGGTGTAGATAAAATAGCGTATGCAACTCTCATGTAATGGTTATTAATACACTCGCATAAACCATACGTATCGTATCGTATCCCGTTTTATGCTCATGTATTAATAACCATCATTACACGATCGTTGCATAATATACTATTTCTTACAAATTAGCCTCTTTCAATGAAACAGTTGGATTTTCAAATGTAGAAATGAAAATGTTTGTGAAAACAATGACATAGTGGATTTGGAAATGAAAATAACTGCTGCCTATCAGCATAAATCTACCCTAAAAATGAAAAATATACCCAACAATTTTCAATAACCACTTATGATTTTTCCCGTGATATTCAAGAGTAGAAATAAATGTGCAAATGAAAATCACTGCAACATAAATCTACCATAAAAATTAAAAATATACGTAACCATTTTCAAATATGGTTCCCTGTTTATAGACCATCTCTCTGTAGCCTATTATACTCAAATTTCAAGGATGAGTCTCCGTTCCAATGTATTTCGAAGACTGGAGCACTTCTTCATTATATATTTATTTTCTGTCATGTCCACTTTTTTTCAAAGACGCACCTCAACTGGATACCAATTCTTGCGATCGATGGATGGTTCGATCCATCCACTACCGACAATATCAGGCGCATGTAAGAAAGTAAGACCTCGTTAATTCTCAGCCTGTACACCTTTCGATTGCAGTTGATTAACGGAAAATCCATTTCAGTCCAATTTTTAACCTCATATCATCTCAACGAATCACGCACTGAAATGTAAACGAATTATACGAGCAGCAGTTCAAATATCAACAGCCTGAACAAACAGAGAACGTTTAATGGCAATTGGATTAATTTGACATCAAACGGTTTTAAAAGTTGATAGAAGTTCATGCGGAAAGTATGAACAAACAAAAAGGATTGTACTGCTGCAAATTACTCGGTGTTATCCAGATTAGATGTTTCAGTGGAAAAATAAATCACATTACTGGTTCATACCCACGGTTCGTATTCACCAAGGTCTTTGCACAAACCAAAATGGCGAAACAATCGCTTTTTGCATAATTGGGAAGAATTTCTACCGATGAGGGCGCTGATGTCTGTTCAAGAATGTCGGCAGCAAACCGTAATCAGCTAATCGTAATCTGTCAAAAACATATGTTTACTATTGTTTACGTTCTATTTTGTATTGTACCTTGTGTTTTTCGAATTTTGGCAAAGTTTTGTGTAAAACAAATGTGTAGACTAATCAGTGTGTGAAAGTGTTAGAGAAGTGTACCATAATTTCACATTCAGAAATTTATTTTTGTTTTACGTGATGAAATAGTTCAAATATTTTCCGATAGAGGCATATCTGGATGATGAACTTCCCAATACTGGATGATAACGATATCATTGTACAAGGCACCATTGAGTTGTTTTGTAAGGTTGAGAATTTTTATTCGAAATTGGAGGTATTGCTCAGTGTTGGAGGAACACTTGATAGTTATTTTCAATCTTCAACATCAGAATATATTCATCTCTTTTCCTACGTAGAAATCTTGCGTTTTCTTCCATGATGATTCGATAACCCTTTGTGTAACAGTAAAATGAAACGTATAGTATTTTCAGCATCCTTTCAGAAAAAAGCTATACTTCTTGATAAAAAATATACGTTCTATTGAACTTTTAACCAGCTATTTGTCATTTCCAGTTCAATTCTCTACTGTTGTTTTCTTAGTTATTTGTCTTTTATCTGCCGCTGCTTTCAATAATTGAGTAGTTGTTTTCCGTTTGCTTAGTATCTAATTTTAGAGTTGTTTTAAAGAGTGTTCCATAATGGATATCAAATGGTGTTAGTATGTACTCAAGCTCAACTGGTCAATACAACGCGAGATTATTCTGACGCTGATGAAAACAAAGTTCATCTTGCTGAGTTTTTACTTCTGTTGAAATTATATTTGTGTTATTTGCTGGGTGCTTTTCAGAATTTACCAGTTTAACATATTTATTCCAAGTTCTGACATTAGTGACAATGGTTGCATCCTTTGTGGGCATCGAAGTGAGCATATAAAAGGATGCAATAATAATAATTTGAAAATATGAAATGAAAGTTCTTTCAGAAGAGAGTTTTCAAATGGGGTGTTTTTGTACAGCGCCATAATAGCCTGCACTACAGCAAACTTCCTAATGAGTTGAAATTACTCAGGTTGATCTGGACTATGGAGGGGTCCAATTCATTTCGAATTGTACTCTATATTGACGATGATCCATGTAGTCCAAATTCTCACGTCGATACCGATATTTCGAAAAATCTCATCATATTATCTGAAAATTTCAGCACCGAATAGTAAGAATTCCTTTGAATTCTGATATTGATTTCTTTCTCATAACATATATCGAGAATATAAAGCAAATACATCTATCTGTAATATATGTATCGAGATGCATATCTGTTTTTACGTCTAAACAGAAACAATCATAAATAATATAGAGAATTCTTAGGTGGGAACTCGTGCAATTTTTGACAGAACGCATGTATCTTTATCCTTCATTAGGTAGAGTGTTGAAAAAGGGAGGCATCACACTGACTCTGCACGAGTTGTTCGCTAAAAGAAATTTCCTCGGACTTCTCATTGTCATTTGTCTAGAGGTGCCGCTCGACGCCATCTGTAAAGAAATTTCAAGAATGTGAATTTCCCTGGATGTCGTTATCAAGGGAGCCATAGGTCTAGCGGTTTTGACGAAAACGTTGACATTGTACTGGTATAAAAGTCATTTCACCGGGAATATATGCATCTTGTGGTGGATTAATCGTAGTTTTTTGGGTTGATGTCCTACCAAAATCTAAAAATTTTAGGAATGATATTGGAATCTATACGAATCTGAAAGCGCAGAACTCTAATCTATGTATCGAGAAAAGTCTGTACTTGATTGGATGGGAGGTCGAATGAACACATTCCAATATTATTCTCAATCGAATCAGATTCCGTCAAGATAACATCAACACACGCCACTGGCTGGTTTTATATATCGATTCTTATGCCTATTCATGCGAAACTCATACGAATCGCCCTACAGTTCGCTGAACTATAAGAATCTTTCAAAAGGACACAAAGTACAAAATAGAAACCCTCAACTGAATTGACCGTTGTCCGGTGTGAGTTTTTGGATTAGAGTCGAATTTGTTACGACCGAATTTGCCGAGAAAATCCCATCAAAAACTGACAGTCGTTTTTCAGCATTAATTTGTCACACGAACATGCATGTTTCATAACCCGTAAAAAGCGTTCTGTATTTTTACACATTCATCACAGCAGACAACTCGAACTCAATTTGTGCCGTGAAAAAGGTTATGTTCGTCCGATAACGTTTGAAATGGGTTCTGTTTATTTTTATTGTCCATCAGAGAGAACTAACACGGAATTCCGAGAGTGCTCAAAACGGGAAACACATAAAAGTCCCTCATGAAGGTTGTTATCTTGCCGTTATAACATTATTCTCTTAACTGCCATTGCCTCAATCTTTCAACTATATTAGAACCTTTCTGAAAATGAGGAATATACATTACCTGTAGATGACTCTTTGAAAGTCGAAACGTCGGCAGTGAAATTTCAGTTATTCGACCTAAATCCAACCCTGATAATTGAGGTTAAGAAGACATGTTTCAGATATTTTTACATTGCTTTATTTCGTTTATCCTGTCATTTCGTTGTTCTTTGACTTCGAGTATGTAAGAGTGTTACAATACAATTGAATGATTCAAACAATGGAAGAGCGAAAAAAACAACATTTAGTACGAAATAACAAAATCGAATAGATTATTATTATTATTAAATTTGTTTGTAACACTATACAATCTGAAATTGCATAAACACAAATAGAATAATTGAGAATTGGAATGTCCGAATATTTTCATGATGAACGATGTATTGATTTTGTGTGATACGTCCTATTTAGATATTTTTGAAAATGTTACATTTTTATAGTTATTGTGTGACATCACCACCACACTTTTCAGTACTGTGCCATATTGTCCATACAATAATGAATTGTTAGAGATTAGGTGATCAGTTTAAAACAGTACCCGTGCAGTTTGCATTCGAGAATCTTGCACAATATCGAATGTTGTGCAGTATTCTTTACGATTCAAGAGAAAAGCACAACACTAAAGCGCTTGAAAGAAGGTTGAGTATATTTATTGCACAGCTGTCGATGAGCCGTCAAACTCGTGAATCCTGTAAGATTTACAGATGTGATTATCAATTATTATTGATATTATTCGGGGGTTATATCCCGAGTGCACCAAGTTTAATCGGTTAAAATGTGTGCTGCAATTCCATGATTCTCGAAATTTTGCTTAGCAAATGACTTGAATGTATGATAATTTGATAAAATCCCGAGACCGCAGGTCGAGGGATTTTATTTTAAATTATTATACATGAAAGCATTTGCTTGAAAGCAAAATTTTGAAAATCATGGAAATGCACGCATTTTGGTCAATTGAACTTGGTGGAGGAGGGATATATGTTTAGATTATCAAACATCAAAATCGAACACAGGAACAATATAGTACCAGAGAAAGTACCTGAAAAGTGATCCAAACGCCCGGTTTATTTCGAACATTTTAATCGGTTAAAAGGTCTAGTGCATTTAATCGCTGTAAAACTCTGTAAAAGCAGTCTAGCCTTCAACTGTTTCATCGTTTATTCGCATTGAGGGAAATAATCACATATAAACTGGACTGAAAACTGATTATCTATAGAAAAAAAAGAAAAGTATTGACGCCGAGAACCGATCCCACAACCTTACGGTTATCTTACCGGATACTCTACCAACTGAGCTAATTCAGATTTGAATTGACCTTAACGGATATTTGTACTTTCATCGATTTACATTATTCTGATTATGATATTTCTCGTATTTTATAATTTTTATGGTTCCTAATAATTCAATAATAATAATTCAAGTTGTATCTAACATAGGTACTTACTTATTGTCATTTTTTCCAAATAATTGTTAATTATCGTCAAGAAACAAAACATTGGTTAAAACGATAAAATAGCGATGTGAAATGAAAATGTATGTGTCTCATAATGAAAAACATTTCTTAGTCCACTTTTCCGATTTCCATATTTCACCAGTTATTCAACCAGTCGCTCTAAATTGAAAATTATATCTTTCATCTGTAGGTTTGTGAAAATCCATTAAATAGTTAATATTTTAATCGTGGTAGAACTGAGACACGAAAAGTCATAAAATTTTAATTTCACTGAGCGACTTCGGTAAATGTTTTTGTTGATAACTCATAAACTTAGAACTTATATTATAAACCTTTGTGCATTCTCAACGTTCTCATGTTATTTCACCCAACTTCCGAGAACTTACCTCTCATTTCTCAATATTAAATCGTGTTTCCTGCGTTTTCATTACTTCGGAGCGGAAGCCTGATATATCGCATGATAAGATATCGTTAGTAAATTTTTTATATTCAGAAGTTGCATTAAATATCAGCACGTTATTGAGGCACGGCAACTTTCAACTTTTCGATTTGTTTCATTGCCCCACAGGTCGATTCTTCCATTGGTGCATGATGAAACACACTTATAGTCCACTGAAAAGTTACATTTGGGGTTGCGTTTTTGAGATGACGCAATTTTATTTTTTTGAAGTGTAGGGGGGATCAGTGTAAAGCTAAAACCAAGTTTGTGGGGTCGCCACCCTCGTCCCACGGCCGCCATCTTGAAAATAGGGGTGGAAATGGTTTTTACGATATATCTCTCAAACTATTTATCTGATAAATTTTTTTGCTGCAAATTGAACTCTCTACAACTTTGGTTCAGTAACTTTTTGTCGTAGAACTATAAATAAAAAAGTTATAAGCGAAAATGTTAAGAAATTCGAGAAAAAACTTTATATTTTTCGATATAGCTGCGCTGCTGCGACGACGAACAACATTATAGGTTCGATTGTCCACGTAATAACAATAACACGCAATATGTACGGTAACTTCAGAAACAGTTCGTAAAAATTGTTCATTAACCTCATCATTTTTTGCTACAGCTCGCTCTAGTAAAGTTTTTACACATTTTGCCTTCACAGTTCTTATTTTATTTTCACCTGAAGGTTTTTTATAAATAAAACAATCACTCATGATGGAATAATGGAAAAAGCACACTTAAAAAGTCAAAATGCTAATAAAAAAAATAGTTTTCACTGAAGTTAAAATCGTGTCTAAAATCATTCGAAATCGTCTTCACAAATAAAAACAGAATAAAATACATCCGCACGTACAGAAATATGCAGCACAACTAAAAGAAAAAGATATAAGTTGAACGACAACTTCAACACAATATTATCAGCTATTCTTACAATAGGAGAGGTTAGAGATAATAATAGCAGGCAGATGTTCTTTTGTTCCCTAATGATCCCTTGAGTATTTTATACCTGAACAGTATTCTCGGTAACGGCCATTGGATTTAAAATTATTTTAAATATCTATAATTGTGAAATTCTGTAATGGAGTGAAAAAGAGTCAATAATCAATTATTATAATATTGCCAAATCAATAATTGAAAAAATTATAATAACAAAATAAAAAAATTACTGATGACACATTATTAGTACACACGTATAATATATGTATAGTTAAGAGTACTGAAAAATAGTACCCACTTCAGAGCGCTGTAAAATCTTAGCTATTGACTTAATAAAAAAATGTTGCTCATAAAAGTTGTTCCTCAAAATACGATCTACAAAAATGGTCTGATATCATTTTTTCGTATAATGTTAAAAAAAAAAGTTATATCGAAAAATATTAATTTTTTTCTCGAATTTCTTAACATTTTCGCTTATAACTTTTTTATTTGTAGTTCTACGACAAAAAGTTACTGAACTAAAGTTGTAGATACTTCAATTTGCAACAAAAAATGTTGATATTCACTGAATATTTCACGAAACCGCAGCACGTGTTTCACTATGCAGTAGCTTCTTCAGGCGTGTACTTCTTGTAAACTGTCAATGAAAATCACGCAGTGACGTGTTTTTTTCAATGTCGTTATCATAGATTTTTTCGTTCAGTATCAACCATATCCATATTTTTGTAGTAGTGAAAGGATTCCACTCGAAATTCAAATGAATCATATAAGAAATGCAGACTATGGATACAGTTGGTTGCGTTATTTGTAGAAGTATTTTCCTGTGTCGGCTGTTTGACTCCTTATAGTCTAATCGCCAAACAGATTGGATTAACGCGTGTACTACAAACTTAACGCCCTACTTACACAATACCATCGAAACTGCATACCTGTGAACACTGTTAAGAGCTGAAATCTGTCGACCAATAAATAATCACGTTCTTTTATACAATTCCATAAGTACGTTGAACAAATTTGAAGTTTGAACTTAGCAGGTTGTTGATAAACCGGCCCTATTTCAAAAAAACGTACAGTCTCAAAAAAATTGTTATAGAATTTGCTCTATGTAACACCCATTATTATCAGCATAAAATCTTTTAAAATGTTGCCAAATTACGAAACTTGAATAAATTTTATCCATTTTAGCGAGGAAATTGGCATTGTTATAAATAACACTAATAAAAAGGGATATTATCGTCAAATCATAATTAAAAGATTTTTTTTATTTAGTTATTACTTGAACCCATGAAATATTATATGAGAAGTGAGTAATTAGGGTGGGAAAAACAAACTTACAAAACGCTTCACAACATTGGATTCATCGGCATCGATATTCATTCAGATTTTGTGCAAGCACAATCGGACATTTCACCCAAAATAGATACATTTATGATGACAGCATATTTTGCATTAAATCTCGATTTTGCATCAAATGAGTGAAAGCTGCGTGGTAATAATTATTTTATATGGTATATTTGAGTCCATAACCTAGCTTGGAATTCATCATTGCCCACAGCAGAGATGGTTATTATAAAAGTCGATACCCCGATATGTTTTTGAACTAGGTTAGGTTAGTTTGAAACCAAATTTTCGATTGCTGAATAGCTAACGCAAAACTCACTTCTGACTGATTAATACTGAGCTGTATATAACTATAGGATTCTAACGTAGAAATGGTCTTCACAACAAAATAAACACGATTTTGGAGATACATTATTCCTCCTCATTATCTTACTCCATTGTTTTCGTACTTTTGCATCGCTTGGAAGCGCGCGCTCAGTGGTGGAGTTTGAATGACTCAAATCAATTCAATGTATTGAATTTGACTTTGAGGAATAATCTGAATAATATCAAGCATATCTTATATATTTTTTCATTCGTCAAGAAGATTTAAATGATTAATTTACTACAATAAAATATAATTATATTCCCTACTGTTGTTATTTATAAATAACGTCCATATGATAATAATCATCATCATAGGCTTGATAGAATTTGAAAATAATTTCTTTTTGTCAAATAGCGATAAAATTGACATAATTACAAACGACATTGACACGCAGTAGTGTGATAAATTTTAGAGGAAACATTATTCATTTTATGATGATATCATCATCATAAGTATTATTTAGAAGTCATTTCTCTTCATCAAATAGCGATAAAATTGACATCGTTATAAATGGCATTGTCATGCCTAATTGGGTAAATTTACAAGAAATTTATTTTCGATATAATAACATCATCATCGTGAGTAGGTATTCAAATTCATTTATTTTTAGTAAATGAATGCTTATCTAGTGTTCTAGTGTTTCGAACCTACAGCAATGTAGAAAAAATGGGGCCCAATTTGGAACCCATACAAGGGTCCAAACAAATGTGAAGCGGCAGTGTATCAGTGTACTTCGGAAAATTCTGCGCTGTTTAAAAACTCACAAAACTATGTGAAAACTTGTATTACTTCAATTTGCCGACCAAAGAATAAAAAGCTATTTGATTTTTCAAACAAGCACTGATTGAATGGTTGACAAATCTGCCTTCCTTTCAAAAACAGTCCCCACTCTTAACTTCTGAACGAGAAAATATATCAAGGTTGGACCAACGTTTCTACAAAAGGCATCATTTTTGGTACTCTGTTGTCGAACAAAATGTGTGATGTCACCCGTCGCCGAGATAGGTTAATCAACTAGTATTACAAATGGAAAAGGAAGACTTGCGAGACTTTCTTTACTATGCCACTCAATTTTTTATCCATCACTAGTTCACTCTTGAAAATCGGACCCCTCCTTTCTGAAATTTCAGTAGCAAAATAATTATCTATTTCAATAATGGTTTCGGCTCAAGTGTAGTGTAATTATCATGAAGGTTGATGTGAGTTTTTTGAAATTTATTGAAGCGATTTATTAATTTAATTGCCGTTGAGATTAAAATTTTTCGTTAGTCTCGATATAATTTGAAATGAAATAGAAGTGTTCATTAGCCAAAAACAGCTAGATCATTTCCCAAAAATGAACAAGTGTTGGATAGAAAATTGAAGGAGATACCTAGGTCTTTCATTTGCAAACGAAGTCTCACATGACCCCCCTTTTCATTTGAAAAACAAAAGTTGATATTGTTATTGGTTTTTCAAATCGTCATATGTCGATTAATTCTGAAATTTGATAAGCAATTATCTGATTCTTCAAGAGGCCAAGCATGATTCAGATGTTCCAGGTCTACGCATTTTGTCGATATTGTTATTTCTTTTAACTGTCTTCTCCTTCCATAACCTTTTATTTTATCTTTCGAGTGTTATTCCTTTCTACTCGGTGCTTGCCATTAGTGAAACTGTTCTGATGATTGAGAGCCACTGCTAAGTGGTCGTGTTTATACTCGGTGCACATTTTTCGCGCTTCTAAACGCCTTAATGTCTCTCCAATGAATGTTCGACTGCGACTGCAAGGACAATATATTTCGTATGCTCAATTTGTCTGTGTCTTCAGTAATATGTTTTTGTTGTCTGCTCTTCAGTGTTGAAAGTAATGTGTTTTTCTACTACAACTATTTTAAACCGTTCAATACGTATTTGGCAGCTGTTAGGTGTTAGATAATGGCTTATTTAGAATACACGTGTATTCTAAATTAATGGCGGCCGCTCCAGGACTTGTTTTTTTAACGAATGTAACATTTAGCTTGATGAATTTAATCTTATGACTATATTGAATGACCCGAAAACCGAACTCAGCGAATTTTCGTTTCGAGTTCTTTGTAAAATTGAATTGAAAATGATAATTTTTGGAAAATTTATTGCTTAACAGTTTGTGGATTAGAACTGTATCTAGTTATTTCCATGAAACAAGCCATTGTTTTACCTACTTGCTGTCACTCAGTGTCTTGTTGATCATTGAAAAAGAAAGATAACGAAGGAATTTGTGATAAAGCAGCAGAAATTACTGCACAATCATGGCGGGAGTGGAAAAAGTACAGTACGCAACTCGTTTACGCCTTGTGTTCACAATTTTCGCTCATGCGTAATAGGCTTCTTATTGTCTTCGTTACGTAATATACGAGGGGGAACATCTTCTTTCAATCTTGTACACCTAAACATTTTAAGTCATTTAAGGCATCGTTTCAAGTCTTTAAGTCATGCTTAAGGCTTTGAGTCATGCGTGTAAGTCTTTAAGTCATGCCTTTAAGTCTTCAAGTCATGCGTTTGAGTCTTTTAGTCCTTAAATCTTGTACAGATTTTAGCTAGTTGTTTCCCCCTTCGGTAATATACTATTGTAGTTCTGAATGTCATTCTCACTTAACATCTGTTTTTAACCTGCAAAACATTTATTCACCTCAAAAAAATGACTTATTTAGTACCCAGAATCTTGCATACAATTTATTTTCGTTAGAAGTCATAAGTCTCGCTGCTATTTTTGTATTATCTTTGTTCGGTATGAGAGAATACCCGAAACTTGATAAACCTTTTTTATTATTATAATCTTGTTGGGACTCGAAAATGTCAAACTTGACACAAAGAAAAATATTTGAGACTCAATGCAATGACTCAAACATTTGATCTGAAATATTCGAGTCAAGATCACGAGAATTCGAGACACAAAAATGACTCAAATGAAAGAAAATAGCTTTTCTGTGCGCTTTTTTGAGAAGGTGGATTTTTTCACATTGATTATCTCATTGTAGAGCATTTCAAAAGAATTGAATTCCTTCAATATCAGCAAAAGCTCGAATTTTCTTATCAACATTGATAAATCTTGATAAGGATTGGAATGTTTCTGTTCGAATCGAGAATTGAAATGTTCTCAGTTTTGTTCAACAATGAAATATTATGAAGAAATGTGTCTTTTTGTTTCCTTATTTCACGCGTCTGCTGGAAATATAGTGAAGCAACACGTCCGAAAACATTTTTATCATATATGTAATGCTGTCATTACTAACGTCACTGGAGGTTGGGAAATGTCATATTACACACCTCTTCCACCCTCATTTCATCTATTCTAGACTTTATCTGTCATTTGTTGACTTTATCTGACATTTATTTATATTGGTGACAATTGAATACCCCGTAGTCACGGTAACAATACATCTTCTTGATTATTCTGAGAAAACCGCGTTCTTGGTAATTTGTCGTTGAATATAATATTTTAAATATGTTCAGAACGAAATAGAGATTTATTAATAATTTTATTCGAAATATGATGGTTGTAAATAAAATGGTATACAAACCCCGGTAGGAAGTTTCATTCCTGTCTCGAGATCATAGCTAACCTCGACGCTTTGCTTCTCGATTAACTAACTGATCTCACGACAGGAATGAATCACTTCCCACCTCGGTGTGTAATATGCTATTTCTGTTCGTAAATCACTGTGGTACAAAATTTTCAGTTAGATGTTTCCTCTACTACTGATCCAACTCGTGCAAATCTCAAGTCGACAACTAAAGCGAAAATCTTTTCGAACTAATCCACTTGCATAATCCCACTTATCAAAAAACCTCTTTCGCGGTTAACCTGTTTCGCCGTTTTCACCTCCGGGGTCTTCTCCCACCGATAAGCCCTTTGGCAGCATCCGCATTAGGTAGAGAACTCAATTTGTAATGTCCCGAGAACGATACAATGCAACGCGAACGTCTGGTTTAGCAAAATCGCCTGAGGTTCCTCTAAATGCTTGATATCGCATCAGTTTCCAATTCTATTCAGCGCGAAATGCGGAAACGCGCACGTGCTGCACTTCAAAGGGAAATAATACGTGGAAATGGAAGGTGTAAATACGCGGTGTTCTCACCTTTCGGGGTGGAAAATGAACAATTGATCATCGTTGTTTTTTTTATACGAAAGGGAAGCCGTGTAATGTTGAGAGAACACCTTGTGAATCAATGGCAAGGAGATACGAATTATTTAAATTGAATTTATGAAGTCTGAGAAATGATATTTACTGCAATATGAACATTTGTGCTACTTCCTCTTTATGTTGTTTGCAAATTATTCAACCTTTCATATAACCTGGGGATTTTTCCTAAGTCCTGGAGGACAGCAAGAGTTCAGCCAGTTCCTAAAGAAGAGGAGAAAACTTTACCTTGTTATTATAGACTAATTGAATTGCTTTCTATCATTTCCAAAGTCAAGGAAAAAGCAGTCAATATAGAGCTTATCTGGAGAAATCAGGAATAATTAATGATCGACAGTACGGATTTCGCCATCAAAGATTAACCATTGACTTATTGGCTTATGTTTCTCATATTTGGCAGCATTCAATCGAAAAATTCGGAGAAACGATAGCTGTTGCACTCGATATCTTAAAAGCGTTTGATCGAGTTTGGCATCAGGGTCTCCTTTCTGAACTACCATCTCATGGTTTGCCTTCTCAGTTGTGTGCTTTGTAGAAGAGTTTCTTGTCTGATAGTTCTCTGTATGTAGTTGTTGATGGAGTATCATCTGATATTCTCCCAATGAATGCAGGTGTTCCACAGGGTTCAGTTCTGGCGCCCACTTTGTTTCTGCTTCATATCAATGATTTGCTCTAACATCTTGTTCGATACATAGTTTTGCGGACGACGGTACTCTTTATACCCTTTTCCCTTCCAGAGTCCCCATACCAGCTCGAGAAACAAAAATTCTAAGAAACATTCACGTTAATAAAATTAACGCAGCTTGGTAAAAATAATAGAATGGAGTAACATGAACTTGGTGGAATTCAATGCTACGAAAACCAGGCATGTCTGTTCTCAAGAAAAGCCGATCTATCATCATCTAATCCTCAGATGTCAGGAGTAACTATTCACGCGGTGTTCTTTGAACATTACAGGGCTTTCCTTTCGTGTGAATCTGCACATGGAAAAAATGTAACTAGATTTTGGTATACAAATTCACATAAATTTTTCTAGTACTGTTTTAGAGGTTATTTGTGTCCACCCCTCAAGATTTTTCTGTTGAAGAAGTGTTTCAGCTCTCTATCCAATTTTGATACATTTCTGAAAATCGCCCTAGCAATTTCTGAGTAACTAGCGTTTTTGTTACTCTTCAAGCACAATTACTCACAGAGTGTTGATGGGGTTACCCATTAGATTTTAAATACGCTCCTGTCGAATACGAGCACCGGAAATGATGTTGTCCACAATAATTCTAAAACATGCATGTTTCTTTTCCCAAGTTGGAAAGTGACGACGTGGGGAATAATTTTCCCGATCTATTTTGAAACTTTCCATCATCTTCGTCTTCTATTCAAAACATCATTCTATTCATCGGAATTTAAAAGTGTGTTCAAATCTTCGCTAACACACCAAAGAAATAAGTATCCCTGATACGTTATTGTAGCCAATCACTGTCTCAGTACCGAACGTGCAAAGATAGTTACTCATTTTCTCCCTAAAAACTCGAATCCACTTAAAAAACTGAAGACTCACTTAGTTTCCAAATAATAAAACTTTACCTATTCATTTGCCATTTTTTACGGAAGCCCTTGATGGACATGCAAGAAAAAATGTTTTAATCGCCAGTTTAAACTAACAATTATAGCTATAATTGATGGCAAAACTTAAACTGGCAATTATACATGATTGCCAGTTTGAACTGACAATAAGTTATAATTGCCAGTTCAAATTGACAGTTATGTAAAATTGCCAGTTTAAACTATCAATTATAGCTATAATTGTCAGTTCGAACTGTCAATCAAACATAAATATGTCAGTTCGAACTGGCAATTATACATAATTGCCTGTTTAAACTGACAATGAGGTATAATTGCCGCTTCAAATTGACAATTATGTATAATTGCCAGTTCAAACTGACAATGAAGTATAATTGCCAGTTCAAACTGACAATTATGTATAATTGTCAATTTTAAGTGGCAAATGTATATAATTGCCAGTTTTAACTGGCAATTATGTATATTTGTCAGTTTAAACTGGCAATTATAATATTGTACGCTCTCTCGTTGGGTTCGTTGATTAAAACTCCAAACCACACTAAACTACTTTTATCACAACACAATACAATACAATAGCTTGAATTGCTCCGCTAACTTTCCAACGCTCGGTACTAAACACTCTGATGAACTCTAATTGAAATTCTCTACTTCACTCAGCAATACCAAAGCTCTCTCCACAAAGCTCCGAATAATTCTGCTAAACTCTCTCTCTCCCTAAATAACTAACTCCTCCGCGATGAAGCGTCTGCTTTTATACCTGCGTACGCCTATGGAGAATATTCGAGAGAGGCCTCGATGATGTGTATCGAATTCTCCACGCGGCTCAACAGTTCCTGGAAAAATGACGTTCGCGCTTTGACCCCTCATCTGCGTTTACGATCGTCAGGGCCGACGCTAGAAGATTCGTAACAATATTTTTTCCTGCATGTCCGTTCAGCGCTTTCGTAATTTTTATTGTTCGAAATGCCGTCAATATTTCAGCAAAATATTATTGGTATTGCAAACGGATTCATCAGAACGAAACCGAAATGTACACACATTTACCTACATTATTAAATTGTTAACCTCTACCATATTAGTACTTTTTCTACCCCCACCATGCTTGTGCGGTAATTTATGGTGGTGTAGCACAAATTTTGTTATAACCCATTTCCAATTATCTACGAGATAGCAAGTCATAACAGCAAGTATGTAAAACAATCGCTTGTCTAGTCATGGAGTACCAATTCACAAACTGTTGAACAATAAATTCCATGCAAATGTTATTTTTGATTCAATTTCACAGAGAATTCGCTGAATTCCGCTCTTGGACAATTAGAAGTAGGTCATGAGATCAAATTAATCGGGTTGAAAGAGTTTGTTTTTTAATCTCCTGCTTTGAAACTTCACTCTCAGCTAAGTCCTCAGCAGCCAATCGATGTGCTTGGCCGAGACATTCGATTGGCTGTTGAAGATTCAGTTGACAGTCAGGTGAGTTAACTGTACATACCTTTAAAGTTACTTACCATATCGTTTTGAAAAAACAATTCAGGGAGCGGACGCCATCAATTTAGAATATATGTGTATTTTAAATGAGCCTTACCTAAGAGCTGTCAAATACCTAATGGACGGTTTAAAATTGTGGGATATTGACATTTTTTGGGAACTTCATGGAGCTTGTCTATTTCCATTGCCTCCTTGGAACACAAAATGTATTGAAATCAATCTTGGGAATATTTCTTGTTCATTTCATGACATAATTTGGAGTGATTGTGAATAAAATCATAAAGAAACCTCAACTAAAGATAAAATTTCCCAATCTGAAATGGCTTATCTCGGCTTCCTCTATATTTTTCTCTCGATCGAGTTGTTGGTTGGGAAGCAAATACCTTAGACTGACGATGGCCAATAACTTTCTGAATGTATAAAATAGTACAGCTCATCCAATCCATCTCGGTACAGAACTAATGACGTATATGCCCAGCAATCTCTGTGAAGTATAGTAAGATACAAAAAAAGCGATTATATGTGTTCACTGTGTTGGAATGTAATCCTAGTAAATGTTTTTTCTCTCGTCATGGTATACACTACCATTGTGCAACTGGAAAAGTTGCTGAATTTGTGCCAAGTTGGATTGGATAAGCTGTACTTCGGAAACTTTGAATTATGGGAAACGATATGGTGTGCCCATTCCAATCGATATTCACGAAATTGTATCACCAAAAACACATACATGGCAATTTCTTCTATGACGAATCGTGCACTGACATTTTTCGGACATGATTCAATGCCCTATTTGGCATTTGCCAGGATGTAGTTGTTTTCTGAGAGGTGTGAGCCCACCATCTTACTGTGTTGAATGTTCTGTTCAAAATCAACTAGATAAAATAGTTCTATAATTGTGTGAATGAATTAGCACGAATATTTTCCTCATATATAAAATGTCCCATAAGAGCAATGCAATTATCGAAAACTTACAGCGGTAATTGCATTGTATCAAGTCACCATAACACCAGACGTCAGTAAACAACACAAATAAAAAATAACATTTCCTTGAGAATTCTATTATTCTTGAAATATTCCAATGGATCACATTCGTGCATAAAAATGACCAGATAATTTTGCATTCAAGCGTGATATCTCATACAAATCGCATTCGGTCATTTTCATAGTTTGACGAAAGTACCCGAGTCCGAAGGACTTGCAAAATTATCGGTAATTTTCATGCCCTCGTGCAATTATAACCGATAAGACAACTGAAGTTTTTCAAAAGTAAAGTTGATCCAATTCGGACTTGTACGTGTTTTCAGGTCTCATTTTGCGATTTCACTCCCTTTGTAAAGCTATTTTCTGTCTGTCTATTTCCGAATTGGGGATCCTCCCGATAGTCTAACAATGCTGTGAATATTTCTAAAGCCCCTCACGTGCTCATTCCTCGACACCATCCATCACACGTGCTTAAAAATATCAGGATTATCTCATGCCGGTATATCCTACGCAATCAATCAGTCTGCTGCGGGTGTTCAAACTACCCTTGTTTTATTTTGGATATGACAGGTTTATTCTAGCGATATCGGTGAAGCGTACCTTATGAGTTTTTAATACAGTCCGACCATTGTGTCTCAACACCAAATTGACTTTTTTAATGTTTGTCTGGATTTTTATTGCCACAACCAACGAATGAAATAGGTGTTGAAGAAAGAACCCTTGTTCCATGAATACGTAATGTCGACGAAGTAATGAATTTAGGGCTCTGTTGAAGTCACTCAATATTGAATGAAAACTCGTCGGGATTTTTATGTTAGCAGCATTAGAAATTGAAAAAAAATTTTCTAATACGATTTCATATCCACACACAAGGGTAGTTACCTTGTTTTATTTTGGATATGACAGCTTTATTCTAGCTATCATAGCTGGGCATTTACTCGTTAATCCGTTAATCGTTAATTAACGAAGTTAACATTCTGATTAAAGGATTAGCTTTTGAGTTAACTTTTAAAAAGGTTAACGGATACGTTAATTTTCGTTAATATGTCCGTTATGTCCGTTAATCGTTAATCCAATGCCGAATAGTTTCCGCACGGCATCATCAAGTGACGGTTAACGCGTGGCATCGAGTGAAACAATAACAAAACTAGATATATTTTGCAGAGGTGTGCGAGTGAGAAAGAAAACTGCGAGGAGATTTCTTTTATTTGACGTTTGATCATTTCATTACTCAGCGCAGGTGCTTAGGGTATGGTCCGATAGTAACCACTACTCACCGATTTTTTGGCAGCGGTTTCCTGAAAAACTTGTAATCAGTGCCCATTTCAGGACACATGTTAGTTTCGAGTTCAAAACAGACGAGTTCAAAACAGACCTATGGTGTAAGGAACTACCATAACAGAGGCATTCATGTTCAAAAGTATGAAAAATACTTTTGACATATGACAACAGCGGTTAGTTTTGCTGTGTTTTTCGGGGAACAGATATTCATAAACCTATCCATTAAATACAATAGTGCTATACCCTCAAGCGCTGCAGTTGAACGTCTTTTTTCCACGGGTAAAGACATTTAAACACCAAAACGAGCCTCGCTTTCAGACGACAACTTCAACTTGTTAATGTTCATGAAGGGTAATATGCACCTTATGCCCGACGATTAAATTACACATCTGAATTATACAAGTATTTTGTTTTGTTCCTAATCTGTTAACATCCAAAACCAACAGGTTTTTGTTTCATGAGTTCACTAACTCAACGAAATAAAGATGCAATTTTACACATATTAACGGATTAACGATTAATGTTAACTTGCGTTAATTCTTCCGAAATATAACGCTTTAACGTTTAACGAAGCTAACTTTTTTTGTAGCGGATTAACGATTAACGAAGTTAATTAGTTGATTAACGGTGCCCAGCTATGCTAGCTATATAGGTGAAGCGTACCTTATGAGTTTTTAATACAGTCCGGCCATTGTGTCTCAGCTCCAAATTGACTTTTTTAATGTTTGTCTGGATTTTTATTGCCACAACCAACGAATGAACGAGGTGTTGAAAAAGGAACTCTTGTTCCATGAATACGTAATGCCGACGAAGTAATGAATTTAGGGCTCTGTTGAAGTCACTCAATATCGAATGAAGACTCGTCGGGGTTTTTATGTTAGCAGCATTAGAAATTGAAAAAATCTTTTTTCTACTTCCCTCCCGTGAATATGCTGATTTCTTTATAGTTAACTAAATGGATAAGTAGACGAGCTCAGTCAACTGAGTGGATAAGATTTCATATTCACACACAAGGGTAGTTACCTTGTTTCATTTTGGATATGACAGCTTTATTCTAGCTATATAGGTGAAGCGTACCTTATGAGTTTTTAATACAGTCCGACCATTGTGTCTCAGCGCCAAATAATTTTCTACTTTTATTTGATAAGCTAGTGAAAATAGATCGCAACATGAACAATAGTTGGTGGCCAATCTAATACCAGCTGCGGACCATGTCGGAACATTTTCTTTTTTGAGAATACATCGAAGACATCGATCGCCAGGTATACCGTTATTAGTGAAGAGTGACAGTTTCCTTATTGCTATTTAGTGTTGAAGATCAGCAGTTTGCAGAAATTATTCTTCACAAACGTCAAACATCAACAGAAATCGAAACTTTTGGAAACAGTGGGGTACAAAAATGGGATTCTTCGAGAAGAGACCAACGAATGTTTCAATGAAAAACATGCTTTATTTTAATATGAATTGTGGTTCACAGTTCATCACTAGAAGAGTCCAAGTAGTTTTCATTGAATCGCTTGACGAAAAGTGTAAATGATGTAATGGAAAATTATATAAGACCCATTCTAACCAATGAAACACAAATCAGAAGTCAAAACGCGGCTTTTGTTTTTTTGAAGTCACGGCTCTCTGAATTCATTCAAATGTCAGGAACGGGGTATGGGTATTTCACATTATCTGTACCAGAAATGGACCAAACACATTCTTTTTTCATTCTTCTTCATTACCCTTTTTTCCGTAACCACCATTCGCATTTTGCAATAGAAAACTCGATTGTGACATATATCATATTAAGCAGACATTAAAAATCTATGGCTGCGTCTGACAGCGGTTGAAGCTGCTTTAAAAAATTTGACATTTCACCATTGAAAACTGTCTGATTTCATGCAGCGGCTTTAAGGGCTGTAAGCTGTTAGACGCAACCAAAATTATCGCGCCACGGGAGTTATTTTTGAAATGCCGTGGGAATTTATTCACTTAGGGCTGGTACTTTACAACCTGATCTACACTGGATTGAAATAATCGGTGCTGAGAATAGACACCACGTGCTTTCAATTGCGAAAGGCACAGTCTAAAAACCGAATAATTTAATCGAGTGTTAATCAGGTCGTAAAGTTCCAGCCCTTGGTTAATCATCGTTGGGTCCTTCCCAGTATTTTTTTTGTGGTAGTTTTATAATGATGTCAGTGAACAGGAACTCGCATCTTAACCAATTAATTGTTGGAATGAGTTTTGTCAAGACATGTGGCAAGAAGAATATGAATATGAACAATAGATGATAACAATTATCAATTCAACTTACTTTCCAGCATATATTTGCCAATTGTTGCGTTTACTAGGGCAGAGACCCTACCCTGGAACGCTGATGAATTCATTTCGTCTTTTTGTTGAGATGAAAGGCCTAATGCCCGAACATCACGTTAAAACGGCGCTTAATGCATAGCAGAGTACGCCGTGAAACTGCTTCTTGCTGCCTCCTTAAATCTCGGACTCATCCAGGTCGACAGTTACGGATTTCAGTGCGGGCAATCTTTGGGGTAATTAGGTTCGTCCGGGTTTGAAGATTCATGGACAGTGAAGTAGCGGTTGCAAGGGCGAATTTACGTGTGAGGGTGTGGGCTGTCCCGTTGACCGCAAAAACTGTTCAGAGGAAGCTGCAGACCTGGCAACATTTCTATGAGGTTTACGGTTTAGTTCTCTACCTATTAGGCCAAGAGCCAGGTACTTTTTTCTGCAATCTTCTACAAGTTTTATTCAGCAACAACACAAAATGGATATTTACAGTGATCTAATACATTGTTTGAGATATTTATTGTCTGCCAGCGGCTCAGAATTCACCTAAGCAAGAGGTATGCTTGTGCTGTGATTATTCTGTTCCTCTGACCGACAATTAAAAACATATCCTGCACAATTGATTGAGTCACTAATGAAATGGTCTGGATGAGAGGAAGCAAACAGATTACTAAAGAAGCAAACTGAAGATTAACTGAAAATGTCGAGTATTAAAGCGTCATTTTCAAAAATGAAATTCTTAATATTAATTTTATATTCAGCGAGTTTCTTCATCATCCGAATATTCTGAGGTAGAATATTATATAGCTTCGGACAATAATTAAACAGAAACCTCTGAGTGTGAGTTTTTTTGAAGAGAGGTAACCTGAGTGAAAGATTCCGCGTAGATCTTATCTCAGTTTCTGACTCAAATTTATGTTTATTAATAAAAATCCAGGTTAGGCAAGAATAACTATATAAACATCGGATATTAAGAACTTCAATGGTGGTATTGGTGGGATTGGGATCAATTCAATTAAAGAAAAACTATTGTTTCCTTGCCAACGTTTCGAATTTTAATAAATTCATCATCAGGGCTCTATAACAATGAGTTGCGTGTTAAAGTGTTATAGAGCCCTGATGATGAATTTATTAAAATTCGAAACGTTGGCAAGGAAACAATAGTTTTTCTTTAATTGAATTGATCCCAATCCCACCAATACCACCATTGAAGAATTTAACTCTGGATCACCAAACCTACCAAAACTGTAAGAGGATATTAAGAAGCTGCAAATCTTTATATAGTTTTTCAGAAGAAAGTAGTCTATTTTTTTTGAATAAAATTTTCAAACATATATTATGGGTTTTCTGTAACCGATTTAAGGAATTATTGAACATGCCACCCCAAGCTTTAATACAGTAAGTCATTATTGATTCGGCTGGAGAATGATAGACGATCATGAGGTTTTTGTTATCTACAGAATTGATATTCTTGTTGGAAAATGTTCGAGGGTGTCCCCTGAATGTAAATTCAAGTTGGCGGGACGGGGGGGTTGAGCTTCAGCCGCCATCTTGGAAAACACGTTTTATCGAATATCTCGTGAACCGTGCATCGTTCGATAAAACAGTATGGATCGTTTTTGTGGATAATGAAATTCTTTGCAACTTTTATTTGAAACTTTTTTTTGTATAAAGCATAGGTTTTTATTTATGGCGCGCCAAAATACTGCCATTTATACTGTTTCATCAACCGTTAACTATATATTTAGCAATAACCATGCTGAGAAAAGTTTGGCGCGCTATAAATGAAAACCTATGCACTATACGGAAAAAAGTTTCGAATGAAAGTTGAAGAGAATTTTATTATCTACGAAAATGATCCCTACTGTTTTTGTCGTACGATGCACGGTTCACGAGATATTTGTAAAACGTGTTTTCCAAGATGGCGGCTGAACCTCAACCCCCCCTGTCCCGCCAACTTGAATTTATATTCAGGGGACACCCCCAAACATTTTCCAACAAGAAAATCAATTTTGTAGAAGATTGCATTATGAACCCACTTTTTTTGCTCTGGCTCTTGGCCTATATGAACTCTCTTATACAGAGGTTTTTCATGAATACACTCCCATATCTCCGTTTTTGAGAATGCGGATATCAACAACTTACGAGAATTTCTTCGAAAATGTAATCGAGGAATTTTTTTCAACTATGAGTTTAAGGAAAACAAAAATCCTCAAATTCAAGAAATCACTATACAATCAATTCAGAAATTATTTTATAAATGAGAAATATACTTATGAACGTTTGCATCTAAAATCACGTGCGGAAAAGTATCACTCTCCACACTTGTTAGGTATACTATTTTAAAGGCTGAAACATTTTTATAACTCTCTCAAGAGTAGGCACCAACGCAAGCCACCTTGTTTAACTGTAGCCTTGCAGTTTGTGATAGTATTTTACTCGAACGCTATAGATGTTCAGAAATTGGTAAATTCTTACTGTGATGCGTTCGAAATAAACGGGAAGACAATCAGCGGCGGTTTTGATTGCGTTGTCGACAACGCGGGCTCCAAATCCAATAAGCTATCTGCAGAGTGATTCGTTCAATTTTGATTAAACATTATGACTTCCCTTCCTTTTCTTTCCTTCGAAGTTACAGTTCGTGTAGTCTCCACAGAACGTCACCATTTTTTCAAGCAATTGAAAGTCAGTTTTCAAATATTCGATGATAATATCCGGTGTTTCTCCTAGCTGCTCCCAAAACTCTAAAACTTTGACGTTCATGATAATAGTAATATTAATAATAATAATAATACTTCATTTCCAGACAATAAGCATTGTACAGGAAGTGTCAATATAATAAAAAAGACAAAAGAAATGAATCAGGTAAAGAATTCCGTTAATGTATAACAACATTTCTCCACTAAATAGTGTTTTAATAAATATTTGAACTTAGGGAATCCCTTTATGGCCTCCAAAAAATAATTTGGAAGATGATTATATTATTAAGTACTCCGGTGCATAGGAAGTTATTCTGAGCCTTGCTAGAGGCAAATGGAAATTATTTTTTTTATTTATTCCAGTGTCATACTGATGAATTTTTCGATTTGTTTTGAAATTTAGTCCATTTTGGTACACATAAATGCACTCTTAGTTAAAACTGATCGTAGATTTATGAACAAAAACTTCATGAGTTGAGTTTTGAAGTTTATTGATGACAATGAGCTTTCCAGTTGAGAAACCCATCAAGATGAATACCCAGTAATCTCACACTGTTGTTTGTATTTCCCAGAGTCACATCGTTCACTTTGCAACTTATGTCTTCAACTCTATTTTGCCTATTATCATTACGAATGATTTCAGTTTTTTCAGCATTAAAGAATAAGTCATTACTATTGAAGTGATTTGCTAACTGAGTCATTACCCTGGTACATTTGCTCTCCAATATTTTTGTGTCTGATGTAGATATATCAAGTGAGAAGTCATCTGCATAGGCAGTACTTCCTGTTGCTATTGAATCAATTCTATCTACATAAAGTATGAACAGCATGAGCCCTGTGGTAAGTAAGGTTAAAAAAAGCGTTAATGAAGTTATGCATTGGGTTTTGCGTAAATGCTCTTCCAAATTTTCGGTTGCCATAGTTGACAGCACATTCACAACAATAGCTTAGGATTTAGTTCGTGCACATCTATTTTTTGGTTCAAAACATGCCTGAACTAAAAGAAAAGAGAAAAATAACCGACATCTAAGCAAAAACTGTAATTATGCGTGCACACTCCACAAGGAAAAACGCCTTTCTTTTTGAGGGGAATTTTCATGTTTTTCCATTCATTATTTTAGCTTAAAATAATATTCACTAATACAATACAAAGCAGGTGCACTATAAAAGTCACGGAATTTTTCAAATATTTACTTGAATTCAAAATATTATGTTCAATTAATTTTTTCACGATTTTTGTATGTTGGGCTTGTAGCTACGTGCATGTCATTCACATCAATAACTTGAAATGATATATATTAATGGAATCCAAAGCGGCATACAAATCAAAAACACGAAAATTCCCCACAAAAAAAAAGCGTTTTTCCTCATGAAATGCATAGGCTAGGCTGCCAGGAACCCGTCTATTTCTCATATTTCAGGGTTAATTATCAAACCTGCATGCAGTGTAAAATGGGAAAACGTCACCTTCACCACCTCCTGGTCCATAAATAATGAGCATTGAAGAGCTTGAAGCAGCAGCTTGATCGTCAAGCCTGTGTTTTTCTGATTTTAAATGTTTTTTTCTATATCACTGGCACCACCATGTCCAACACTGAAATCACGACACTTTTCGCACGTAACCTCTGCGGTATCATAATTTCTTTGCTTTATAAATGGATACTCTTGATGCAAACTGATATTAAAGGTTCACTTGCGTTTAGGCGTTATTACACCAATTAATCAAAATTCTTTATAGAAAATAGTAGGTACTACTTGCTAAGAGTGCTAAGGCTCTTATTGATAAGCATACCATACAAAATTTTAAAATCTGCCATCAGTGCGGGGCATGCCACGCATTTCGAGGAAGGAAAATTGGATATTCCTTCATTGGCAGCATTGAAAAATAAAAAAAATGTTACCTAGATGAACACTGTCATTATTTGACTTCATAGTTTTTTAATCTCTGGAAGCAATGAACTTGTCGTATTACATTGCTGATTCCTGCACCTCCAACCAATAGTTGTTATATACAAATTGGCAATTTTTCTCACCACATACTTACAGTTTGCTCAACTTGTCGCCCAAAAATAGGACATGTTCCTTTTGTGCAATACAAAAAGTCGCATCAAATACTTGCAACTTCCGTGAGTTGCAACGACAAATCGCGTCTTGGAATTCAGGATTTTCAATATAATTTCCTTTCAGTACAAAAATGAAGGCAGGGTAATAAATTACAGAACGGTGGAGCAGAATGAAGCTGCGTCTATGTAAACGAGTTTATGTAGAAAGGTAAAGTAACGCAAAAAAGGAAGAAAAATAAACTAAGGAAAGAATATAGGCAGAGAGTGATCCAACGAAAAGTATGCACCTAGCTTTTCTCTTTTGTTCGTGATTCAAATAAAAATAAGCTCGTACACGTAGAGTTTGATTTTGAGGGGGGGAACATTTTGATCATATTCTTAAACATTAGTAAATGCATTCAACCTCCTAGCAAAGAGGTGTCACAACCCTAAAAGTCGAAATGGAAAAATGGAGTCGAGTGATACATCACGTGAAAAGGCACTCAATTATTTTTTCAATCATACCCTAATTTTTCAAATTTACTAAGGAATTAATGCGAAAACGGCGTTGGGAATATTAACTCAAAAATTTTGTTATTGATAAAAAATACAGAAGGGTTTTGTCTGTATCTGGAATCAAAACATTCACGAGCAGTGTTTCAACGTTTCTTATATAAAATCGAGCTTTATCTGAAGTGAACGAGTTGTTGAATTGATTTTTTGAAACGTTACTTCATTAGGAGTTGAAAAATGTGATCCATTTACTTCCTGATAGTATAGCTTTTGTTGGAACTAATATCTAAAATGTTGTTCTAATAAACGGTGGGATTGGAACATTTGGTGTAGAAGTTGGAACTTTTCACTAACACCAAACTGATATTTTTGCACTTGACACGCGTTTCACCAACAAGGTTGGCATCTTAGGGAGAAGAAAATTGATACTAAATATAAAGACTAGACTAAGTAGCTAACCATAGTCTTTGGTTTAAGTATCAATTTGGAATATGTCAGTTTGGTTTTAGGGTAATTGATCTTGGTTTTAACGACAAGCTACTTATCTAACTTGGTAACATAACATAATGATGATCATTTTATCGGGATGAAGCATTAGATCTAGCGAAACTATTTTTTCAGAAGTGAAATTCAACAATTTCAACTCGTCTTGGAATGGAATGAATCATGTTTATTCAAATTTTCAAAAACACGCCACTGAATCAGTGATCAATTAATCAATCAAAAATATACTTCATTGTCGAAGATAAAATCTTATTGACAAAGCATCAATAGCAAATATGTATATACAAATATATGGTCACAAACGTAGAACTTTTAGTTCTAAAAGATAATAAAATACACGAACTTGAACAAAATGAGTAAATAGGTACATAATACGAAGTTATATAGACATATATAGAATAAATACATCTTAAGAAACAAATTACATAAAATCCAAATACACGAAGTCGCATCGTTGGTGTTCATAAAAAATCAAAACAATATACTTACCGTGTGACACAGACTCATGGTACACCCCTGTTTTCTCCTTTGTTTTTCTAGCTATATTTTTGAAATTCGGAACATTGAATATGCTCACTAAACAGCATTTCTCGACATATCTGAAAGAAAAAAACAACTTCCAATTTTTCCGGAAATGACATCAACTTTCGATTCTTGAATAGGACACCCTGTATATTGTTAGATGATCGGTTAGGGATGATCATGAGGAATCCGATAATACCAGGTTTTATGGTGTTATCTCCGATGACTACGGAGATATCACCATTTATTTTATTCATAAGCTCAATGAGTGGGAGAGAGAATTGGATTGACCCGCCAGAAAAAGTTTCTCTCTCTACTCGTTGAGCTTATGAATAAAATAAATGGCGATATCTCCGTAGTCATCGGAGATAACACCATAAAACCTGGTATCGTTGGATTCCTAATGATCATTCCTAACCGGTCATGTAACAATATACAGGGTGTCACATTCAAGAATCGAAAGTTGATGTCATTTCCGGAAAAATTGGAAGTTGTTTTTTTCTTTCAGATATGTCGAGAAATGCTGTTCAGTGAGCATATTCAATGTTCCGAATTTCAAAAATATAGCTAGAGAAACAAAGGAGAAAACGGGGGTGTACCATGAGTCTGCGTCACACGGTGTATATATATATATATATATATATATATATATATAAACATCGAGAACAAAACTCCAGACGCGGTTCAACCCGAACTCAACAACAACATATATATATATATATATATATATATATATATATATATATATATATATATATATATATATATATATAGGGTGAGTCAACAAGATTCCCGTGGTCGATTGCTCCGTTGTGAATCACTATTTCGATTTCTTATATTTTTTTTGCCAAACGGACCATTAAAGACTATCTTCCAAAATTATTCTTATTCATACAGGGTGCATCATTGAAGCGTGAGAATAGAAATTGAAGAGTCATTAAAAAGGAGTTGATATGAATGATAACATACAGGGTGTTCCATTTGAAAAAATCAAAATATTGATGTTTGAAAATGGTCAAGTTTGTATTGTTGTACCGAACATCCTGTATAATTTATACAATATTCACCATATTCACAATTAACTTCAATGTTTCGACTATCGATTCCCGAATTATCTCCACTTAATATTTCGAAACGTGAAATATTTGATTTTTCAAAAAGAAGTCTGCAAAATAGATATTTTTTAGATAACTCGGCAACGCCGCAACGGAATCCAAAATAGAAAAAATCGTTGACCAGCCAATGAAACAGCGGATCGGAATATATGAAAATATACTGGGTGTTTCATTTGAAAAAGACCAACTTTGGTCAGCCACGCTTCAATGATGCACCCTGTATGAATAAGAATAATTTTGGAAGATAGTCTTTAATGGTCCGTTTGGCAAAAAAAATATAAGAAATCGAAATAGTGATTCACAACGTAGCAATCGACCACGGGAATCTTGTTGACTCACCCTGTATATATATATATATATATATATATATATATATATATATACATATATATGAAAAAAAAACAAAATACAAACACCAAGATTAAAATAAAAGTCGGGATACCACCATTTAACATCACTTGGGACAATTAAATGACTAGAGTACGTCATTGTAATACTCCCGCAGGTTGTAGTAAGCCTTCTGTAAAAATGTATCTTTCACTTTTTTTTTAGCGATGGTGTATTTCTGTAGGCTACTGGTAGATGATAATATTTTTTTTGCCTTCGTATATGATTGAGTTTCTAGTTAGGCTAGATTTTGGTATAGGTAAAGGATTTTTTTTGTCTTGTCTCATATTTTCTAATCTCAGTCAGGTCTGAAGTAATAGCGTATTTCTTATGTATCAGGCATACAGTGTCCAAAGAGTAAAGACAAAATAGAGTTGAAATTTTTCTGAAACTGAGCTTTACACAGATATCGAATTGCTCTTTTCTGTAATATAAATACTGAGTTAAACAAATAATCACTACATAAGCCCCAAAATGCAATTCCATAGTTGAGGTGAGATTCAATTCTTCATCAGTACCAAAATTATAGGGTTGATGTTCTAAAGGCCGATCTTGCATTGAAGGTAAAGGGTAAATTCCAATGAATAGGTTATCATTGAAAAGATAATTTTGTATCTTTTAACGTGAATAAAGGCAGAGGTTAAAAAATATTCACCCCCACGAAAGCAAACTTTACGTGTCCGAACTTTTTTGCTTCAAATTCCAAATAGAGGAGAAAATCTAGATGTATACTTTTGGTTAGACAACTCTATATGAATAGTCATAATATAAAGTGAGGTAACGTTCTTTATATCATGAACGTCCATATATGTTTCCTTCCTTACTTTTATTCGTTACTTTACCTTACGTCTACATGAACTCACATTACTCTATGCGAAACGATAGTATTCATTCCTCAGAGGGAAAGCCTATTCTTGAAATCATATCGCTTGGGAATGTAACGCTTTTCCTGCTAAGTATACAATTCACTATTTGCAGTTCGATAAATGGCATACGTTGTAAAGAACTGTTCGATACTTGGTGATAATCGGTATTGAAAAATACAATTTTCTGTAAGATTTTCACCAACCGTCACCGCGACACGTGTTTCGCTATACAATAACTTCTTCGAGCAAATAATGATCATCATTACTTTACAAAAGCAAGTATGATATTTAGGTTGAATAATAGCACCCACTGATTAGAGGACTACCTCATATGTCTCACGAGATATAAAATTTACAATTCATTAGACTTACTTTTCTTCACAAATACTTACCTATTAGAAATAACCCCCTTCCGAACACTAGGATGAATATAATGGTATAAGTTTTTTCTCATAATTGTGACAATGTACAACTTGCGATGGATAATACAGTTTTTTGCAGATAATGCCCTTTCAATTAAAATTTTTCTGTGTTGTTTTAGGATTGTTGAAAAACATAAATACCCTATAGTCTATGAAGGACTAGTAAGTATCTATAGTCTTGGTAGGAAAACAGTATTGCATTAAGTTTTCGTATTTATGGCAGCAAAACCCACCAGCTAAAGCATTTGATAATTGATACCAATTTCATTAGCGGAAATCGATTACTTCCTATCTTATTTCCAAAGATGTGGTTCATTCAATTCTATAATTTTCACGATAGAATTAAAAACTGTGATTCGATATGCTGATCATTTACAAATGAATAATAAATATATCAAGACTGTATTGAGAGTATTATCGTATGGCACTCTTATTTTGATACTTTTCATATATCCGTTATTGATTTATTTTATCAACAATTCAATAACGTACTTATCTTATCTCTTTTGGTTCAGCTCATGATATTCCATATTGGGTTACAATCTATTGCAAAGCATCGTTGTATGTTCATGTGTGTGATATTAGCATGCCAATAAGATGTCAGTCCATAGGTGGTAGCAAATCTTAAACGGATTTGTAGTCAGGACTCGGATAAGGTTATAAAATCATTGGTTCCTGTATAATTCTTCCGTTATTGAAATTGTTCCGAACTATGTCTAATGTAATGAAACATTGTTTAGCTTTCCTGAATTCCTTTTTCATTTGTTTCAGATGCTGGACTGAAGACACCAGATCAAAATGGATTCGAGGGCGATTTATCTCTTAGTGGTATGGATTGTTTCGGCTTCATGTCAAGATGACTGGGAACGGCAATGCAACAGATGTCATTGCCTCTGGGTGAGTGGCAAAAAAACGGCCAACTGCGCAGGTCGTGGTTTCGATACTATTCCAGATGATCTGAGTGTCGACATAAGAGAAATTGATTTCTCCAACAACTTCTTCTACTCCTTGGAACGAGAAGTGTTCAGCGAAGCTCATCTGTCAGACGTACAGAAATTGAAATTACAAAATTGTAGTATAGGAAAAGTGCACGAATCTGCATTCAGTAGGTTAAGGATCATAATCGAGCTCAACCTTGCCACTAATAACATAGAAACATTAGAAAAGAACGTATTCAAAGACAACGTGAAATTGAGGACGTTAATACTCAGCAACAACAAGATCAAGGTTTTGGAAGACGGACTTTTCCACAACCTAACGTTCTTACAAAAAATTTTGTTGGACCATAATGAAATCGAAATCATTTCGGAACAGACATTCCAAGTCTTGCCAGCTTTGAAACATATTTCTTTAGCGCACAACAAAATACAACGAATTACCTTCGATATGAAACCAAATTTGCCCAAACTGAGCAGCTTGAGTGTCGAAGGGAACCCCTGGATATGCGATTGTCATCTGCGGGATTTTCGAAAGAGCGCCCAGCAAAACAATCTAATAACGACCTCCATAACGTGCCAAAGCCCACCTAGATTGCAAGGTCGTTCGTGGTTGGACAATATTGAGTTTGCGTGTAAGCCACAAGTAGTGGAAGCTGGACCATATCCCACAATTGAGGCCCAAACTCCAAATGTTAGTCTGACATGTAAGGTCACGGGAGACCCCACCCCAGATGTGGACTGGATGACCAACGGGGCAATCATAGCACGTGACCCTAGAAAAAATTTGCAAAAGTACAGCACGTCGAAAAACACGATAGACGGATTCACCTGGAACAACCTGACCATCATCAACGTAGCCTATAAGGATCGTGGAGACTACACGTGTATCGCAAAGAATCAAGGAGGCGAAGATTCTAGAAACGTCACAGTTGTCGTGCCGACCGGCGCGTTCTCAGGTTCAGGCATAATAGGCACTTACTCTGCCAACACCTACTTGATAATCGGTTTGTCGATTGGCTTCTTGGTGGTACTGCTCATCGTTCTCATAATCCTGTTCTGTTTCTGCAGAAAGAGTACTCACGGTTTCCATTCGAAGAGAAGGGATCATGCCGGAAGTACCGAAGAGTTCGGAATGAGCACTGGGCAGGCTGATATCAAGAAAGGGCTCATCACCGATGTGAATCCGGTTACGAAGCCTCCGCGCACTACAGTGCCGCCATCTGTAGTCAGCGGGGGAACCGAAGTTAGCGATGTCAAGAGGAACCTGTTGGACAACGAATCTGTCTTCGGTAAGTAATGGTGGCTTCGTACCACTTTATCTCAATCCCGCTTGGTGTGATAAATATATGTCAGGCGTGATTTTTTGTTCCGGTCAGCCACATTGTGACCTCAGTAGTTCAGAGTAGATTTGACAAAAAGAGTATATTGTCAGTCTGTTATATGAGCTATTGTGAGTCATATTTTTTTATGATTTTTCGTAGTACGTTGGCTCACTCATCACTGCGTCTTGAAGAACAACTCCGGAAAATACAATAGAGGGATATTTCTCTCGGAGCAGAACAAGCTTGCCTAGGATTGGGAATAAAATGATAACCCAATGGATGATTTGTCTGCAATCTACTCTCTATTCGTGTGGGAATATCTATAAATGGGATGTGTTTGATTCGAGTTTTGAGTGATTGGTAAACGAATTGAACAATAAAAAGTGACTTTTAATAGGATTTAACCACTAGGGCGCTATATAGGTAGAGGTGGCTGTTGCAAATAAATTATTCCCTTCTTTTCGTAAACATCCATGAATGATTGACAAATCGACAGATAGTGTTTTTGAAAAATCTAATTTCAATTCTCTTCTATAAGTTTCGTATTTTTTTCGCATTGACTTTCAAAATAAAAAGGCAAAAATCACTCAGAACAGTCACACATTCTGATTTTCAGTTCATAAAACTACACTATTGAACCTACACAAGTTCACCTTTTTATTGAGAGCAATTTTACTCGAAGATTCTTACACTGCAAAAAACACAATACGTATTTACTGCACGGACTAACGAACGGTAATTAAAAACACCAAATAAACTCACGCGACTACAAGAACGGTCCATGCAAATTAGCTTACTGTTGCTTCTCTATGTTTTCATATTCTTGGGTTTGGTCTTATTAATGATATAGAAATTTCCACGGTCGGTGCTCTTCTGAATTGTCTTCAATCGTTCCACCCTTGCCAGTATCAACACGGATGACCAGAAGAGTCCAGAATTCCCATCCTTTTGTTGTGAACTTGGAGACCTGTCGAACTTCTCTTGCTCAGAGATCTTACCAATAGAACAGCTGAACTTTGCCGAGGGAGATTTTCCTGAGGCTTACAAACTTCAAAATTTTCCTGTTCCTTAATTCACGCGGTGTTCTTTGAACAGTATAGGGCTTTCTTTTCGTGTTGGTCTGTAAATAAAAAAAAAACATATCGAGGCGGAAAGTGAATCATTTTTCTCTGAAGAAAAATATAGCTCATCGAGGCTGAAAGCAGAGATGAGCCAATTCCCGAGAGAGAAATGTAATCTTTTGCCGACGATTGTGTACTATTTTATTCAGAATCATTCGTAATAATTTCGTGAAGTGATGAATAAATTATCATTTGCAAGATTAATCTGTATACATTTCGTTTTTTAAGTGAGTATTGCTAAACAAATTCAATGACGCTTCCACAATGTTTGGTACTGAGATAATGTTTAGGGGGCACGGCCCAACTCTTCGGGTTGACTGATAGTTATTCGATATCTGAAGATAAGCAGTGCCGAGCGCGGTTAGTACTTGGGTGACCTTATAGAGGGAAAGACCGCGACGAAAGCCCATACAACTGCAGCAAAATTGCATATCATAGCTCGCAGGCAATATATCAATGAACATGATATATTGAGGATATGCCGTCCTTCGGAAGGGACGTAAAGCCGGCCATCCCGAGTCCATAGATGTTGGACTCGTGAAAGATCCCTACCTCTGCTTGGAATACCGGAGGGTTCGGCAAGATTTCCGGTTGGTGGAAGTGTGCTCACCGGCGTCGGTGATAATGGCCTTGATACCAGAAATAGGCCGACAAGAAATGAAAATAAAAATGATATGTGTAATAACTGTAATATAATGGCGAGGAAGCTGTAATTGCGCTGTATGGGCAGAACGAAGTTTCAAATGAGAGAAGTCGGAAAAGTGCCAAGAGGTCGGTAAAGTGTTCTGCCGACTTCGTCTTCTTCCTAGTGAACAATTCGTTTCTTCTCAACCTGAAAATAGGTGAGAACTAGGCACATTTTCTAATGAATGTAAATAAAATATTTATTCCACGCTTTTTCTGAACGCCCGCCTGTACTTCATTTTGGATGGCGTTGCAAATTTATTGGAAGAGAAGACTTCAAATATTAAGAATTAGTTTTTGTATTCAATATATAATTCGATATAACTCAACAATATTTTGGTCAATGTGTGTATTGTGAACATATTTTTATTTCCGGTTCATTTTTTTTTTTCAGCATGAGATATTGTTATGACGAAGATCAATTTTATAAACAAAAAAAAGCAAGAAAATGAATTTATCCCTTAAGGGAACATTACTTGTAGGTATTCAGTTCCCAATGAATGACGAAGTCGGAAAGAGCGGCGAAAAAAAAACAGTTATTATCGAATTACATCCGAATTCAAATTATGATTATGCCCTATTTTGCGCCCTATTCTGAACTTTCAGAAAATCTTCCTGACATCATGTTCACGATAATACGAGCTGAAAATCTCCACAGGTACCTACTATTTTTGGCATTGTGTATATATTGGAAAAATTTCAGTTTTTCCTTTGATTGTAGTATTATAGGAGGGACAGAAAAACACTTCTACTCCCACTCATAAATATACTGATTTCTTTATAGTTCACTTAACGGATAAGTAGGCGATTCCAGTCAACTGAATAGATATGATTTATATCCACACAAGGTAGGATATGAATTCCACCAATCACAGAGAACAAAATATCTGGTTACCAGGGACAACCTTGTAGAAACGTCACAATTGTGATAAGTCTACCTACGAACACGAAATCCAAGCTGTTTCATTAAAGCATGAATAATTCTACTTATATCTGAAATATTTTCTAGTTGATTGATCCAAGTTTGAATTGTCACTATTGATGTTGTGTGGAATCGAAGAACTTACATCCACTCTTCACGCCAATAATTAACTTGAATTATACAGTTCAAGTGGCCTAGCTGGTTAGAGCGTTAGCACTCTGTGACTATCCACGTTATAGTTGGTTCGAGTCTCACCAAAACCGCCTGTTTTTGGCCTTTTTTTCATTTGACATTACTAAATCAATTTGTAAAGTTCGATATTGAATTTGTAAAGTTCGATATTTTGAATATAATAAAGTTTCTTTCATTTGAGTTTTTCATAAATATCGAAAGAACACATCTGCTATCAATAACTCGTTAGAGTATAAGCAGCTCTTCACAAAAATAATTCAATTTTGGTGTGCAAAACATGGGTCTGAGGAAATGACACGTCACTGAGTTGGTACATGATTCTCTTCTGTTTTTCTGCTCGATATTATGTGCCAGCTTTCATTACATCTTTTTGAACTACAGACTTTGAAGCAATATTGCACTTCAATAAATTCCACGTCGTAAAGTACATAATGGGTTGAGTTAGTAAAGTTGGAGCAAATGCTCGCACTCAAATTTTTTGGGACAAACTTATACTGGTTCCTGAGATACAAGGACGGATCTATAGTTTGAACTCATCCTCACTTTTATTCACTGCACATATTACGTCGATGGTTGAAACAAGAACAAAGATGTTTTCAGAGTACAACTCACGCCTGGAATTCAAGGGATTAGATAAAAATACTAGTTGATAATCACATAATTGGTTAGAAGCAGTGAGCACAAGTTCAAATTATAGATATCTCAAAAAGTTCCATATAAGCATTTGCTTTGAATTCATTTCTTCATATCACTCAATATTTGCGATTTAAATGGGACTACAATTTCAATTTGAATTTCATATGAGCCTATCTGGGTTTGGGAATTAAATATTATCCCGATGAATGTTTATTTTTTGCCAACTACTTTCTATTTGTGTAGAATTATCCCGTTCGATACAAGTTTCGATTATTTGGTATACAAATCGAGCAAGATTAAGTGACTTCATGTGATCCAGCCTCCTTAAATACACTCTTCTTCTTTTTTATTAATGACTTGAACGTCTACAATTGATTCACACATATCAACAGAGAAAGTTTGCTAAATACTTTAGGTTTTTTCATGAAAGTCTTGTATCCTTTTTGCGATGACTTGGAAAAGAAATATTCAGAACTATTGAGAAACGTTAGCCAAAAAAATCGGAGGACCAAACCCCCTGTCTACGGCCCTGATATAATCTGAAAGTATTCACCATTATTCTTCATAACGAGGGCATTATAGGAAATTAAAACGTAATTGTACAGCGGAGAAAGGACCGAGGAAAGGGACAACTGTTCGATTTCTACCTTTTGTGTGCAGAGTCGTACATTTTTTATGCGTCGACCTTCAGTTCGCGTTGTTCCGTTTTCTTCGCCCGACCCAGCATCACGGCACCGTAAAATATTTTTTACACAAAACAATTCGGTCTTTATGTTATGAAATTCGGAGACTCTCCGCGACTTTGAGAAATTGAGTTACATACGAAAGCGGGGTGGATGGGAAAGGAATAATTTATGTTACGTCCATGAATAGTTGGTGGATCAACATTGGTGTCCTGGATTTTTCGTTTTGTTCGTTCAGAGCTATTATTTCTCGTGAGAGTACTGTTTGATGTCTGATGGAATTGTTATCGGTTATAATTGCACGAGTGCATAAAAATTACCGATAATTTTGCAAGAAAGCGTGATATCTAAAAATTGCAAGTTTATTTTCATATTTTGGCGAAAGTGCCCTTGTCCGAAGGACGAGGGCTCTTTTAAAAAATATGAAAATAACCGAATGCAATTTGTATAAGATATCACGCTTGAATGCAAAATTATATGGTCATTTTTATGCACGAATGTAATTCATTGGAATATTTCACGAATAAAGAAATTCTCAAGGAAATGTTATTTTTTGTTCATTTATACTTTCCTCTATTGATTGTATGGAGCACTCACCAAAACGCTAAATGTTTTTCTATTTTTGAAGTCTATCTGTTGTTTACTGACGTCTAGCGTCACGGTTTCAAATGTGTTATTATGGTGACTTGATACAATGCAATTACCGCTGTAAGTTTTCGATAATTGCATTGCTCTTATGGGACATTTATATATGAGGGAAATATTCGGTAAAAATTTGAGCCAATGAAAGCATTGGGCACGAACAGGATAATTAATAATTGTAAATACGTTACCATAAGTACAGTTTTCAGTAGTAATGAACCCAAGGACATTGATAATTGTTCACGAATTTTTTTGAAGCTTGTTGTTGCTATGAGCAGCAAGCTTGAGAAAGTTGTTATAAAATTTCTGAGCATTCATCAATGTTCGGATAGGAGTTTTTTTATTAATTCTGGATAAAAATTAGGAGAAAAACCAATCTATTCTGCTAGGTTCCACATGGTTTCGACCGTAAACTCTTTACCATCTTTTGTTTTCATGTTCACAGCGCAAGTTTAAAAATTGACGCAAATTCTTTTGCCTTCCGATTTCCATCTAAATGATTTTTTTTATAATTGCAAAAGTTCATAAATATTTCCCTTTCGCATTCTTGACTGTGAACTGTAATTTTTGGTACATTTGTTTCTATAGTTTCATTGATATTCAAAGTATTACAACCGAATGGTGACAGTCTGAAATATCAAATATTTGAAACGTCAAAATCGAAATAAATCAATTTGTATGTATCCATGGCAATAACATAATAATGTATTTTTCGACCAGATGAATTCAAATCAACTGATTTCATTGGATTTCTACTTTAGCAAAAAATGTTCATTGAAAAGTTATTCTCTTTTGCTGATCCCAATTTCAGATGTAACGAGTACATTTCTTCACATAGACACAAATTGAGTATTGTTATGTTTTCAATGATAGTGATATTAAACAATCCATTTTTATATCATTATCACAGTCATGATGATCTCACTAGGTAATTGAATCATTTGATAACTGTAGATATAAAAATTTTTTAGAATATTTGTTTCGGTTTACTGGAGTCATATCAGACATCATTTCGATTCAATTATATGCACATGACGTCTTACAGTTTCCTGTATAATCAAGTCTGTTTCTTGGTATCACTGAAGTTATCATTCTTATCATTTTGTTAACCCCCTTTTCATTCACCTTGTGAATTTTGCAAGTGAATTTTTATAAACTATTGCAAATCCTTATAGTTGATGGTAATGGGTGGAGGACGTTAGCGTCAGCGACTTGGTCCCAGTGGGCCATTTTCGCACACCCCAACATCTTCACTCACTTACCCCATGGCGGATACTTTTTCGAACCCCTTCGACCTTCTTATAAAGGTCGAATTATCCTTCCATTGCAAAGTGTGCAACTCCTCTTCCTTGATAGAGGAGAAAAACTTATTTGGGGACCCTCAGGAAGGGTAAAGATTTCTCAAAAAATATATCATAAAATTAGAAGAAATATTTATTCATCATACATAATAAGCGTGTCTCCTTACCTTGAATTTAATAAAATACTGACTCAAATGTGAAAATATCTTTCATAATTTGTCAGAATCATTTATTTTTATCAAAATCGAGCATAAAATAACAAAGTTAGTTATAGCCTTACAAAGTTTACTTTTTTGGTTTTCTGTCCCTTTCTGGAAAAACGGATTATGATGTCACGATCACATATCCTCATACAAAACGAAAACAATTGAAAAGTGCACAAGATATATATGATAGTGACGTTATCACTCCAATAATAGCAGTCTCTTTCTAACAGTGATTTGAAACGTCCATATCTTCGTTATCTTTGAAGATAAAAAAAATACTGTCTCATTTTAGTTATGCAAAATAGCTCAACTACACGTTGGGGGCTCTCGTGGTTTGGGGACCCCGTATAAATGATACGGCTGATACGGCGGTAGCTACGCCCCTGCTCCACCTCCCACGCATACTGGGTCTGCCTCAACTACGAAGAGAGTCAGATGTTTCCTGAAGACGCCGTGTCCGGTTAGAAATACCACCAGGACATCATAGTTGATAATATAGGATGACAAATACTCGATCTGAAATCTAATTGAATATATTTTAAGCAAAATGCTTCTAGTTTTTCGACATTCTTTCAGAAAATACATCACTTTCGATTTATAATTTGGAAATTAAAAATTTTTTTAGAATTATTTTCAATCATTTTTTGGCTTTCAGTCACTTATGCTAAAGAAAAAAAAGTTTATTTTTGCCTCAAATTATATTTAAGTAGTTTTCGAACGATCGTTTGTCAACCCTTATTGATGTTCGCAATGGGGAGGGGCTCGAATGAAAACATATGTACAAGCACAATTTTTAGAGATTATTTCGCGCGTAATGATTTTAAAAAATATTCCGAGCCAATGAAGATATGATTTTTTCGACCTTTTTTCAATCTCTGATATCTCGAAAGGGGTACGTTGTTCGAAAAAAATGTTGAGGAAACAAAAGTGATTTATTTTGATCACATTAACCAAAGAAGTTATTCTCGTATTGTTGAATTTGTTTCAATTTTACATTTTATTGTTAATTTACGACCATTTGGATGAAAACAAATTATTGTTTTTCGTAGGCAATGATGGGAAAATACATTCCAATAGGTCTCTAAGGAGGCTTCTTTTTGGTCAGTGAAGTGGTAATTTTATGCGTCTTTCAAGTGTGGAATGCTCGCTTATAGTTTTCAGTTTCAGTACTACTCGGTACTTCCTTCTACTGTTTTGATATCAAAGCTAGGTCGTTCAGGAATCCAATTGGTGAATGGGTTAAATCAAATAACTACTTTTAATATCGGTTATTTCTTCGTCATGTTTTTTCTTTTAAAATATTCAACATCTATTAATTATGAAACGTCTCATTTGTTTTATCTCATGACATCTCCTGTTGATCTTCATGAAGATGCTTCACAAAAGTCGTAAAATTTTTCTATTCACTAATACATTGTATTATCATTACAGATTGCGACGACGAAACACGCTCCCTGGACTTCGACCAACCTCTTCTCCGGAAATCCCATATGCTGCTGGATTCACCCGACTACCGACTGAACGGTCACTATCCCCCCGATCTCCTGCCGTTCCCTCCGAGAATGGCCCAAGTTTCCCCGGCGGGAAGCTCAGCGTCCACCGTAGCAGACACAACCCGTCTGCCACCGCACCACGGACCCCAATCGCCCATGCACAGCCCCCTCTACGACCAGCTGAGCCTCTACCGGACGTTGCCTTACTCAAGGTCGCACTCCCCCTTCGTCGGCCCCCCCACTAGGATACCCAGGCAGGGCTACGTGACCATCCCGCGCAGGCCCAGGCAGCAGAGCTGGAGCTCGGAACCCCCCAGTATGTCGGAATACACTGCGGAACCGCTCTACGACAACCTGGGGGTGCGAACCACTGCTGACGGTGGTACCAGCACGCTGTCGCTCAACAAGATCGATAACAACGCCAACACCCCTAGGGTGAACAGGATTTTCCCCTTGAACTCCTCCAACTGCGACCCTATTGCCGAAAACAACGAGTCTCCTCCCAGCCAGCCTCTTGCCAGCCAAACCCTGCCGAGGAATTTGAATTCCAAGCTCACCCCCTCCAAGGTTCAATGGACCAAAGACAACGCCGATGCACTCCGAAGCCCAGACAGGAGAAACTCGACAGCTTCCTTGCCTTCAGATAGCGCGAAACCAGCCAAAATCCCGCCTAGGCCGCCACCGAAGCCGAAGAAGAGGATGTCCACTGGCCCCCTGTTCGAGGACGAAGGGGAGGACGGTACGGAGGTGTGAGAATGGCTTAAATCAGTGCTCGTAGCACTGGTTGTGACGTGAACTTGGGACAAGTCGTATTTCACTTCGTAGGGTATACTAGTGAAGGTCCTTTGGACTCGAAATGGGGACGAAGCGGTTTTAGAGTTTATATAAGTAAATGAAATATATAGGTATGAAATTATGACACAGTGCCTTAAATTGACGAACTGAGAAGCGGTTAATGTAACTTCTTATATTATGAAAATGTTTGCTTCGATTCCCCTGAATGTACTGCATGTTTCCCTATGGGCTTCCACTTCGACTGACGCTATGGACATTTAAAAAGTGCAAAGTAGTTTTCTGTATTTATTCTTATTTTTTGTATTTCGTGAGAATCGAATTATTTGATGTATAATTGACCAATAGTTTTAGTCTTCGTCTGCAATACAGTCTCACTCATTGCATCCTTTCGAAATTATAGGAAATCGCAAATACGAAACAACAAATGTAATAACCATCAAGATATATACAAAATTCTGCACAAGGCATATGCATACATGAAAATTGATGATATTTTTGAGTGTTTCAAGTGGATGGGCGACAAAGTTGAATTGAATTATTATAATGGTGAAGAATATAAAAATTAGAGTTGAAAAGATTCAGTAATTGGGATTGAATAATTTATCGAAATATGATGTTCAGAAATCAAAAATAATAGATTGATTGATATTTTTGAGGTGAATATATCGTGAACTCCATTTATAAATATATATATATATATATATATATATATATATATATATATATATATATATATATATATATATATATATATATATATATATATATATATATATATATATATATATATATATATATATATATATATATATAGAGAGAGAGAGAGAGAGCAAAAATTTTCGCACAGGCAATCGCTCATTTTGTTTTGTCACCGGTGCAAATCAGATTATGAGTAATTCTACCCTAGCTCGTGATTCTCTTTCAGTCTTTCGTTTTTTTTTTTTTTCGGGTCTTGCACAGCAATTGCATAATGTAATACTGATGGTAAGAGACAGAAGAAATTTATTCCACTGCACCAAACTTGCAATCCACTAGATTTGCATAATCTATGACTGGCTTAATAAATTTCAGCTCAAAGATTGCAGAAAAAGATTAATTTGGCTGTTTCCCTTCTGATTCTATATTGAAAAGCACTGTCCTTCGTATATCATCCAACTTTTTCCAATGTCTCCTGATATATCAATGAAACATTTTTACAATGTTAAGTTTTGGTCATTAGGCGCTGGTTCATTCAAAAAGCAAAAATGAATAAAGGACCGAGGAGATTGCGAGACAAATGCGAAATAATAATAATAATAAACGTCTTCATTCACAATTTTTTACAATTACCGAAGAGGCGAAGTGTTATTACGCAGTGCTTTACGACTAAACCTATCGTTGATCTTCCTTCTGCGCGTTCTTGAAATTTTTTAAATAAAAACACAAAAGTAGGCGGGTACTTTGTCACTCCACGTTTACTTTTTCGAAGGAGTAACAAAAAAAATTGAATGAACGAGCGACGTATCAATTCTTCCTTTAAAAGATATACACACACTGAAGTTTGATGCACTAGTTCTGTTTTCCATTGATGATAGGTGAAATGAATTCAAAACATTTACTGTAGAACTCTCAGCAAAGGTAAATTGCCTGAATCAAAATGAAATTACTTGACTTCAAGTATTTCAATACGATATAGTAAATTTTCTCTCGAAGATATGTAGATTTTCAATACTTTGAGTGATTTAAAAAAAATACACGGTCCGAATCCAAAATGAACGCAACATGTCAAAATTCCTTACATCAAGATCATTCAAAAACATTTAAATTTTCGTCTAATTTCAAAATGACCAGCTACTACTAGAATATTCACTTTTCATCCGGTTGCAAGGTATTAACTTTCCATTCAGTGAAGTAACCTGAATGGAAAGGTAACCTGTTTGTTTCGTTTCAACACTGATCACTGAATATTGAATCGTGATCACCAAATCACGATTAGTCTGTTCAATGTCACGATTGGGAAATATTTGGTAGAGGGATGAATCACAGATCGAACTTGAATTTGTACGCAAGAATATCTTTCATGAACAGGATATAATATCGTAATGGTTCGGACTTCAGTTGTCTACTCTATTCACTATTGAAACCTGTTGCTAAGAATGAAAGGATAAAAATACAAATCAAATTAGTTCATCAAATTCAAAGAAGAGGTTGAAATGGATGTTTTATACAAAAATAAAATAAAAGGTTTGATTGATCAAAGATGTTGTGACAAAAAAATGAGATATTGAATATGAAATATTACTCAAAAAAATGTAAATAAAGAAATAAATTAAATAATATTGTGACAAGAAAATTGAGATATCGAATGTGAAATATTAGTCGAAAAATTCAAATAAATGAAATAGTAGGAATGAATGTTGAAACCAAGTTCCAAGTTGAGTGAACTCATGACGTTTCGATTGCTGGTATCCGCAATCGTCTTTGGGTGATGACTATCATCATATCAAGATGATTGGAGATACCAGCAATTGAAACATAGTGAGAACACTCAACTTAAACCTTGGTTTCCACATTTATTGATACTGTTTCTTTATTCAATTTTTTTGATTTTTATTTCACATTCGACATCTCAATTTTCTTGTCACAATATTATTTCATTTATTTACATTTTTTTAACTTATATTTTATATTCGATTCCTCATTTTTTTGTCAATATTATTCATTTTCTTTGATCAATCAAACCTTTTATTTTATATTCGACCAAAAAATCCATTTCAACCTTTTGATTGGTTTCGATTATTAATTTGATTTGTTTTTTTATCCTTTCGTTCTTAGCAACAGGTTTCCATATTGTTAATAATATAGACAATGGAAGTCCAAACCATTACCATTCAGCAAGGAACATTGTCAACCACATTCAAGGCAGGACCTAATTTGTTTAAATCTTTCATTTTTCTCGAAATTTTGACGAAATAATACTGAGTTAGCTGTGTTTTCTGCTATCTAGTAAAAGATTGGAAGATATTTCTTGACGTTGGACTGCAAAAGAAAATTTCGCATAGTGACATTTGACAATGTTTTCGGGGTGAAATTTTTCTCTCGTATTCAAAAACGACTTTTATGTTTGCCCGGAATGGTTATAAAATAAACCATGCTGTTCCTAAGAATAGGCGTAAGGAGTTGGTAACCACATGTTTTCCAAAAATGGATTATTTCTTTTTTCTGATATATGAGACTGTATTGCAGATAACTATAATAGTTGCTATTATTCGTGTAAACTTAATCTCCGAAAACAATTATTATGTGATCAAAGAACAAAAATAATATTTAGTTGTAATTCTAAACGAGTTTCTTGCTCAAATTTTGTTGAATGTGATGTATAACATATTTTTCTTCAGGAAACCAGTTCTTGATGCACTGTAAATAACTAATGAACAATCTTTTTTCCCAATCTCATGTACAGTATCAATCCTTAATGGCGATAAATATATAATTTTCAAGTGCGTTTTTGTGTCATTGTTTCAGTTTCCCTTCAGTCCAGTCAGTGGGTTATGTACCAGCGTCAAACAGATCATAGAATAGAATATTATGCAACGATCATGTAATAACCATTACATGAGAGTTGCATACGCTATTTTATCTACACCCGATAAATAGTGAAGAACTACAAATATTATATCAATATTTGTATTGCGCACGATAATACTAAATGAACGCATTTCTTTGAAAAATTCTACAAAATTGTAATTGATGGTATTACTTCGAGAAATAAAACTATGAGAAATGAAGAGATCAAAAATTGAAGGAAAAAAAAGATTACTTGAGGCCGGAATCCAACCCATGTCTCTTCCAACTAGCTAATGTAATCTCTGCGCCTTAGACAGCTCGCCTACGGAGAGCTCAAAATTTTGATTGAAAAAAATAAACAAATAAATTATGCATTCGTCAAATGAAAAAATCAATCATTCTAACCGTATTTCTGCCGGTGAAGGTATCGAAGGTGATTCTCCCATATCGCTAGTATCAGACATTTTGTTATAATTATCAAAGTTTGGCTGTATTCTTCAAAAAGTCAATGCCCTATATCGATTTTGACTTGACAAACGTCAAATACAGAGCATGCACATCATGCTTGATTGAAAAAAAATGGGTTTCTATTGGTTGAAAATCTGTATCGTAATGAAAAATCTGTATCGTAATGAATTTCATTATAAAACTGGTTGTGGGCATATAAGTGTATTATTAGAGTACGGGTGTAGATAAGCCATTTCTTCAAATTTGTACTGTTATGAAAGAAGGCACCATCGCCTCGGGGAGATGGGATTGAAAAGGACTTGACCCTTCCGAAATATTTCTCTGCTAGAAACCCAACATCAAACGATGACTAATCTCTTATCTTGATTCAGGGTATTTGGCCTAATACCCCCCAGCGGGAGGATGCCTCTGCGAATTTTTTGAACTCTGACCTAGATAGGTGTTATAGAATGATTAATGAATAATCGCAAATAGTGGAAATCCTACTTTTCACTGAATTGTCTGGAAGAAGATAACTGCTGGTATTTGATGGTATTTTTGTGGTTCTTATTTATGTCCAACGGAAAAACGAAGGCCGCTGATACAGCTATTTTTTTTTTCACTGAAAGCAGCTGATTATTGTATCAGTCGTCCTTATTTGTAATTATGAATTACATCAATTGACATAGTAATTTCATGTTATATTGAATAGTTTCGAGAATGATCCACCATTTTCTATGCAGCTAACAATTATTGATTCAATGCCTACTCTACACCTTTTCCAATTGTAATTCAGAAAATATCAATTATTGTAATTCAGATTAGTCAAATGTAATTCAGAAGATATCAGTTGTAATTCAGAATAGTCAACTGTAATTCAGAAAATATCAATTGTAATTAAGAATTTGTTGATTGTAATTCAGAAAATATCAAATGTAATTCAGATTATATAATCAATGGAGACAATCAGAGCGTTAGATAGCGACAGATTTTGGTGTCCCATTTTCGCAAACAAGCCTCGAATAGGGTTGAAAAGGACATCGATTCTAAGTATAATGAAGGGAAATTTACGCGTGGCTTCTAGGGAGAACATATGATAAAATCGATTTTCCGAAACAGAAATGAAATGAGTTCGGCGCCCATTTTCCCACATGTTCACTGAAATACAATTACTGTGTTCTTGCTTGGGGCAGCCGCAGTGTATCAGTTATTTTCTCTTCATATATGTCAATTATAATTGTGAATTTTCTGTATATTCTTTGTGTTATATGAATAAATATCATTAATTTATATTATTAAATCGAATAGTAGCAAAAAATACCCAAATATTACATATTCAAACTTATTGAAGCTATAATATACCTAAGTAGGAATGATAACCGAATGAAGATATCATTATTAACAAGTTAATGATAACACTGCATATAAAATAAAGATTTCTATAATATTTTGCAGCTTTTTCATGCATAAGTAATATGGTCATGTGTGACACTCAAGTTGCTAGTCCTCTATTTCGAATTGAAAATACTCGACCATTTTTGACGCATAAAATAGATTAAAGGAACATGAGCTTTGGAAAAATTTCATCACTAATTTTCATTCTGCGTAATAAAAATAACCATTTTTTGGGGACTTCAGACGCAATATTTCGAATCCTTTTTTCCTCGAAAAATTTATGTTGTTTCATACGAAAGTATGTACATATGTAGTACATAGACTTCCCAAATAGCACAAGTACGTCCAGTGGACGTACTGCATATGTACGGTGAGGATGTATTGTACGTATTTAGGACGTACTTTTGTCTCCGACAGACGTACATAAGACCTCCCTGCGACTTACCGTTTCCGCATAGTCGGTAATCCCAGGTACGTACTTTTCTAGTCCACACAGGACCTGAAATGTACAGAAAGGGGAACTGTTTGGGACATTCCGAAAACGTACATTTTCCATTCTGTATGCGCTATCCCAAGTGGAACAAACATATTTGACCAATATTGGTTCAATATTACGGCAATATTAACCTTATATTGTAGATGATATCAATAGTGGCCACAAAAAAAATGTGAACATTCGGCGATATTAGATCAATATTCGAAAACAACGTAATGATATATCATTTGATATCACTTAATGAATCTAAGTTTTCATATTCGGGATTATTCATTTCTTTTTTACCAAATAGTCAAGTTGGAAATTTTACTCATTCAAGTATACTAACCATCTAACCGAATACTTACTTGGAAAAAGACCTGGCTGCTGCGGGGCTTGAACTCTCGACCTTTTCTATGGAGATATTATTGTCGACCACTGTTACGCTCTACGGCACGGAGATACTTGTTTTTAAGAAGGAGTTGGGTGCTATAGATGTGATGACTTCAAGTTAGTTTTGTTCGAGATAATATTAAAATTTTAGAAAGTTCAGTAACAATGAAAATATATTCGAAAAAAGACTAAAGGATCACTGTCTCATGTGATGGCGGTTTTGGAATATCAAACTGTTTGTAATTTTCTGGTATTTGAATTCACCACATGTCGATGTTTCAATTTTTTCAATTTTTTTTAGAAATAATTCATTATGAATATTGCATTACCAATATTGATATATGTTTGAATACACTAAGTGATCACTCTCAAAATCCCAATACCCCTGGAACCGAAAGGGACCCAATACGTACGTACTCGGGAGGTCCAAACAGTATGTACATACTAACAGAAATGTAGAAAATGAAAGGAACCCAATCCGTACGTACTTGGGAGGTCCAAACAGTATGTACAAAAAAGTACGTCAACGAGACGTCCAGATAGTATGTACATACGATTTCCAAAAATGTACGTCATTACTATGTCCCGCAAACGTTTCGAAAGATACGTATCTGAAAGGGACTCAATATGTACGCACCTGGAAGGTCCAAATAGTACGAACATAGTTCTTCCAAACATGTACGTAAATGATACGTCTGAGCAGTACGTACATGGGATTCACAAAAAAACACGTCATTGGTATGTCCCTAATTCATTCCGAAAAGTACGTACCTGAAGAGGAGTTAATGTAAACGTATCAGGGACACTCAATAAAGTACGTACATAGTACTTCCAAGCATGTACGTTTTCATTACATTCCGATTGGAACGGGACCAAGTATGTACCTACATGGGACGTCTAACCAGTACATACATGGTACATCCGGTAATGTACGTTCTTCGAATGTCTCCTATACGTCCCGGGACGTATCGACGTAACTGGGACATAAATGGTTCGTCTTCAGGACGTCGTGTGCTATTTGGGTTCGTGTTCCTTTTCCCAATAATATTAGGTTGTTTCATTCGAAAAACATTTTTATACGCTACGTTTTCAATCAGTACCCTGTATACTGGTAAACAATTTGAGAAGCCTAAATTCGTTGATAAATATCTATAGATGTACATACAGAAAACTTTCAAATGAAATATATTTCGATAATTTCACTCCTTCACTTCGAAGTCAGAATGGCAGTTCGATGAGACACGCCCTGTATCCTGTACCTATATATTCCGTAGATCAGTAAATATCAATTTTCTTCCCTAGTGGTGTTTTCGCAGTGTTCTCAGAATTTTCGTGCCAGTACTGAATGCCTTTTGTGTTCTTAATCAAAACGTATACGACTGCATATCGTTCATTTCCTGAATTACAATTGATATCTTCTGAATTACAATTGATATCTCCTGAATTACAATTGACATATCTGAATTATAAGTGATATCTTCTCAATTACATTTGATCAATCTGAATTACAATTGATATTTTCTGAATAACAGTTGACTATTCTGAATTAAAATTGATATCTTCCGAATTACATTTGACTAATCTGAATTACAATTGATATTTTCTGAATAACATCTTATATTATCTGAATTACAATTGGAAAAGGTGTAGTGAAACACGTTTTTCCATGCAACCTTTTTATGTAGTATAATTCCTTATCAGTGTGATCTATAATGTGGCGTCCTCTGCAATATAACATCGATAGTTCGCATGAACTCGAACAAATGTTGAACTTCGATTTGACTGAGAAGTAAACAGAAAGTTCATAAGATTGAAGACTTTCACGGCCGACAACTAATGAATTGTTAGGTGCTTCTAAACCGTGGTCCACAGTTTTTGAGGCCTGACGTTTTGTCTGCATCTGCGGCAATGGTCACAGTATCCTTCTCTGCTGCGAGGCTTTGATCTGATGTGGTTCAGATGATGAGTCACGCTTTATCGAATCTGGGTTCGGTCAATTGATTATTCGAAAGCGTATTTTTCCTCATTGAGAGGGTCCGTGCATTTTGAACCGCTGGCATCCATGTTTTATGAATGTTCAGGCTCTATTCTTTGCGGTTGAAGTTGTTTTTATGTTTATGAATTTCTATGGTCTCCCTATAGAGCCTGGGGTAATAGCTCTTGTGTCTGGTGTCCAGCACTTGCGTTTCGTCAAAGTCAATATCATGACCTTCCGATAGAGCGTGTTCTGCCACCGCAGATTTTTGGGTTCGGCCATATCGACAACTTCTTTTGTGTTCGGTTAACCGCATTTGTATGCTCCTTTTTGTGGTTCCGATATAGACAGAACCACCAGAATACCGTGCAGTTATGGTTCTGTCTATATCTGATGTCTAAATTATTATACACAAAGCGTTTGCTTGAAGTGCAGCACTCGGTGTACTCAGGATATAACTACCCAATATTCTTGGGATGTACAGTTGTATTCACGGAAAATGGGTACAAGTCTTATGACTAGATTTTGCCATATTTGCGTAAATCAGGCTTTTCTTATCGACGGCGATAGACAAAACAAAAACATATAAAATGTGATTAATGATTTTAATGTATTAGAATATTTCTACAACGCAAAGTTTTAAACACAACGTAACCAATAACAATAATAAAAAAAACAGAAAACTATGTATAGTGTACCCATTTTCTATGAATACAACTGTACATATGAAATATAACCCAAACTTTCTGATATCTGACAATTGCCGTGCTTATTGGTATTTCGAAAATAAATTGTTACGATAATCTTTGGGTTCGTTGATTAAAACTCTAAACAGCACTAAACTACTTTTATTATAACACACAATACAATACGATCACTGAATCTGCTCCGCTAACTTTTCAACGCTCTATACTAAACACTCTGATAAACTCTCTGTTATACTAATTCTGCTTTGCGAATAAACTCTGTTCCACTTATCATGCACTCAATAACTCTCGCCACTTATCTCTGAATAAAACTGTCCGTTAATAACTGACTCTGCTCTGAATACAAACTTTCTCCGCCGCGATGTCCCGCTGCTTATATACCTGCGTGCCTATGGGGGGAATCTTCGGGAGACGCCTCGATGACGTATCTCGAATTCTCCAAGCGAAATACGGGTTCCTGGAAAATGACGTTCGCTACGACGCGACCCCTCATCTGCGTTCAAGATCTCGCCAGGGCCAGCGCTAGGACATTCGTAACTATATCATAAAAAACTACCAAACTAGCGCCCAAGCAGCCTGCTCATACAAAACACGCTCCTTGGCCTCTTAGCAGATTCATCAGTAAGTAAATATTCAACATGCAACAAACACTTACCCAATAAAACACACCTGGCGATGTAATTTTTGATATCGCCCCTAGCAAAATACTTGCTTGGTAAATACTCCACCACGCCCAATTTCTCAACTGGATATTACGGAACGGAGTGCCGGATCCATATCTTGAAAAAATCGATGATAACGATAATAAGAATATCGTTGTGGAACTTATAATCTAATAGTTATAATCAAAATCAGCAGGAAGTTCATAACTCATGACGAAATATGAGAAACTTATGATAGTTCTGTTTTACTGTGGCCATATTCCATCAAGTTAGTATATCAACTATTTCTATCGGTTCAGCTTTTAATTTCTATGAGTCACATTTTGCTGCAAAGTCTCATTTTTGTACCCTCGTGTGTGTGCATTCTGCGCAATGTACAATTTATCGTTCATTATCCAATCACTAAATCGTTTCGGGAATTCTGATCCGAGTTTTATCATGAAAAATGCATGTGTTCCGATTTTTTTATGTACAAAAAACGACAGGGCCTTATAGCAATATTTGATGCTTGATTAATTTGAAGGAAATTGTATATGTTTGCTTGATATGAATGTCTCAACGACTTGTTATCATTTATAAATAAAAAATAATAATGAAGCTCCCTTTCAGATAAAAATATAATGAAAATTGAAATTGAATTTCTAGTAAAACCAAAATTTCAGATTATGAAGGAAATAACTCATCATCAGAACCAATTTCTCAGAAATTACTCTTAAACTCCATTTTTTCGTCAGAAATATTTACTTCGCTAGAAGACGCGAGGAGGGGACATTTCAACACTTATGAATAAAAAAGATTTTTTTATTTTTCCTTCATTTCTGGATATTCTCAGATGCCTGCAAATATGGTTTTTCCAATGGACCTCATCAGATCTCGTAGTTCATTACATTTCTCGTTTGTTTTTTTTATTTAAAATGAGGATATTATGGTGGATTTTTTGTTAGGGATACTCTAATCCAAAACCTCTTGAAACGCACACGATGCAAATATATGACATATCAATGTAGAATATACCTTTCGAAATTTAATCATTATTATATCATTTGTAAGGAAAACACTTTGGCGTCAGAATTATTTGACATATAGTTGAAATGCATAAATGAAATCAGGCAATCCAGAGACAACTAAAATAAGTAATATACGATGAAATTGGAACCTTTGGTGTAAAAGTTGAAACTTTTCCTAGAGATCAATTACCCTAACACCCAACTGATATTTTTGCACTCGACGCGCGTTTCGCTAACAAGGTAAGCATCATCAGGAGAAGAAAATTGATACTATCAGGAATATCAGTTTGGTGTTAGGGTAATTGATCTCTAGGATAAGTTTCTGTAGTATAAAACCAATATGGCGGCTGTTGGCGCACACTGGATTCTCTCATAAGCGACCTATTGATAGATTTAATTTTGTTATTTCTTGTATTTGAATGTTTCTCCTGCTAATTGTGGATTATTGTTTATCCACACTCGTACTCTAATAATACACTTATATGCCCACAACCCGTTTTATAATGAAATCCATGACGATACAGATTTTCAACCAATACAAACCCATTATTTTTCAATCAAGCATGATCTGCATGCTCTGCATTTGACATTTGTCAAGTCAAAATGGGTATAGGTATTGAATTTTTGAAGAATATAGCCAAATTTCGCTAATCATAACAAAATGTCTGATACCAGGGATATGGAAGAATCACCTTCGACACCTTCACCGGCAGAAATACAGTTAGAATGATTACATTTTTCATTTGACAAATGCATGACTTATTCCTTCATTTTTTCAACCAAATTTTCTGAGCTCTCTGTAGGCGAGCGGTCTAAAGGCGCTGGGATTACATTAGTTGGTAGGACTAGTTGGAAGACACATGGGTTCAAATTCGGCCTCGAGTGATTTTTTTTTATTTTTGATCTCTTCATTTCTCATCGTTTTATTTTTCGAAGTAATACCAATTAGTTACAATTGTGTAGAATTTTTCAAAGAAATGCGTTCAATCAGTATTGTTGTGTGCAATACAAATATAAATATAATATCTGTAGTTCTTCACTATTTATCGGGTGTAGATAAAATAGCGTATGCAACTCTCATTTAATGGTTATTACATGGTCGTTACATAATATACTATTGTGCTTCAGCTGAATGAAAATGCCTATGTGCATTGTTTGCTGTGTATCTATCAATATGGCAGGGATACAGTCGAATTTTACTCTGTTCCTAATGCTGTAAAACACAGGTTTGAATTTATAACAAAGTCTTCAAGTTAATCATATATGATTATTCATCACATGACTTTCAAAAAGTCCCTCTATAGTTATTGCCCGGCCTCCCAGTAAGTATCCTTATTATTTTGCAGGGTTCCACAGCTGGTTTTCAATCCAGTATTTTTGGAAAACACAAGAAACCTCAATATCAACTGCAACTTGTAGTTTATTAACTATACCTATACAATAATAGTGTTCGTGAAAGCAATAAGAACTTCAACTGATTCAAAATATTTATAAGACTCCAAACTTGTATCCTGAAAGATGCAACTTGAAACCAAATAAGAAACTATCCATATTTGTAACAGAATACACACACCATCAATTGTATAATCCAGCTCAGAAATATTCAATGCGGAAGGGTTTGCATTAGATATTAATCTCGATTCCATTCTATATAGTTACCTGTAACGAACAATGATCAAAATGTAAACAAACGATTCAGATTTATTTTTAAGCACACATTTCACCAATGTCTCTGTTTTCCATCATCAATGTCTTTGAATAATCACTGTCCATCCAAATATTACACTTCAACCTCGATCACTTTAACTTCCTATGAGGACTAGCAACACAACGATATTCGTAAGAGAACTGCTATAGCGAATTCTTTTGTAAGTACTCAAGCAGTTTCATCCTTCAATGTGAAGAGTGTTGAAGAAAGAGAGTACTTACACTCACTCTACATGAGCTCTATTAAAAGAATTTGCTACTATTTTGTGTGCCAACAACCGCTATTTTTCGTCACGTCATATTATTTGCCTAATAATGCTAATATTTAATCAAAGGTATTGTGTTTGGAATATCATTTGAGGAGATATTTGGATGAGTAGTACTGACTGAGAAGTAACGCCATATATACATTTATGAACAATTTCGCTGTGAGAAATCATATATACATTTGAATCGCGGTTCGAAGTGGGGGTAATTTGTAATGGAAGTGACGTCCTCAGGAGCACTTTTCAAAATGCTAATTTTTCTTTATAAGTCTCTCAAACAACAGTTGCTAGCACCCAGAAGGAGCAGTTACATTCTTGAAAATGCCAACTGATAAACTCCCAGAATAACAACTCCTCATGCTCAACATCCGTGAAAACCTTCACCAAAACACACACACACACATATATATATATATATATATATATATATATATATATTTATGCACAGATATCAAAGTGAGGACATTACCCTATTAACACGAAGTGAGGACCGGAAGAAGGAACAAAGACGCAAACTTCAGCTTTCCACTATGTTTTCAACATGGACTTAGCAATAGAAAAAATTAAAATATATTCCTGAAATGTTATCGAGTATGGTGCGAGTATATTGTTTCCAAAGTGAGGACTTTTTACGTCGCTATTGATGTGAGCCCCGTATTATTTTACCTTTCAAAGTGAAAAACGAGGACCATTTTGAGTGTATATAACCATATAACTCAACAAATGAGGTCCCTACAGTGTTGTCAATAGCAATTTCTTCGAATGGTTGTTTTCTGTGAATTCGTTGTAGGGTATAGACATTTTTCATTCTCTTTGATTCCAGTTTACAAGATAATCCAGATTCGTCAACTATAACTTTGAATTCCAAAATACAAATTTGAATTTTTCGTTGCAAATCGATGTTTGTAAAAATTCATTTTATATTCGATATTCTTGAAGTTACGGTTCTGATAATCCGCCGAATGAAAGCGATAGTCATGTTCCTCTGTATCCTATGGTTTTGTGGATATGGGACAATGGATGATATATTTGTCAATTCAACTGAAGGAAATTGCAAAAAACCTGCAGCTTGTATATTCCATGTCAGTTATTGATTAAAAGTTGAGATTGAAACCTTTGGTGTGAAAGTTGAAACTTTTCCTGCCCTAACTTCAAACTGATATTTTTACACTCCACGCGCGTTTCGCTGACAAGGTTAGCATTTTCAGGAGAAGAAGGAAGAGTATCAATGCGCGTCGAGTGCAAAAATATCAGTTTGGTGTTAGGGTAATTTATCTTTAGGAGAAATTCCAGTTATTGGTGTATTCGATGAAATTTTTTGTAGAGATCAATTATTATGCTTACACCAAAATGATATTATATGCACTCGACGCGCGTTTCACTAACTAGGTTAGCATCTTCACGATAAGAAAATTGATACCAAATCTAAAGACTTGGGTTAGCCATTTATATATTTAACGATGTACAGGTAGTGCAGCCAGTACCTGCCAAGTCTTTTAGTCCGATATGGACTCCGTCTGTTGAAGACGATTATTCTGTTACTATTGATTATTCTAATTAATTCATTAAAACTAATCGTTGTTATGAATTTTTCAACAATGAATTGAAAAGCGGACTGAAAGGATTAGGTGCTTTGTCACCATTCATGCCATTTTTACATTTTGCTATTTCTAGACTTTCACATATGCATCAAGTAGCCTTGTCTCATACACATGCCTAATCAGTTTCAGATTGCTTGCACCAAGTTTGTGGTCATTGTCTAGAGTCTAGAGCATGTTGAACGACACTGGATTTTAATAGCTCGCCGGCTCTGGACAATGTATTTATTTTTGCGAGCAATTGATACCTGTTCCAAGGAGCACTTTGCACACATGATATACGTGTACTCTGATATAGACAATAACCACAAAATTGGTGAAAGCAATCTGAAACTGATTAAGCTGTGCTTGCACAAGGCTACTTGATGCATGTGAGAGTCTAGAAATGGCAGAATCTGAAAAAAGCATGAATAGTGACAAATGCCATATCTCTTTCAGTCCGCTTTTTAATTCAATGTTGAGAAATTGATTTGTATAATCAGTAGTAATGAGTTAATTTGAATAATCTGAAACAGGGCCCTCAAGCCCGAAAAACTTCGTTAAGTATATAGAGGACCACTCTAGACTTTAGATTCAGTATCAATTTCCTTCTCCTGAAGATGCTAACCTTGTAAGCGAATCGCGCGTCGAGTGCAAATAATATAATTTTGGTCTTATGGTGATTGATCTCTATAAAAAGTTTAAACTTTCACACCAAAGTTCCCAATGTCATGCCGATTGAGACAATTTTCGGGGTTTCAATATTTCAATATTTTCGTCAAATATTCGGAATTTTTTTCATTTTTTGTATTTTATCGCCTTATAATTCGAGAACGTTGAATTTTCATTTAACGCTTCACTTACAGAATACTGATTAATTATAGGCGAGATTTTCAGTATCAATTTGGCAATAGTTAATGACCACCTCGTAAAATAATAATAATGTATTCTCACCGCCTTTTCCAGCAAAATTCTCGAGCAAACTGGCATGTGTTTTGATTAATAACTAAACTGAAATTGCTCATCGTGAAGAAGTTAGGTTTGATGAATTCACTTACGAAATCGAAGGCTGCTTGTGATGTTGTAATTTTAGGAAGAATCAGTACTTTGATTGAGCAAATATAAAAGAATGATCTATCTGCTCTAACTGTTGGCGTATAATTCTAAAATCAGTTCAAGCTCAGACTTACTTATTTCGATAACTCTTTGAAGTTGGCAACAGGGTTGAAGGCTGGAAGTAATGAAAATTGTTCAGCTCTACTATTTTTCATCCCATTCAATTGGCGAACTGAACATCAATACTCTTTTCGAATTGCAATAAAACACAATAAAATTTTAGATGAATATATTTGGGATTTATACCTACAGAGTGAAAAAACTGGTACTCTTTCAGTATGGTTCGCAATTCTTTCAATGGAACTGCAACTTAAAATAAATAACAAAACATATTTTCTCCGTAGTTTTTTTAAGTTTCGAACCTACCACAATCTGAAAAAATAAGAATTAATATTGGACTCTATACAAGTGTAGAAGGTCAGATTTTTAATCTACCCGTAATTTAATTTAACTAATCTTCAACAAATGTTAAGAACGAAAATTATCAAAAACGAATATTCATTTGCCTTCGAAAAAAAAATTGCAAAGCTTTGAGAACGGAAGAGGATTTGATTTCCGAAACATTAACGATGAGTATTTTTATATATTATATATTAGTTCTTGTAATTTTTTGATTGGCAAATCTAAGTTATACGAAAAGTTGCTAACTAATCGAACTTGTTCTATCCAGAAACCAAAATAAAAAAAAAAACTACGGAGAAAATATTTATCCACCAAAAAAAATTACATTCAAATAGTACTTAAACAAAAAGTATTTCAAGTGAATGCCGACAGAAACAATAATCCCCCTTCCCTTTCACCAGAGCCCGATCCTCTACAGAGCAAGCAATGACTATAATTATTGAAGTATCGAGTGATATAGGTTTTTATAACAAATTTAAACTCTTGTCAGAAGTGAAATTAACATTCTTGAAAAATCTATTTATCTTCAAATACAAATTAGATTTATAAAATTATCAGTGATATACAAACCGTTTTTGTCTTTATTGTTAATCAATTTTTATACAGTATGGAATAAAAAAGTAATATAACAATGACACATAATAACTTACCTTAGAAATTTATGGGGTACTTGGAACAAGAAACAAGTCAAACCACGGATTTTTTTCAGTGTTAGCAAGTAATATGATGCTTACTGAGCGAACTTTTCTTCTTTTCCTCCTCTTCAGTGTAAATGTGTTTTCTCATGCCTATCGAGTAAGTGTGGTGGAACGATTTATCCATCATTTTGCATTCAGTAGGTTGAAACATATAGAAAAAGGTTCGGAGAAAAGGTATGCCCCATATGTTCACCACGTTTAATCGCACTTCCATTTCAGTCATGTTAAATTGGTAAATATAACAAGGATACAATTCAAATATTTTATCATTTTACATACATACATAATCCAAACCAACATGGTTCCGACTCCGCCATTCGACATATTTCATTAGGTAAAGTTATATTGTCCTTCTAGATTTTTCGTTTCGGTAGCCAGTTACTTTGGGCTACTTTTGTTCAAAGGAAAATCACGTAGAAATAAATATATTGTAGCATCATTCAGCTGAAATATTGGTATCGTCTTCAGGAGGACTATGATTTTTTGAGAGATCTAGGAAATATTTCTGAAATGATACGTATTATCATAAGTTTTTATCATCAAGTTCACATTGCAGGAGAAAAATCCCAAGTCACCATTTTTCAATAGGTCTGAAGCTATTGTTCTTGGACTTTCCCACATCAAATTTTCAATGTTAAAGCAATTCCGAAAAAGCTTGGATTCCCCTCGTGCGAAGGAGAGGCTTTCAATTTGAGAGATATTGAGAGTTCGCAGAAATTTCTGTAAGAGGTTATGAGGTTGAGGTTTTGAAATAAAAAACTGAATCTTAACTTGAATACTATATTCAACAATAAAAGAAATGAAAAGGAACGGTAACAAAATAAAAAACAAATTCGACTGATTAACGGAAATGAAATAACGCGATGTACTGAAGGTACTAAGTATACGTGGAAATGGAATGAAAAATTTTCAAGTCTTCAAGAATCTACTGCTTACCTAACAACAAAGTCAATGGGCGTGCCTTCGCCGTAATGCTATAGTATATGGAGAATGATTGCAATACGTAGCTTGGCCGACGCCTTCCGGCCACTACTAGAATAAAATTTAAAAAATATTAGAGGCACCGTGTATACTTATTTTTGGCTTACCTTTTCCTAAAATTCGAATAGATACGTACATTATTCTCACCGCTGCCTTCCTAAATCGTTTCGGCTAATCCTTGGGCTGGTATTCCCAGTTCATCAGGGTAACCCTACATCATCGGAGATGAGTAAGCCTCTGAAGAAGCTGGCCACTCGCGCTAGCGAAACGTCAGGAAGAAATTCCAAAGAACGACGGCCTTCAAGCCCGAAGAGAAGTAGTTATACTAATAACCTTACAAGTTATCAAACTGTCGTGGTTAAGCTCACTTCACGGAAAATCTATTATTTTTCTTGGTTACGGCGTACGAATTTATATCAATGATTTCTTACTTGAACTGCTCGATATTCGCTCGACTTCAAACACTATTCATTCCCTCCGCAGAATAACTTAAAACTAGCGCAAATTTTACGAGGTTCGACGTTTAAATTCTCAGAATCATGAATATTACTATTCTGAAAAAAAAACTACGATACATATCTCTGCTGGCTATTACAATATCGTCAAACTTTTCGCATTCGGCAATTCCATCGTAATTGATCAGACGATTGCAATTTCTCCACCCTCATGTTGCCTGGAAACGTGTCGTAAATACGTGTTTCTTGTAGGCACTGTCACTCTTCAAAGACTCCAAGCTTCGAAATCCTTTGCCAAGGAAAGTTTTTCCCGTGCCTTAGGAGAGGATGATGTTCATTTCAATTATTATTAAGTAATTTATTCTATTATATATGAGTCTGAATAGTTGCTTTTTTCTGAGAGTTTTGGTTAGTGGAAGAAGTGACCCAAGCTTTCGCTGTTTGTGATGTAAAATGGGTCTCAATATAAGTATACCTATTTCTATATTTTTATATCAATTCTCAAAAAAAAAAATTGTACTCAATTAATTTCTTTATACTTGCATGAATTCTCAGGCTAATAGTAAGGACATGTTTGATTTCCGCAGCGTTATCTTATAGATCCGTCTTAACACATGTTGCCAGTTTTACGGTCCTCACTCTGTGTATCGTAAGTTATTCTATACTAGATACAATATACATGGTTGAAAAGTATACATCTGAGTCAGCGCCCTCACACGGAAATTTAATGAACTAAAATTACAGTATACTGCATAAAATGAGGTCCAGTTTAATTTTTGTAGAACATGCTTCCCACCACCTATACATTTGTCAGAAGAAATCTTACGCTCTTCGACAAAGTGAGTCCCGTATACGGTCCTCACTTTGTACCGGACCTCACTTTGTACCGGACCTCACTTCAACCGTGATTTCCCTTAAGGAATGGCCCACTTTACCAGCAGGGAGATAATATATATATATATATATATATATATATATATATATATATATATATATATATATATATATATATGTTACAGTGAAAGTAATAGCGGTTGGTCTGGTTCGTGACCTGCAATCACCGAAGGGCCATTTCCTGAACTGTTTCTTTTTGTTGATGAGGGCTCTCCAGACATTTGGTATATTTTGAGAGTCGTCTCTTTTATTTATTTCTCCATGTTTTTCTATCTCGATGGCTTCCCTGATTTGGCGTTTTCTGAAATGGTTCACCTGCGCTATTCGCTTTGCTGCCTCGAAATTTATTTTGTGATCCGTCTGGTAGTGGTGTTGAAAGAGGGCGGAAGATGTTTGTTTTGTCCTCATGCTATTTTTGTGTTCCTGCACTCTAGCTGGCATTCTCCTATTCGCCTGGCCAATGTATTGCTTATCACAGTCCCCGCATGTGATGCTATATACTCCTTGGTTTTCGAGAGGAATCCTGTCCTCTGGTCTCGGCAAGCAAGACGAAATGCTCCTTTGAGGTTTGAAGACTGTTCGTATATTTTGTTTTCGCATTAGTCTTCCGATTTTGTCGGTGACTCCTTTGATGAAAGGTAGTGTCACTGATTTTTTGGGTTCTGAGGGGTCTTCCGTCAGAGTTTTTCTTGGGTTTGTTTGCGCATGGTTTGCCCTTCTGATTGAGTGTGTTCCATAGCCATTTCGCCGAAGTGCTTTAGTCGTCTCTGTTAGCTCTGCTTGTCTGTTTGTTGTTTCCGTCAGACGAAAAGATCGGGACACCAGCGTGTTGACTACGGTTTGTAGTTGTGTGGGGTGATGGTGGGATTCGGAAAGAATTGATCGATGGTAATCCTAATACCATGCCTAATTTCGTCTGTTTCAGATATTTTATTGGAGATCCTGGGTTATGATGGATACCAGGACTATTTTTCCTTTGTTGATATTGATCCTATCATCAACAGCCCAAAACTGGAAAATGAATTGCAATAAATGTCTCTGTCATAGAGTGAGCGATAAGAAAACTGCCGACTGTTCTAGTCGTGGATTCAATATCATTCCAGATGATCTGAGTGGTGATATAAGACATATTGATTTTTCCAATAATAACTTTAACTCTTTGGGAGGAGAAGTTTTCAGCAAAGCTCACCTGACAAAATTGCATAAATTGAAATTACAAAACTGTAGCATAGGAGAAGTGAAGAAACTTGCATTCAGCAAGCTAGTTAACCTTACTGAGCTCAACCTTGCATCTAATAACATACAAGTGTTAGCTAAGGACATGTTCAAAGAAAACACGAGGCTGACGACGTTGATTCTTAACAACAATAAGATCGAAGTATTCGAGGATGGATTATTCTACAATCTAACGTTCCTACAAACAATTTTATTGGACCATAACGAAATCGACACCATTTCAGAACAGACGTTTCAAGTCTTACCAGCTTTGGTGCATATCTCCCTAACGTACAACAAAATACAACGGATCACCTTCGATATGAAACAACATTTGCCCAACCTGAGCAGCTTGAGTGTGGAAGGAAATCCTTGGATATGCGATTGTCTACTGCGTGAGTTTGGCAATAGCGCACAGCAGAACCATTTGATAACGACCTCCTCAACGTGTCAAAGCCCACCCCGATTGCATGGCCGTTCATTGTTGGACGATATTGTGTTCGCGTGTGAGCCAATAATACTGGGTGTCGAATTGAACGCCATATCTGATGCTGATGCCCAAACCCTCAACATTACTCTAACTTGTAAGGTCACTGGAGATCCCACTCCAGTTGTGGACTGGATGACAAACGGTTCTTTTATAGAAAGCAACTCGACAATGAATAAACGACAATATTCCTTATCGAACAGCATCGTGAACAAAGTCACTTGGAACAACCTTACCATCTTTAATATAAAATATAAAGATAGTGGGGACTACAAATGTCTTGCGAAAAATCCAGTGGGCACAGATTCGAAAAATATCACAATTGTTGTTCCAGCTTATGCTGGGCCTACCTCAGACATACTGGGCATATACTCAACCATACTGGGTAACTATTCAGTCAAAGCTCCTCTGATGATTCATCTGCTTCTAGGCTTTCTGATACTACTAGTAATCATTCTTATCTCCACCCTCTGCTGTTTCTGTAGAAAGACTACTAACAGTTCTCTGTCGAAAAGAAAAAATCATACTAGGAGTAGCGATAAATTTGAAACGTTTCAGGACCAAGCGTACATCATGAGGAGACCAGGCACAATAGGGCCTACGTCTGTGATCATCGGGGAAACTGACTTTAACAATAATAGAAACCATCTATACGACAATATGTTCGGTAAGTCATGATATTTGAAACCACTTCCAGAAAGCATGTTGTGTTTACTTGATACAAAAATTTTTTCTACAATTACATTGACGTATACGGGATCTGTCATATCAGTAATTGATGAAAACCTTTCCCATATGCTTCTCAAAAGATGCAAAGAACTTTTCTATAATTATAAAACATATACGTGATATGCCATATCTATTACCAATCAATGTTAATGATAAATTTTCCCATATGGTTCTATTGAACTATTGATACATCACCGATATATCATTACCCCAGGGTTAAACTTCAAACTAAAACAACATGATGTGCAGGTAAAGCAAGGCCATCTCTAGACTTTTGTTCAAATCCACGTGATAGGTAAAGCACATACTCCAGTAGAGGAAGTGAATTTTTTAGAAAAATGAAGGACTAATTCGAGACCAGTTAGATCAACTTGAATTTTTTTGGAATTTGTCAAAAAAGGTGTCAATTATCCGAGTAAACAAGTTTGGTTACTGGGCAAAGCTCCAAAATGCTGTAAAACTTGGCCAAACTGTTTTTTTGGCCCAAAATTAATAAATACTCAATATCTCGGGCAATATTAAATGAATTTTCGTTAAAATATGTAACGGGGGGTTTTTTGGGTCACTGATTGAGATTTTAATGTCAGAAAGGACCCCGCACTAATCTTATGGAAAACCGGTTTCGGTGAAAATCGCTGAAATTTCAATATGATGTCGCCCATGCCATCCTGAATAAAAGTTATCATTGCGCCAACTCTCTGAATGCCCGCGTTTGGATTCTACAGGGGGTCAAAGTTCGATATTTTGACGATTTTTCAAAAAATCCGGAATTTCATTTTCATTGTATCGATCTGAATTTTTATAATGGAATAGTCCACAATATGTGCATCAAAAAGTTCAAATGACAAAAGTTTCTAGAATCAAAACTGGCGGGTATACAGAGGGTTGAACTTTGTTTTTGGTAATTTTTATCGAACTTTTTTTGAGAAAATATTCGTTTTCCTGCAGATCCATGTGCAATTGATGTTACTTACAGTACATAAGAGGGCGATCATATTTTGCATTTGAACTAACCATCCAACTTTAAATATTTGAAAGGTACGGGGCGATCAAAAATATATTTTCAATTTCGGAAAAATGTATCCCTTTGTATAGTCAGCTTTCACCAATATATTCAGCTGATTTTTTGAAACTATGTAGCTAACATACATACAAATGTGTCAACGTCTGTGCTCATTAATCTGAATCCAAATAAAGTTGCGGCGATGGTCCAAAAAATATGGAGAAGGGATGTTTCGGAATAATTTAGAAATGATTTCTAAAATCGTCCGTGAATTTCTTTTATTTTCTGATATAATGTAGATGAGTTATTATTGATCAAAAAGTTCTACAGTGCCTACCACGCGAATGCCACGGTTTGAATTATACAGGGTTTTGAAGTATAGTATTTCCTTGATTTCTGGAATAATCAATAATTTCTTTGTAACGGAAAATAATATTGTTTACTAGACAAACTTCGAAACATTTCAATGACCAAATTATCTGAAATGAGAATTTATGAATATACAAAGGTTGGTCCAAAAAAAAATTTTTTTTTCAAAAATATAAGTATCCGTTTACTATTCATATTTTTTATATATTCAGAAACTCTATTAGGACCAGGACCACCTTGTCTCCACCCGATGTTTTAGGAAAATCCAGTATGAAAACAATATATTCTCGAGAAAGATCGTGTGCGGAAGAACAAGTAGAGAGAAATGAGATGATTTGGTTTATATTCAGGTCTTCGCAACTGCCATTGTCTTCAAAAAATTGTGACCGCAACTGACAGATATATGAAATATGAATTAAAGTAAGTACATAACATGAATTCAGCACGATTCCAAGCATATGGGCTGATTCAGAGAAAACAGAAATGATGATAGTACTACAACAGCTACTGAACTGAGTCGAATCAATTCAGCAAGTACATTTTTTCCATGAAGACAGCCTTTCGGACGATTCATATTTCGTTTTCCGAAACGAGTTATACCGGTTTCGGGGTTTTGCCCCTCATCAGTGTAGGGTAGGTCTTATATAGATATCACTGAATAGAGCATGCGACATTCTGAAATAATTGGAAAAATCTTCCATTACAATGATTGAATCTGCAGTTAATTCAATTGCAATGAAGAATGAGGATGCAAGTGATTTCTATCGCAATAAAGAATTAGACTTCAGACGAAATGTCATGCATCCAAATTGACCACCTACATACCGGTCTTGGGTTTTTTGAGATGTTATTCAAATAAATTGTGAGGAGTTTATTCACCGGCATGACTGTCATCGTTTCACTACCCAACTATTTCAAGCGCACCATCAGGAACCATTTGTTGTGGTCTATTTGCCGCGTCCATTACTGAGTTTAGTAGGGAACTTGAGGGGTATCGACTGTTGGGGTCATGTCGAGCATGACCAAGATACCATAGAACACTGGCAACATGCGCACATGTTCCTAAAGTTCTGGCGCCGGTTTTACAAGTACAAAAATATCCTAATATGGGCTCGTTTGGTTCATCAGGTTCTTCTCCATCATTATATTTGATCCACAGTTGATATTTTGTGGCATTTCTGAACCTCGAAAAAACCCTGACTCTCATGAATCCAGGTTCCTCTTCGAAAATATCGACCTGAAACTCTTCATTTTCTTCCCTTTGCAATTTATCCTGTATATACGAAGGTGAAAGTTTAACTTGGTATATACCTACGGTCAAATCTCTTAGATATTCTATCGTAAGGCGAGGAAAGTTTGGAATCAGGTTTCCATTCATACGGACCCATTGACCATTTCTCAGATGAAGATTGTCCACTTCCACTCGAGCCTGGACGACATATACCTCCTGTGATTTCCGTAACAATTCTTGTGCCAGCTGAGCATTGGCACCTCTCATTGAGACTGGGGGGTGGAAGCTGTTGATGAGTGCACCAGCGATTTGATATAGATCGCTAAGATTGTGTACGTGTGGCATTTCGATCGTTTTATCAAAAAACTTAAACATGCTTTTCAAATGTCCATTTCTTGCTTCAACTATCCATCTAGTTTTCGTCACTAATCGAGATTTATTTGCTTCCTCGGTGGAAAGCTGTTGTTGCCCTCGTGGAACAAACGCGGGCATTTCATATTGTATGCCAAGATTATTCAGTAAGGGTATGGCATCTCGATAACCCCGATCCACAACAAAAATGTCACCTTCATTAAACCATCCCCTCATGTCTTCTAAGTTTCTTTCAAACTGATTCTCCAAAATTCTTGCGTCATTGTTGCGAGCGTCTGAGAAATAAGGTCCTTGAATACTCAGTATATATCCATCCGGGGCCACAATCAAAACTGGTTTCACCAGATGATGTCCCTTGTACCGGCAGAAAGATTGGCGCAATATCCTGAAATTACAACTTTTATTTATGGCGGCGTATGATCCGTCGATGTAAACGATGGCCTTCGGGTTGGCTGGGGTCGGGTTATATAAAATATTGGAAAACTCACTCACATGCCTTCTAATATACACATTCCTATCGATGGCTGCAAAGCCGATATTCGATGGAACGAATCTTTGCATCAAAGACTATCTTACTTTAGAAATTGCTAAGCTGGTGGCTTGCCTAGAGGGATAATGGAATATTACCTTCAAGAAATCATCCGACAGACCCTGACGCAATTTACAGAGGAATGTCATAAGGTCTTTTTTCGTTATATATCTATAACCATGTTCCTGCGGAACCATATCACAGAACATAAAAAGACTACGAAATTGTTCTTTGGTTATAGGAGATATTGCCTGAAACTCATCCTCACTGAAATTGTTCTCATCTTCATAGCTGGAGTGTTCAATAGCCACAAAACGAAGCCCTTGAAGGGAAATGGATAGTTGCTGTCCCTTTATCAGATAAGGTCTATTTACAAACTGGATTCCTGGTAATAGAAATGGCAAAATGAAACCGTTATCATCGAGATGATGTCTGCACGCCTTCACGTTATCCGGGATGAATATATTTCGATGAACAAAAATATTGGCCCTGCATTTATTGGATAGAGTTTGCTGATCATCGGCGGCATTGCAGATGAAGCATGTATGGCTCGATGTTTGTGTCAAAACATTAAGTCTTATACAAGTTGGATCAATCGTCAAGTCCCTTATTTCATTCATAATAGATCGATTACAGTTTAAACATATTCTTGTTTCTTCTCCTATGATGAGAGGGGGACCACCTCGTGCATCCCGCCTAGAAATAGCTATTTGACACTTTCCCAAATGTTCTTCTCCATGAAGAAGATGTGACATTCGAGCTGGTCTTAGAAATATCATTTCCAAATTATTCCGAAACATCCCTTCTCTATATTTTTTGGACCATCGCCGCAACTTTATTTGGATTCAGATTAATGAGCACAGACGTTGACACATTTGTATGTATGTTAGCTACATAGTTTCAAAAAATCAGCTGAATATATTGGTGAAAGCTGACTATACAAAGGGATACATTTTTCCGAAATTGAAAATATATTTTTGATCGCCCCGTACCTTTCAAATATTTAAAGTTGGATGGTTAGTTCAAATGCAAAATATGATCGCCCTCTTATGTACTGTAAGTAACATCAATTGCACATGGATCTGCAGGAAAACGAATATTTTCTCAAAAAAAGTTCGATAAAAATTACCAAAAACAAAGTTCAACCCTCTGTATACCCGCCAGTTTTGATTCTAGAAACTTTTGTCATTTGAACTTTTTGATGCACATATTGTGGACTATTCCATTATAAAAATTCAGATCGATACAATGAAAATGAAATTCCGGATTTTTTGAAAAATCGTCAAAATATCGAACTTTGACCCCCTATAGAATACAAACGCGGGCATTCAGAGAGTTGGCGCAATGATAACTTTTATTCAGGATGGCGTGGGCGACATCATATTGAAATTTCAGCGATTTTCACCGAAACCGGTTTTCCATAAGATTAGTGCGGGGTCCTTTCTGAAACACCCTGTAAACCGTAATAACTACCACTTTTTAGGGTTGTTTTTTAAGAGTCGGGATTTGAAATTTGACAGCAGAATTTAATTGGCTTATCATCTAAACATCCAGAACTGCACGAAAAATGTTCATAAAACTTATAAATAGAGGGTCCCAACGGATTAACTATAAAAAATTGTTGTGATTGATGAAAAAAAAAGGTTTTTTGGCCATAACTTTTTTTGGCTAATGATAACGAGATGTACCAGGAACCATTTCAAAGCTAAGGTTATCGCCGAAATTTCATGTCATATGCAACATTTGAATTGGATGGGCCAATTTTTTTTTATTTCACCCGACAAAAAAGAGCATTTACTGTTATGAACATAAAATAGGCAATTTTAAACGGACAAATTAGCTTACAGATGAAAAATTATAACAAAAAATTAAAATACAACTATCCTGGAATAAATGCTGAAGAATTCGGCTGATTAAAATAAATAATGTTCATGCTGCTGGTCAAAAACTGAAAATGTTTTAAAAAATACACGATTTTACCCAACTTTAGCTGGCCAAAACATAAACAATAATTGCCCGATAGGGCCAAAAATGGCTGGACATATTTAGGAGGAAGTGTCCTGACTTTTCACCAAAGGATTTTTTTTTCCAAGCACCTTAGCCCATATGGCGCTAAAAAATTGGCATTAAAAATTTTAGAAAAAAAATTATTTTGCCCATAACTTCTTTTCTTCTCATTTTAATCCGGTTTCTTCATTTTTCGTTAAGCAACCATTTTTGCCATGTCATATCTCCTTTAATATTAATCGTACAAAAATAAAGCAAAAACCACTTCATTTGTCAACTGAAATACTTCAAATAAGTAATATATAATTTTTTTTGAAATACTAACAGATTTTCAGTAAATTCAAAAAAACTTTTTAATTTTTTTTTGCAAAAATCACACTTTTCCTTGCGCTATTACTCGAAAGGGGTGCATTTTTATGAAAAATTGCAATCAATGTTTTCATGTTGAAAAATGATAATTCATCGATTGGTTTCATTATTTTTGTTTCTAATCTCCCTCCCAATGAGTTTCACCCCCCCCACCCCCGGCGCTTTTTCCCAGTAACGGAAGTTGTTTACTCGGATACTGGGCACCTTTCTTAACAAAATTCAAGTTACTCCAATTATCTGCAATTGGTCTCGAATCAGTCCAGCCAGTTTTTACTTCCTTTACTGGAGTAAAAGTAAGTATGCAAATATACTCAGCACATCTGGCCGTGATCTGTAATACTTCTGACTTGAAAGAGACTGTGAGAGTGAATCAACAAACCTGGAATTTAACCTCTGACAGTACAAAGATACTGTTTATCTTCCGCGGTAATAAAGTGTTTCAGAAAATAAAATCTATTGTGATATATTCGGCTGCTCATTTTCAATTATCCAGCATATTGGGTCTCCACAACTTTGATATTGACCCCTACTTATGCATCATACTCCCTTGCAGTCGGGTTTCTTCTTCCTCATGAAAAAATCTACAGTGGATTTTCTCTGCTCAGACCAAAATGTTTTGATCCTTCGAGACCAACCAATGTTGTATTTCGCTCTTATCCCTGTCAAGGGCGGCCATAAAAACATTTTCAGTGGGGCGGACCAGAATTTTACAAATAAAATTACATAATAATATAACGCTCTCAGTTGTAGCACGACTAGGAAACAATAACGTGTCATCTATGGCTTTGTTTCAATGAATGGTATCTTTTAGTCTGCTGGGCACCCATGTCCCCGTAATCATAGATATATTGATGGTTCTGCTGGGTGTTTCCCCACAAGTCGTGGCCAGATTTGGCAGGAGTTGAGTGCCTCCACGTGACTGTCGAAGAATATGGCAACGGTTTTGTTCACAACCTTTGCATGGTTAATTCTCTTGCTTAGTGTTATGTGGCAAGTTCCTGGTTCATTGTACTTGAGAATTTTTAGCGCAAAATGAGTGACGTTCATTTTTTTTTCAGAGAGAAACCCTCACGCTCAGGGCAAAGACTCGGAGAGTGATTTTGAGGACGACGACTGTGATGAATTCGATAGTGATTGAAATTTTCATTCATTCATTCCTTTATTATGTACAGGCCACTACAATGGTCGACAAAAACTATACATACCTCAAAGGGTACAATGTATAATTTTTTACTATTCGATTAAAAAAAGTTAAACCTTATTGGCGTTTTTTTCGTACCATTCATAAACATTGATAAATTTCCTGAGGTTATGAAAGAAGTCCTCTATTACGCAAGATTTACGCTTGGGCTTGAACATTTTGGTGAATTCGCAACTTTTTCAACAAATGATATTTTCTGTTGTCAATTCGTGTTTTATTTTCTGTATTTCGCTTAGAAATGCCTCCAATGATGGTTCATCGGTAGTTTAACTTTTTTCGCCGATGATACAACAATATTTTGGGAGGAAAAATGTCAGTAGAGTTACACATTATGATATCATCCAACTTGAAGAAGGTGGAAAGCTGGTGTAGTGCTAATTTACTATCTCTCAACGCATCGAAAATGATTATAACATCATTCAAATGTTTGGTTGAAGAAATTCTGAAAAACGCTGCCATATTACAAAATAAAATGAACACAAAACTTCTCTGTGTATTCATTGATAATAAGCTGAAACTTGATGAACACCTTGAACAACTTAAGAATAAAATTTTCGCGGATGTGAGATGCAGTGAGAGTGGTTTCCAATGAGTTGAGTTTCCATATCGAAAAAACCGTTTACCATGTTATTATTGAATCTCAGCTGCGATATAGAATACCTTTATCGGGAGCATGCATCTCATCCCTTCATTCTTCTGTGTTTGTATCACAGAAGAGGAAAACTGAGGTGTCTCTGTAAAGTCAAACCTATATAGAATCGTGGAGGAATTTGCTCACTGCTAATATAATTTCAACAGACATCACACTGTTTACACTGGAGACAGTTTGTCTTATCTATAATCTTGCCTTATCTTATGCTGGCGATACGGTCATCTCAGGGGACTCATGGCAGGAAGTCTACAGGAAAACAGAAAATGAAATGAAAAAGATGAAAGCGTGGAAAACAACCTTTATGACCTTCTCATTAACAAGTGGCGACCAACCAAATGAAAATTCTTTGAAGATACATAAAATAAATTGCGCTCAAAATATCAGCCGATGTCCGACAATCGAAAAAGCAAATAAAGTATATGACCAAGAGGCTAAGGCACAAATTATAGAGAGATATACTAACTCGTAAGAACATGCTTACTTTATATTACGCACTAGCAAAGTCTGTACTCAAGTATTGCATCACAGCATGGGAAGGAACTTTTGAAAAATATAGTAAGCTTAGAAACAATGCAAAACACTATACTTAAAATTATAAGAGAGATCGATTATTCCATACAAGAAAGCTATATGATGAAATCAATTTATTCAACATGAGAAGTATTCATTCCCACTCTTGTTTAATATGTATATTTCACTACAAAGCTAGCAACCAGAGAACAACTACTGAAAAAAAAACCAGGGCTGTCCAAATGTCCTAACCCAAAAAAAGGCACTCACTGATATTTGTACATTACTTTGGACAAAACTTTTCATCCCAATAACATTCGAGTCCAGGAATATTACAGATATTAAGAAATCTGCTACAAAATCATTTGTACGCAACAATCAACTTACTGAAAATGTATGCTGAACATATAGTCTCGAAATCTCCATTCTCTAGAAATTCTAAAATTACACTGTCTGACAAGGTAAAAATCTTCTTTTAAATATGGGATACCTAACACAACACAGGCACACACTTGCCTTTAGGTGAAGGGTTCCAATATATGGGGGAAAGAAAAGGAATATTATCATACTATAACAATAAGAAATCTTGTATTATCATACCTGTAATCAGTAATCTGTACATGATAATCCACCTACTGTGAAATAACCCAATAAATTACTAACTTACTAAAATGGTGGCAAATTTTCAAGAAACGACCATTAGAAATGAGATCTGCAAATCTAAGCAACATCCATTTTAGAAAGGCGGTGAACCTACTTGTTGATGGACGCCATTATAGTTTGGAAAATAATTTTTTCTACAAACGTCAGTAAAAGTATAAATTTTGACGCATGCTGTCAGTGTCTAAAATGCCATTTTATGACACTGGTGTTGAAAGTAAATAGTTTTTAGCACTAGGGCTAAAAGTGATTTATTTTACTTTTTCGGTCGATATCAACCTTTCGCTTCAAAAAAACCACAAGCTTGTAATATCTGCTTATGTCATGATTATTTATGATCATCATCGACTTCAACTTAGAAAAATTCGACCGAAGCGTTGACGATTTCCATATTTTGGACTTTTCTTCAAAGTATGCAAGAAGCACCTTTTCACTGGCCTCCTTGCCACTGACATTTTTCTGATCACACCATTTCAAGAAACGATCGTATGAAAACTCTTTCTGTCGCTTTGACTTACTAGCAAAAGAAACCTTTTTGGCAGCTTCTTCAATTTCCGGCGGTAGACATTCATTTTCTGGATCACTTTCCATCGAGGGACGAAGAAACGAGAAAGAATGATTCGTGATTTATTGACGTTAGTGGTTAACAAAGGATCAACAAAATCCGTTTTTGATTACCTTGGCAACTCGTTTCATGAATAGATCAGATGAAATTGGATACAAAACTGATAATCTCGAGGCTATTATTTTATCAATCAATTAATGTTTAATAGGTATGCGTTAATTTGGACTTTTAATGGTGTTTGTAGAAAAAATAGTCTATGATATACCTGCTGAAAGTGATTTTATTTTGTTTGAAGGGATGGAACACCTCGCCTTCGGCGTCGTGTCCCAAACATCCCTTCTCACAAAATAAAATATCAATTTTAGCACTTATATCATAAATAACTATTTTCTACAAACGTAAGTAAAAGTATGATTTTTGACGCATGCTGTCAGTGTCTAAAATGCCATTTTATGACACTGGTTTTAAAATTAAATCATTTTTAGCACTAGTGCTAAAAGTGATTTATTTGTAGATAAAATATAAAAACATAATTCAAAATGAAGAGGTTATTCAATTAAACATACAACAACAGTTATGATGAGAAACTCCATGGCCAGTCTCATTGGTAGATGTAACAGAATTTATTTCGGTGAAGCTTGTACCAGAACAATGTTATCCGCCGTAGTTTTGGACAAAATTTGATCTGCGATGTTCTGTTTCCTTTGTAGCGAGTCTTCTAAATAACCCTCTGCCTCTGTACTGGACTTCCATCCACCGTGTCTTTTAATTGTAGTAAGACTAGCACCAGAGTCCGCCAACAAACTTGCTGAGGAACGTCGGAAACAATGTCCAGTATAAAGATGAAAATCAGGCAAATTTAGAAATTCAGAAAATTTGGCAGGCATCTTACCAAATGTGTTGATTCCAACTGGAGTCCTGGCACATTTATTTTTAATGCATTTTATTGAAACTCTTGAATGATTAATATCCACTGGACGAAGGGCTATGTACTTTTTATGGTAGTTCATATATAATGTACCACTTACAACAAAGATGCGTGGCACATTAGTTTTTGTGTCTGGTATATGTACAACTAGTAAAGTTCCGGAATCCTCAATATTAATTAATAACAAATCGCACAGTTCCTCTCGACCTTTCATCCGGGGCTTCTGCAAGAAATTTGTTGATTTGTTCCCTTGTCAATACTTTTGACTTTTTCGGTTGATATCCTTCACCCTTTCGCTTCAAAAAAGCCACAAGCTTGTGATATCTGCTTATGTCATGATTATTTATGTTCATCATCGACTTCAACATGGAGTTATTCGACCAAAGCGTTGACGATTTCCATATTTTAGCACTTACATCATATATAACTATTAGCGAACCTTTTCAACAACAATTCTACAAATCATTCTTTGCAACTATTGCCTTTTACATCATTGAAAAAGGAGGAAGACTAGCTACCGAAATATCGCCAAGGGGAAGTGGCTCGATGCCAGGTTCAAAGAAAAAATGTACAGAAGATTCGTAGAAAAAATGCTTTATCTTCTTATAGGCAGACTCTGTACAAGGCATCAATAACACAATATGTGTATGCATTTTTCTTTGATGTTCATTTCGTCTTGTTATCGAGTTTGCAAATAGATCAGTCAGTCATACGAGTCGTGATAGTGCATCGACAGAGAAGTCAGTCGCCGGAATTTATAAGGTAAGCACAGTTCATTCCTCAAAATCAGTTAATTGGACGATTTTTGAATTAGATTATAAGGAAATACTCAGCTCACTTTCAAAATTCATCATATAATTCATTTAAAAAATAGTTACTTTGATTCCAACCAAACGAAGGTAACAAATTACTAGACGTAAACATTTCTCAAATGCATTATGTCCATCGGAAACATTGCGAAATGTACTAGCGAAACTAGTAGATAATGGTAATGATAAATTTATTTTGTAAAGAGAAGTGTTTCGTGAAGAGTTTAACACTCATTCAATAAAACTTGTTGTTAATAAAGCAGTCTGCGGTGTTTTTCCTGGGCCTATAAGTATGTACCGGGATGGGGATAACAGACTGAAAATGTAACCAAAAATACAACAAGAGTAGGGGGAAAATTTTCCATAATTGTATCGACCGATACGAACCAACGAATGATAAAAATTTCTGCACCAAAATTACAGAACATCTTTTGTGCTAAAAAGAATTTTCTTCGGAATATATAACGTCACGTACCCTAGGGAAACACACACCTAGATTAGGTATATGACGCTGTTCAAAAGAATTCATCAGTTCTTCAACTCACCTGAAATTTTAATAATAATATTGAATATTTGGTTCCAAGAGAGATTCTAGTATACGTCTGTTATTCCCACACCAGAGCATTTTGGAACAAAAAGAGTTTGGTGGTTTGATTACTCGATACGAGTATGGAGAATCTCTGCCTCATTCTTGGAAAGAATGATGACCCCCTCGCAAATCACTCAGGAAAACATATGGTTCTCGTACATTGAACGGTTGAATTATAGCTCATACCTCACAGAAACCTAATTTGTCGAAATAAATTCAATTATGCCAATAAATTCTATTGTACTGTTAAAATCAAACAGAAATATGAAGAGAATCTGAAGAATCAAAGTCGAATGAAGCGAAGTAGGAATTTTCTTTTTTCAAGAGGAAATGAATTATTTCATAAATCAGTGATGGAAAAGTTCTCCATATGGTGCCAACATTTTTGCTGTTACTATATATCAAGCATTATAGAAGATTGAAGACTTTCACGGCCGGCAACTGATGAATTGTTTGAAGTTTCCGGGCTTCTCAGCCTTGGTCCGCAGGCCCAAAAACCTGCGGACCACTGCTGAGAAGCCTGGAAACTTCTAACAATTCGAGCATTATAGAGTTGAGAAACCGTTAGATCCTTATTAATTTTTATATTTTCGAAATATTTTACCGATTGGAAACAGTCAAATTTTTCAAATGTTCAACTTTTCTTCAGATTCTGGACAGAAGGCACTAGAATAAAATGGATTCTAAGACGATTTATCTCTTAGTGGTATGGATTCTGTCAGCTTCATGTGAGGAAGACTGGGAATCGCTCTGCAACAGATGTATTTGCCTTTGGTCGAGTGGCAAAAGTATGGCCAAATGCGCAGGTCGTGGTCTCGATACTATTCCAGATGATCCTAGTGCCGAGACAAGAGTAATTGATTTCTCCAATAACGTCCTCCACTACTTAGGACCAGGAGTATTCAGCAAAGCCCATCTGTCAGGCGTGCAGAAATTGAAACTACGAAACTGTGGTATAGGAGAAGTTCACGAATCTGCATTCAGTGGATTAACAATCCTAATCGAGCTCAACCTCGCCAATAATAACATAAAAACATTGAAGAAGAACGTTTTCAGAGACAATGTGGAATTGAGGAAGTTGATACTCAGCCACAACAAGATCAAGGTTTTGGAAGGCGGACTTTTCCACAACCTAACGTCCTTACAGCAAATTTTATTGGACCATAATGAAATCGAAATCATTTCGGAACAGACATTCCAAGTCTTGCCAGCTTTGAAACATATTTCCTTAGCGCACAACAAAATACAACGAATTACCTTCGATATGAAATCACATTTGCCAGAACTGACCAGCTTGAGTCTCGAAGGGAACCCCTGGATATGCGATTGTCATCTGCGGGATTTTCGAAACAGCGCCCAGCAAAACAATCTAATAACGTTCCCCATTACGTGCCAAAGCCCACTCAGATTGCAAGGTCGTTCGTGGTTAGACAATATTGAGTTTGCGTGTGAGCCAAAAGTAGTAGAAGCCGGGCCATACCCGACAATTGAGGCTCAAACTGCTAATATAAGTCTGACATGTAAGGTCGTGGGGGACCCCACTCCAAGTGTGGACTGGGCTACCGACGGTACAATCATAGAAAGTGATTCAAGCAAAAAAATACAAAAGTACAGTACGTCGAGAAACACTATAGCTGGATTTACCTGGAACAACCTGACCATCATCAACGTAGCCTATGAGGATCGTGGAGACTACATGTGTGTTGCCAAAAATCCAGGGGGCAAAGATTCTAAAAGGGTCACATTTGTCGTGACGGCTGGCGCATTCGCAGATTCACGCATAATAGGCTATACGACCAATACCTACTTGATACACAGTTTGTTCATTGGCTCCTTGTTGGTTCTGCTCACTGTTATCATAATTCTGTTCCGTTCCTACAAAAAGAGTACTCGTGGTTTTCATTCGAAGCGGAGGGACTATGCTGGAAGTACCGAGGAGTTTGCGCAGTGCCTCCATCTTTAGTCTTTAGTGGGGGAACCGAAGTTAGCGATGACAAGAGAAAACTGTAGGGTAAGTTATGATGGCTTCGAACCACTTTCTGGTAATTACGTTTGGAGTGAATAGTATATTTTGGACGAAATTTACTACTCGGTAGTCTCAGTAAAGCAACGGACTTTTCAGAGAAAGAGTCCATTTTCGTATTATAGTTCAATTTTCCCCCTTGTCACTGCATTTTGAAGAACAATTTTGGTGAACAGAATCAGACATTCCTATTTCAGTTCATAAAACTGCACTTGCTAAAATACTCACATAAATTCACCTTCACATTGAAAATAATCCCGCTAGATTCAAATACTTTTTATGAAACAAACAATAGGTTTTTACTCGAAGACTAACAAACAGAAATCAAAGATGGCCTTATTCTGGCCGTCCTGCTGCTCCTGTATGGATGTTGTAGCAAAATAATCATTATTACCAATTAGGAGAGAAAACTTCAAATTCCCAAAATTGAATTTTCAATTGAGTTATGATATAATTCGATAATTCCCCAACCAACATGTTTATTTTGAATTTATATTCAAAATCAACTAATAAATTTTTTGTGACTTTCGCCTTAGTGTGATGAAGAACCATCTAACAAGATACTCTATAACGAGTCTGAGTCCACACAGATATTGCATAGTCGTTCGTGGTCAGACGCAGACAAGACAACGAGTGCTGAAAGTCAAACCGTATATCACAACTGAAGCCCATACCTGTAAGGTCTTTGGAGATCCCATTCCAATTTTTAACTGATGGGCCAACGGTTAACGGAACAGGACTTGTCAGAAGATAAATGGCAGTTTGTCACATCGAACAGCAAAAGGGGGTCACTTCAGATTGCTACTCGATAGATACGTGCATTCAATATCAAGAAGTTATTTAGAAATTATTGATTTTTCAATGAACTACAGAAGGGATTCTAGTTTTCATAATGGTATCATCATTCATGGTGGACTTGAAATTATACCACAATTTAAGAGGATCATGTAACTAACCATAAATCATATTTACAACAATGCTGCCATCTGAATCAATAACATGCAGTAACCTTCTCTCAGTTTTTGGCGGTGAACTTGACTATATAAATAGAAAAATCGAATTTTCCAGACGAAGATGTGACTGAAGGTTCTCTTACGGCTTCTCGAACCAAAAATATTTCTGAACCACTTTCATTTGCTATAGAAAAACAGTCCAGAGAAAATATATGCTCAACTTAATCTGATACATCTGATGAATTTCTTTGTATTGTTATATAATATGATTCAGTTTACCCCCCGCTACTACTGGAAATTTTGTCCCCTATATATAAAGAAAAATGAGTGGCGTTGTATATTTTTCAGAGAGACACCATGACGACTTGGACTTGGGGAGTGAGGAATACATTTACGAAGAAGTTTGTCAGTTTCTCATTAGATTCGACTTCTATCTATCTGATGTTATTTATCGTTCTATTCTATTTATAACTTATGGACTTTCGAATCAAAAGTGAGTTCAGATAAATATATAATATCTTAAAATTGCACAACTTGAAACATTCAAGATATCAATGGAAATATTTCCAATTCCCTGTACCATTGGTGAAGTAACAATCGTTCAATCGTTCTGGAGTATAATGATTCAGTATCAATTTGAGGGGTTCCTCAAAAAACGAAGAGTAAGTATGCAAGAAATTAAATGAGCCGCCAGCCAACCGACCAACTCAACTTTTATTTATCTTACGTAAATTTTACTGAATGCTGTTATTGATCAAAAATGTCACTCTTTGTGACATTACTTTAGCTGTATAAATCTTTGATTCAAGCCTAATTTGTTTGTCCACAAGATTGTTCAATATTTCAGATAATAAATGTATCTCTCTCTTTTATCTCCTGTTTACACTTGCACATAATCCACAGAATATGAACAATATGAATCATTCAATGTATGTACAAAACCAACTAGATATCTACTTGACATCTTATTATCCTGCAACATTTACTAAAATCGTCATTTGGGAATCTACCGTTTCAATTTCTCAAGATTCATTACGGCACTGAAATATTGCAGGTCAACTACAAAACCTTTGTTTGCCATTTCATGTACACGAGGCAATTTGTCGGACTCAGCCTGGTCAAAATCAATATCGGGATTCCTATTTACAATGATATCATCTGTGAATCAAAATGAGCAATAACGATATACAACGCAAAATTGTTCAGTAGGTAAGAACTAGCAACAACATAAACATAATACCAGATAACTTTGTGAACTACGGCAAAGTATCGCAGTGTTTCGATGATATTGACGATGGGTAACGTAATTCTGAATTTTGAATTCGATCATTTCCTCGTCTTCAATAGAATTGATGATTAGAATGAACAATCAGCATCAGAATAAACTAAAATTATCAATACCTCTACGATGGCCACATTGCTCCGATGTCCATTTTCAATTGTCTAACCACCTCACTCGCGGAATAGGCTCGTAACAACAATGACTCAGAAATCAAAATCGATATTCCTTATTCCTTCTTGGCCTGATGGAGTCTTCTGCTTCCAACTCTTCCTCTGAATCATCGAGAGTCTCTGTTCTTCATTTGTCTGTGTTCTACTTGTTTTAGAGTAGTGTTTGCCTGTGCACTTTCGTCAAATCATTGTAATTTTTTCTGAGGAAGCAGAAAATGTATCCACATTGTTTATTGGCTAATGAGGATTCACATGCCGACAACAGCAATAATAAATCCTAAAGACCGCTTTTTATATACCCTCCATGAAAACACAATAAGAAAATTCTCCTCGAATTTCATGAAAACACTTATTTAGATATTTACTAGTTTCATTAAACCAATTGAATACATTTTTTTGTCAAAATTTCACAAATTTAAAATGTAAATGTCTTATTCTAAATCAGAAAATGGTTCAAAACCCTTCTTTCTAAACGCGTCCTATTAGTGAGAAATTTCTTGTATAACGTAAATTCATCGACCACATAAAAATGACTTTCAAATAGTATGAGAAGAATATCTTTGAAATATGTATGTTATTCATGAGAGATCAAAACTTCCAGTTTCCTAAACGTTATCTACATATAAAATCGCATTACAGTAATATTCAGCCTGGCAACACTAACACATCGAACAATAATTACAAGATTGGGAGTTTAGGTATATTCTGAACTATTTTTGAGACAAATAAAATAACATTTTGAATAATGTAATGTGTTTCTGATTATAGACTTGAAAAGTTTCAACAATAGATGTGGTTTTATTCTTATTTGCTCAACTTATTGTCATCCATCAATTGATTATCTTTTACTCATCTTCTTGCATGATTTCCATCCAGCTAGATATATGAAGAGATATAATCTGTGATCTGATATGAGAGTCACCGTTGTTGAAATTATAATTAATCGAAAATATGAGACATAATAATAATAATATATATTTATTGAGCAGTACGAAAATGAACATGAAGAACATAAGTACAGCACAATAGGAAAGAATTCGGCAGCAGCCGTACTTCCATTTCCTCTGTTACATTTGTATATTTTAGTTAATGTTCACTACTGAACAAAATTAAAGAATAAAGTGGAATTAACAACTACAAAACTTGACTATGATGTTTTCTGAATCCTGATTGGATGACAGGAAGCACTTTATTAGTGTCCAAATATTCAGTTATTTTGGAAGAAACTATTCTTTCAAAAAGTTTAGAGAAAGCTGACAATAGTGACAATATGGAGAACGGTCTCAGATCATTAAAAGCTGATGGATTGGAAGTTTTAGTTAGAGGAAGAATATTAACAAATTTCCAGATTTGTGGAAACACTCCCTGATTCAAAGAATCATTGAATATGTTTCGAACTACTTCGAGGCAATAGAATAATTTTTATCATTTTTATATTAATGCCGTCGACGCCATATGCCTCTGATTTGGAGTTCTTCAGGGCAGAAAGTATTTCATCGTTAGTGATTTCTGAGAACTGAAAACTCTTTTCATCCATACTATTACTATTGTAGTACTCTATCAGATTCTGATCTACATAAGGATTACCAGCAACATTGATGAAGAAGTCATTCATTTCATGGGGATCTAACAGTTCTGTAGGTAATGCATTGGAATTTTTATACTTGGTGCTGACTCCCCATTCATTCAAACTTCTCCACAATCGCATGAGAATGAATGAGCTTTGAAACCAAAAGAGGTTTTTCCTGAGGCTCACAAACTTCAGAAATTCGAAGTAAATGTTAATTCGTATCTCCTGTCCCTTGATTCACGCGGTGTTCTTTGAACATTACAGGGCTTCCCTTTCGTATGAATCTGCGTATAAAAAAATTAATGCTTTGAAAAAATCACATTTGTTCACGAGTGTATTGAAAAAGCAGGGTCGAAAAAAAGAGGATAATAATATTTACCTGTATGTAATGGATTTGAACATAAATATAACCCGCTAAACTGGTATACATTATCGTCAAACAGACAATCACTGTTGGTTTAGCGTTTTGTCGCATAGATACGCATATTGATCAGTTACTGCTGATAATTGCACTAGAAACAAATTGATCACTGATCGATAATCCTTGCATGTTCATGAAATCAAGTGAAATACAATCAGTTTAAGTTAACAAAGCCGCCGAACAGCACCGTTGTACCAATTCATCGTCTTAGAAACCGAAAAATGTTCTTTCGAAAGAAGAAAAACCCATCGAGAGGTGTCAATTTCAGTTGTCTCATGTACTGCTTCAGATTCGGTGCCTTATTGGGAATTGTTCCTTTCAGCCCACGAAGTATTTCCAGATTATATGCATTAATATTGGTTATACTCTGGAATATATTCAGCTATTTCTGTATAAAAGAAAAATTCAGTTTCACGGAGGATTTCTCTTTGACCATAAAATTGATAGTAATCGTACTTGGTTTCGTAGAATCAGCTTTCGTGTCATTTTGTATCGTCTACAACATATTTTTTCTGTCGCGCAAATGGCACTCACTCCTGGAAATGAGTGAAGAATTGGAGGTTATGTTTGAAGACAAAAGAAACAAGGAGAGAATGATCTGGCCGATCCTGAAGTTGTGTCTCATGTATTTCAACTACTTCTTAGTGTTTGGGCTACAATATTACTACTGGGTGGATGAAGGTTTTGCTAATTTGCTGATTGGGTACACTGACACTGCGGTGTGTTACTTCTACGAAATTACTTACATGGCTTTCTACATTTTCTTCACTCATTGGTTGAAATGCAAGTACAAATCGATGAACAATCATTTAATGTCAGCTCCCAGGTATGATGTGAATCGAATCAAAAGAGTAAAGCGCTTTTCTAAATGTGCTTGTGAATTGATTCGACAGTACGAAAAGGTTTTAGGAGATATCATATTCATCCAAATATCAGTGATGATTTTAGATGTTCTTTGTACGATGTCGTATGCATTGTTCAATAATAGCCTTCTGGATTTTTATGGGCAGATACTGAACTTTCTCTTCGCAATAATATATCCAGTAAGTATGAATTTATGAGCTTTGCCATTTCTGTTCAAAGTATTTCATATCATTCGACACAAAGAAAAAGCTACACTTGTGGAAGCATATGTACTGTTTATTTCGATCTGTTGGTTGAGAACTTTCATCTGACACCATTATTACAAATACAATATGTAACTTTATATAAAATCTACCATATTTTCCGCTGATTACAAACAATCTGAGTACGATTGATTTTACAACAAACAAAAACTCATCTGTTCATAGGAATGTTTGACCATATCGTTAGCTTCATCCGGATTCAACCAAATATGAAGATATTAATCGTCAAAACATTCATATTTTTTTGTTCCAAGAATCTAGGCATGTCTTGTGTGTGAACTATCAACCAATCGACAACTCAACCAATATAAGTGATCTCAGTCTCATATTTCCATCATGCTAACCTAGTTTCCATAATGATCTCATTTTGAAATACTAACATCTGTGGCTGATGTGATCCAAGTTGCATTGAAACATATTCATTCCTCTGGTCATGGAAATTTATCTTCATTCAGCGAAAGGGGTCAAGAATAAGGAAATTAAAAGAAGTTTCTGGAAAATAGAAAAATTGTAAAGGAAATAAAAGGAGAAATAATTTTCATTTCCCGATCAGGGATACTTTCAAGTTTGTTGTTGTGATTTCAGTGCTTTTCATTACCCATTATTTTTTTTCGTTTGATTTCTAATTTTAGTTTACGGTCAGAACTATGTGGAACTAAGTGGAATGAATTGGTTTTTTTCTCAATTCTCATCAAGAATCAGCAGAATATTTCCTATCCATCCACGAACATTGATAAATGCTGAAAAATTTTATAACAACTTTCTCCAGCTTGTTGCTACAGCGTCGGTCTGCTTCCTAGCAATAAGCTTTCAAAATCTGTTAAGAACTTTTCTAACAATTTTCAATGTCCTTCAGTTATTACTATTGAAAATTTCACACCAACAGTTTTCGACCAATGAAATGCTTATTTTGTTTCCCGTTACCATGGCAACTCAGGTATTTTTGGGGATTTTATAGGATTTTTTTTCCACATGGGTAACCTACAGCCAAATACAGTGGAAATTTTTTGACACAAGCAGAGCATATTTTGTTTGACATAACAAGTCACTTACCCACTTTGAGCAGAGGTAAACAAAATGGAACGTTCAAATAGATCACTAGAACAAGTTAGCAGACTGGTAAATATTAAATAATAATCCTCATCGTTATTCACGATCCACTGACACGGTATTTCTTGACCGAATCGATTCATTTTGTTGAAGCTCACATAATAACCTAAATAAATGTGTCAGAACAAGGCAATTTCGATTCAATTGTTCAATCTGTGATGTATTCCAAAGCCTATCTTGGCGAAGTTTGAAACGCTAAAACATGAATTTCAAATAATTCGTTGAAGTTAAATATGGTGTGAAATGTCCTTACAAAATACCACGCGCACTTGAATTATCATTGGGAATATTTTCTTGTGGGTGAAACAAGGGAAAATTTTCTGGTTGAAGAATCGTACTATCAGATCCGTCTATATTCAGTCATGTGTGTCGAAATAACCAATGAAACCAACATACACTGATAAATACCCATGGACTGTTTTCACGGTTAGTTATCACTTATGTCATGATCTTAACATGAAGACTCCGACATTAATGTCAAATATTTACTTCATATTCAATATGTCACTGTCCTGCAATGAAAAACATTTCCCCCTAATATCCCTCGAACATTGATGAATAGCTTATAATGTCTTCAAAACTTCCACAAGCACATTATTTTCTGGAAACAGCCCTTCGCCTTTGGCGTTGGGCCATTGCCACCATGCTTTAGAAAACTGTGATCCAATTATTTCGCTAATTACATCTGATAATGAAAGTTCAAATAAAAACACAAAAGCTCTTGAATTACAATGTTATTGCTAATTCAGAAAAAATTATATGAACGTCAAATATCGAATTAAACGAAAAAAAATAGAGAAAACTTATTGGAATTCAAAACAATCAAATAATTGTGAAAACTGGAAATAATGTCAACCACTTTCGAATGAAATACAGAAGCTCAATAAAAAACTTTCGGAGGCTTTGCCATATAGCAGATGTTGTTTCATTATCAAATTTGGAACTCTACCTGAATTATCATTTCATCAAAGGAAACAACTTGCAGGCGATTAACACACAGGGGGGCGTCAACTGGTTTTCGGTAAAGCTAATTAACCCCATTTTTTTAATAACTGACTTCAATAAACAAGATAATACATCAACTACATCAACGGATGATATCTATTTCAAGAAAATCAGTACCAGCTTCAGGTGAAAATCAATATTTCCATTACTTACAGGTGGACACATTTTTCTTATATCTTCGGTATATAAAGGAATCACTTATTAGGTCACCATTATTTGATAGCTGAAATTCATGTAAATTTTCATTTTTCATGTCAATGAAAAAATGTCCATGTTGCTCATGAGCATTCTGAGCTCCAGTAATTTCGGTTCCCTTGTACTTTTTCTGTTTCAAAATCCATTGATTGGATGTTAGTCACCTCATTACTTCGTCAAACCTTTTGATACATTGTTTCATGCATGAATAAAATTCCACAAATCCATTTGTATTGAGACTTCACCTAATTCATTTTCAGATGTCTCTATTCATAATGATTATGTGTTGCGATAGTTTGGAGGCTTGTGGCAGAGAGATGATCAAGACTTGCTATACCCTGCACGCAAAAATGGAAAACGGCGTCACTAGAAACGAAATTCTCTCACTAGCAGTAAGCTTGGAGCAATGGAGACCAATTTTGACGGCTGGTGGTATTTATGCGATGAACCGAAAATGTATACTCAAGATATGTTCTTCATTCATTACGTATTTTTCAGTAATCACCCAATTCACTCTTGCAATGACTGTCAAGAACAAAAATGAGCCATAAATGTTTCAATTGATTATATTCGTTTCCTGTAGCAGTGCTCATTTATCCTGTTTATTGAAAAAAAATGGTTAACACCAGTAATGAAGAAAGATGTAAGGAACTCTATCATTGCTGAAGCAGACATAAATCACTGCAATTGATCAAATACTATTGCTCATCAAAATTCCTAGACTTATTATTAAATTTCACATATGTATCAACCTCTCTGAAAAAATCTGCAAGTTAGAACGGGATAACCACTTGTTCGTTCAGTTTCAATAAGGAATGCAGCTGAAACTGAAGTATTTCACATATGTTCCATAATTTGCTGTTGAAGAATGGTGTATGTTCACAAAGTGTTTCACAGGAGTCTATTCTTGGTCCTAATTTATTCTTATTGTTTGATGTGAATACATTGTATGGAGCTCAAATTTTCTATTCTCGTCGCGATACCCAAAGAACTGCGTATTTTATCAATTTCATATAAAACAGATTAAAACACCAAACTACTACTGGATAATGAATAAATGAAACCGTCGAACACTTCAAAATTTTTAGGACGACTGACTGTTGTCTCACATGGACAGATCACATTTTTGGTCTGATATCACGAAAATAATGACATATTCCCTTATATAATGAACATGTATATCTCAACTATTTATAGAAAATAAAATTATGTATATATATATATATATATATATATATATATATATATATATATATATATATATACGATAGAAGTATTAGTGTCTGTGTGATTAACAATGGAATGAAATTATAGCGGCATTCAGACAAATCATAAGAATTTGAGAAAAATTAACTTCTTCGAGCGGGATTCGAACCCACGACCTTCCGTTTTCTAGACGGATGCTCTGCCACTGAGCTATCAAAGACCCTGAGTTCTCCATCGCAAATTTCGGAAGTCATTTATCTCAAATTCTATTGTTAGTTGTTATTATTCAATCGAGAACCTTCGGCGGTTTTCGACTGACAGAGGTGTTAGTTGGGAAGGATACACATTCATTATCATATGGTCTTAGTACCCAATTGTACCTTTCAACCGAAGCGTCGTCGATGTTTATCGACTTCAGCAGGTATCAGGTGTAGATACCAACCAGATGATTTCAAGCCGGAAAATTTACACGATAGAAGTATTAGTGTCTGTGTGATTAACAATGGAATGAAATTCTAGCGGCATTCAGACAAATCATAAGAATCTGAGAAAAATTAACTTCTTCGAGCGGGATTCGAACCCACGACCTTCCGTTTTCTAGACGGATGCTCTGCCACTTAGCTATCAAAGACCCTGAGTTCTCCATCGCAAATTTCGGAAGTCATTTATCTCAAATTCTATTGTTAGTTGTTATTATTCAATCGAGAACCTTCGGCGGTTTTCGACTGACAGAGGTGTTAGTTGGGAAGGATACACATTCATTATCATTGAAAGGTACAATTGGGTACTAAGACCATATGATAATGAATGTGTATCCTTCCCAACTAACACCTCTGTCAGTCGAAAACCGCCGAAGGTTCTCGATTGAATAATAACAACTAACAATAGAATTTGAGATAAATGACTTCCGAAATTTGCGATGGAGAACTCAGGGTCTTTGATAGCTCAGTGGCAGAGCATCCGTCTAGAAAACGGAAGGTCGTGGGTTCGAATCCCGCTCGAAGAAGTTAATTTTTCTCAAATTCTTATGATTTGTCTGAATGCCGCTATAATTTCATTCTATATATATATATATGTTATATCAGAATTATGGATGGACCCTTTGTCTCAGTATTGCGCAATATTGCATCAGCTTCTACGCCGTAGCTAGAGGAACCGTTTCAGCAGTTTCCAAGGACTTCTATGAATAGAGGAGAACGACGCAGATCTTCATCAGCATCTCCGAAGTTATAAATATCAAGAATCAAGAAAACCTCGTCATTCAAGTCTTCCCAGTCTTCGAATCATTATTAATTTATTTTATCCGATATTCCAGTATCGTGATTGTAGAATATTAGAGAAAATAAACCATTTTTAAAAAACATAAACACCAAGTTTATGATTTAACAAATTGGCGCAGTCGGTAGGATATCGAAAACGCTGTGGAAACAACGAAACAACCAGCGGTAGTCTTCAGACTTTCAACGAGCCAAGAACCAAAAAGCAGAAACCCAGTGGACAGGACGGTCTCTTCAGCATCAAGAAACCCGCATAAGTCGTCGCCGTTGCTCATCTTATAGTGAAGAAATCGCTACGAGAAACACGCGTAAGTCGTCGAACGCTGCTCATCTTGCTGTAGCCAGAGCTCATGAAGTAGGATTGCATTCTGCCACACCGCAACAACAAGCAACAACGAAACAACAAGCAACAACCCCAAGAACGAAAACCAATCCCAAGAAGCCACTTCAATCCCAAGAAACCATATCCCGAGAAGCTACTTCAACCCCAGAAGCTACTTCAACTCCAAGAAGCCACTTCAGTCCCAGAAGAACTTCAACTTCAAGCTACTAGTCAAGTTAGGAATAACCGGCGTGAGTACAACTTGAATCATTCATTTCACTCACTATTGTTTTGCAAAATTTCGTAAGATTTGGTGATATATTTCGAAACAGTTTCCAAATTTTCCAAACATGTCTCATCACAGTTCAAATCAAAGCCTTCATGAACCTGAAGAACCCCTAGAACAGTATAAACTTTCTGAAATATTTTCAATAGTACCGGAGTACGATGGTGATTCAATTTCGCTAGGAAACTTCATAAATGCTTGCGACCATGCACAACAAATGGCCGTAGACCAACAGAAAATTCTTTTAACAATTCACATAAGGAATAAGTTGAGAGGAAAAGCCGCTCAATTGATAAATTCACGAAATCCAAGTACATACGTAGAAATTAAAGCTTTGTTAAATTCTCATTTTGGTGATTCTAGAGATTTAACTTCACTAATTCAGGACCTTCAACGCTTAAGACAAGGAAATGGAGAGAATGCTCTCACATTCTTTTCTCGACTACAGAGTCATAACGCAAAAATGTTATCATGCATTCAAAAATCGTATCTAACAAATGAACAAAAAGCAGCACAGTCAAACCTAATAGAATCCATGGTATTGAACACGTTACTTACAGGACTTGAACCAAAATTAGGTCAGATAATAAGAGCAAGTAACCCTCAAACAATGTTAGAAGCATCAAGTAGAATAAAGCGTGAGATACAGCTCTCATACTTTGAAAACCAAAAGATAGCCAGTAGACAAATGAATTCGAATCCAAATACGACCAGACAAATTCAAAATAGGCAAACAAATCCTCAAAGAACAAATCCTCCACGAACTAACTACAATCACAATCAACTTCAATCAAGGCCTGCTTATCAACAGAATTTTCAAAATCCAACGAATTTTCAACAACCTAATTTTCAACAAAATAAACCCAGGACTAATTTTCAAACCCAACAACCAACACACTTTCAACCATCTAATTCAAATCAATTCAGGCAACAATCATATGGAAACCCACAAAATAGACCATCAGTCATACAGAGAAATCCAAATAATGCATTTCCAAGAACACATATGATTGAATATGATGATTTTGGAAACGAAATAAAGGCATACGAACCTTTCTATAACGTTTCAGACATAGAAGAAAATTCATTTTACGATGATAGTTTTCCTCAGGACGATTTTTCCTCAAATAAAGTGAATGAAGAGAATATGTATGATACTGATCATTACTATTCCTCAAATTCAACGGAACCGAATAATGATACTGATCATTATACATTAACAGATATGGATTTTCACAATTCCCTATCAATAGACAACCCACCTATCGATCAACTAACAAATCAATTCATCGACCTATCGATCAATCAAACGGACAATATCGATCCTCACTTTCAAGAAACCCAGTATACGGACAATCTAATTATAGAACATCCACACGTGCAAGAGAATATCGAGATATCAGAGAACCTTGCAGCGCTAATAAAAACACCCAGCAACCTAACAATGAACGACCAACAATTTCTTTAAATCCCAACGTTAGCAATTTATTTTATATCATCAGTGCAAACAACTTCAGAATTCTTATCGATACAGGAGCTAGTATTTCAGTCTTTAAAAAGAAAACTACTGAAAATTATACAAGGCGATCTCCAGAAAATATTCCAATAACAGGTATAACAGAAGGAAGAGTAATAATAACAGAATCAGTAATGATACCATTTGGACCAAAAGAAAACCCAGTGTTTCATAAAGTTTTCGTACATGACTTAGATATAGAGTTTGACGGAATTTTAGGAACAGATTTTTTACAACATTTTGATGGAATCGTAGACATCGGACAAAGAATGCTAATTTTAAATTACAAAACCTTACCCTTATACTCTGCAAATAAATCATTAGAACCTCAACTTCCTTTACAGAATACTGAACAAAAAATTGATAAATACGTTGATCAGAATATAAAAAATATAATTTCAATCGAACCAAGAGTAGAAAAAGTCTACAAACTAAAATCAAAATTTCGAAACACAGAAGCTATACTGTTAGCTACTGAAAAGGATAAAGTAAGACTTCCCAATGCACTAGTCAAAATTAATGAAAAAGGAGAATTTTTTGTAACCATTGCCAACATAAATGCTATCGAAAAAACCATTGATTTTTCTGATTTACAATTCGAAGAATTTAATGAAAATGATTTATATGAAGAAACAGAGAATCCTCAAATAAGTCGTCGTGAAGAAATAAAAAGATTACTAAGATTAGACCATCTAAATGATGAAGAAAAAGAGTTAATTGAAAATCTTTGTTTAGAATTCACAGATATATTTTATCTAGAAGGTGATCCTCTAACATTTACCAGTGAAATTAAACATTCTATTAAATTAAAAGAAAACGCACAACCAGTTTCAACAAAATCTTATAGGTATCCACACATACATAAAGAAGAAGTGAAGTCACAAATTTCAAAATTATTGGAACAAAATATAATAAGACCATCAGTTTCACCTTGGTCAGCCCCAGTTTGGGTAGTACCTAAAAAACTCGACGCATCTGGAAAACAAAAATGGCGTGTAGTAATTGATTACAGAAAACTAAATGAGTTAACCATTGATGACAAATATCCTTTACCAAATATCTCAGACTTATTAGACCAACTAGGAAAATGTCAATATTTTACCACTCTTGACTTAGCTTCAGGATTCCACCAAATTGAAATGGATCCTAAAGACATAGAAAAAACTGCTTTTTCTGTAGAAAATGGACTATACGAATTTACGAGAATGCCATTCGGAATGAAAAACTCTCCCTCCACTCTTCAAAGAATTTTAGACCATATTCTAACCGGACTTAGGAATGAAAGATGTTTAGTTTACATGGATGACATAATTGTCTATTCTCCAACGATTGATGAACATATACAAAATTTAACCCTAGTTTTCAAACGCTTACGAAAATCTAATTTGAAAATACAGCCCGATAAATGCGAATTTTTAAGACAAGAAGTCGCTTATTTAGGACATGTAATTACTAAAGACGGTGTTAAACCAAACCCAGCAAAAGTCGAATGTATATTGAATTATCCAGAACCGAAAGACCCAAAGGAAATCAAACAATTTTTAGGACTTGCAGGATATTATAGAAAATTTATCCCAAATTTTTCCAAAATATCAAAACCAATGACAAGATTGCTACAAAAAGATGTCCCCTTCAAATTTGACAATGAATGTAAAAACTCTTTTCAAGAATTGAAAAAAGCTTTAACTTCAACTCCAATTTTGATTTATCCAAATTTTGATGAACCTTTCATCTTAACTACTGACGCATCCTCATTTGCGATCGGAGCCGTTTTATCTCAAGGCCCAGTAGGAAAAGATTTACCTATTGCATACGCATCGAGAACATTATGTCCCGCCGAAACAAAATATTCGACAATAGAACGCGAATTATTAGCCATGGTATGGTCTGTGAAACATTTTCGCCCTTACCTTTACGGCAGAAGATTTAAATTTATCGTCGACCACCGACCCCTTACGTGGTTATTTTCAATTAAGGACCCTGGCAGCAGATTAGCCAGATGGCGTTTAAAACTCGAAGAATATCAATTCGAAGTAATCTATAGACCTGGTAAAATCCACAAGAATGCTGACGCTTTATCGAGACTCAAACTTAATCATTTTAAACAGTGTTCAAAATTCAATAAAATACTAATGGCAAATGAAAATGATGAACCTGAACCTGAAATTTCAGATACTGAAACTGAAATAGCACAAGAAACAGTACTAGAAGAACTCAAAACATTCTCGAGACTTTATAAAACTAAATCTGTAATAGACTATTCGAAATTTTCATTCATTAATGAACAAATACTTGACAAAAAACACAAAGACATTGTAATATTCCCGCAAAGAAATAAAATAACAGAATTACATGAAAAAATATTTGAAGATATATTCGAGGAATATCCGGACTTCAGATATAATAAAGTTAATGTCCTCAGCAGTAAATCGGTGAAAAGTAGAAAATACTATATAATACCGTTACCATTCGATCCAGAAGGAGCAATTGAATATATGTTCAGTTCCTTATACAGAGATCAACATGTCTTTGAGCCCTCAAAAGTATACCAAGTTGAGAATAATGCTGACTTACCAATCCAAGAAATGTTTTCATACATTCTAGCAGATCAGGAAGACATAAAATTTCAAATTTGTCAAAATATTGTACAGACACCAGATGAAGATCAAATTCCTATAATTTTAGATCAATTTCATAATGGTAAAACTAACCTACATCGAGGAATTAATGAAACTTTAAGAAGGATTAGACAAAAATATAATTGGACAGGTATCGTTAAAGATGTAGAAAACTATGTGAAAGCTTGCGAAACTTGTCAGAAAACAAAAATTTGTAGGAAAAATTTAGAAAGCCCTTTGGTAATAACTGAAACACCCAAAACACCTTTTGAAAGAATAAACATCGACATTTTAGAAATACCAACTAAAAATTATATATTGACAATAAGATGTGAATTAACTAAGTTCACTCAAGCTTACCCTATACCTAATAAAACAGCAAAGACAGTAGTCACTACTTTACTACTATACTTTCAACATTATGGAACCCCTTTGAGAATCCATGCAGATTCAGGAAAAGAATTTAATAACCATCTTATGAAAGACCTCTGCACACTCTTTAATGTCAAACTTACTTTTTCTAGTGTAGACCATCCCCAATCAAATGGATCGCTAGAACGCTTTCATGCCACCCTTACAGAAATGATACGAGCAAATAAAGACGAAAACCCTGACGATCACCCTTTGGAAATTGTACCATATGCAGTTATATGTTACAATAATAGTCAAAATAAAACACACGGATTTACCCCTTATGAATTAATATTCGGACATACGGCAGGTAGACCCCCAGAGACTTTATACAACCAAAAAGACCTTGTGACCAAATATGTTAGAGATTTAAATAATAAAATGGAATACTTTTATAAACAAGCACGAGCTAATATTGAAGGAAAGAAAGAAAAAGCAAAAGCAAGGTTTGATGAACGTTTACATCACAAACCTCCCACTTACAATATCGGAGACAAAGTATTCGTAAAAGAATCACAAATAACAGCAAAACTAGATAATAAATTCAATGGGCCATTCGAAGTCATTGAAATTTATAAAAATTCAGCTTTTCTGAAGAATCTTGAAACAAATCAAACAACTAAAGTAAACTTTGATAGAATGAAACCATATTTTGTTTCAGATCAAAACTCAGATCAAGAATGATTGCCCTGATGCTTTTCGCCATCACTATAGTCAACGCCCAGTATAAACTGTCACCTATCAACAACTCTATAGGTATATTTTATCATGAAAAAGGTGAAATGAAAATATCAAATGAGAAATGGACTCTACTTATTGTTAAAGATATGGCACAAATCAAAGAAGCCATTGATCATAATAACCTTATCTTAAATAATTTAATATATCTAGTAGATACTGATAATCCGCGCATGAAATATTTCAACGGAGAAATCAGCATGCACATTAGCTTGCTTAGTAAAATAGCTGAACAAGTAGATACTAAGTATTATGAAACGCAAATAGATTCGAATGACTATAATAAACGATACAAAAGAGGACTTATAAACGGAGTAGGTTCAATTTGGAAAGCACTCACAGGAAATTTAGATGCCAGTGACGGAGAATATTTTAATGATTGTATAAATAAAATATACAAGGATGAACACCAAATTGAAAATTTACTTAAGAATCAAATATCTGTAACTACATCTGTTATTAGAGAATTCAATTCTACCATACAACAATTACAGGTAGATGAGAAAACATTTAATGAAGATATAAAGAAAATTGAATCTTGGATCTATAACCTTACAGACCAACTTGCAATAGTCGATGCAAAGTTGAAAACCATCGAAATTTGCGAACAATTACTGGAAAGTTATACATTTCTAGAAGATTATTTGAATGATATGTTGAACGCTATTACTTTCGCTAGATTACATATTATTCATACATCGATTATTAAACCTAAAGATCTACTATCATCTCTTCAGGAAATTTCTCAAAATACTCAAAAAAGTCATTTACCTTTACCACTGAAACTTTCTTCAATTTCTCATTATCTAGATATAATTGAGCTACAGGCATTTCAGTCAAATTCAAGAACAATTTTTGTATTGAAAGTTCCTTTAGTTGAACCAGAAACATTTACTGTTTATCAATTATATCCTATTCCAATCCTTGATAACAGAACAGGATTGCACCATATCTTACCAACCAATAAGAAATTTATTGCAAAAGATGATGATTCAATGTTGTACGCTGCATTTGAAAATTTGAATGATTGTAAAAATGTACTGTATAATTTCAAAATATGTGAAAATGTCATTCCTTATCCTATTGATAGTAATTCAATATGCGAAGCCCAAATTTTGAGACCTTTACTGGAACTTCCCAAAATGTGTACAATATCTCTTTTATTTGCAAAAGACTATACTGTTTTTGAACTTCAAGAAAATACTTGGTTAATAACATTATCAGATCCTTTACCTGTTACCATTCATTGTACAGGGCATGATATTGTAACAAAAATAATTAAAACAAATTCAATTTTGAAACTTCAACCAACTTGCAATTCTTTTATAGGGAATACAAGGGTATATGCAAAATCTATTATGCAAGAACAAAATCTCACTTATAGAAGTTTTCCAATTTTAATTCCCTATCAATGTTGTAAAGATTTACCAAATAAAAATAAAATACCTGAATTGAAACCTTTGAAATTGAGTAAATTAAATGTTAATGACTTGAATATTGCTCAACATAAATTAGATCAATATTCGGATCAACTTGATGAAATTATTAACGAACCATTCGTGAATAAACATATGTCATGGTTTACGATTTTCACAATTGTAATAATTGTTTTTGCAATAGTACTTTATATATTTTGTAAGTGTAGGAATAGACGTTCTGTGAGAATTGGTATTATGACCTCAAGCACGAACGATCAGCCTCCACCACCTCCAAAGCCAAGGACATCATTTGCACCCTTCCGAAGGTTGCTACCAGCACCAAGAAGAAGACCAAGTATCCATCTTCAAGAAGAGATTGAAGAAGAAATTGAGTTGAATTCCAACAAGTCAATTGCTTGACCTGAAAGTTGCAGCACCGCATCAACTTTCTTTTCAAGGGGGAAGTTGTTATATCAGAATTATGAATGGACCCTTTGTCTCAGTATTGCGCAATATTGCATCAGCTTCTACGCCGTAGCTAGAGGAACCGTTTCAGCAGTTTCCAAGGACTTCTATGAATAGAGGAGAACGACGCAGATCTTCATCAGCATCTCCGAAGTTATAAATATCAAGAATCAAGAAAACCTCGTCATTCAAGTCTTCCCAGTCTTCGAATCATTATTAATTTATTTTATCCGATATTCCAGTATCGTGATTGTAGAATATTAGAGAAAATAAACCATTTTTAAAAAACATAAACACCAAGTTTATGATTTAAAATATATATATATATATATATATATATATATATATGTAGAAATTGATGTTTTCACGGATCTTCGTTATACAAGATGAATTTTTCTGGGTTTTTATCCGTTAGGTATTTTCTGATTTGTTCGACGTTTCGAATTCCATTTTGAATTCATTTTCAAGAACTGTGAGACGAATATCTGTCCATACCGTCCTGGTCAATCACTCCCCTTACGAAGCAACCAAGCAAGAGCTAGCAAAGACTTCAATTGTCTGTTCTCCACGGAAACTGGTATTTATAATGACTCTCCTCAGTCATTATCCGACTGCGTCCGATATCAAGGCTGCATCCTGCCCATCCAGGTATTATGTAGAAATTGATGTTTTCACGGATCTTCGTTATACAAGATGAATTTTTCTGGGTTTTTATCCGTTAGGTATTTTCTGATTTGTTCGACGTTTCGAATTCCATTTTGAATTCATTTTCAAGAACTGTGAGACGAATATCTGTCCATACCGTCCTGGTCAATCACTCCCCTTACGAAGCAACCAAGCAAGAGCTAGCAAAGACTTCAATTGTCTGTTCTCCACGGAAACTGGTATTTATAATGACTCTCCTCAGTCATTATCCGACTGCGTCCGATATCAAGGCTGCATCCTGCCCATCCAGGTATTATGTAGAAATTGATGTTTTCACGGATCTTCGTTATACAAGATGAATTTTTCTGGGTTTTTATCCGTTAGGTATTTTCTGATTTGTTCGACGTTTCGAATTCCATTTTGAATTCATTTTCAAGAACTGTGAGACGAATATCTGTCCATACCGTCCTGGTCAATCACTCCCCTTACGAAGCAACCAAGCAAGAGCTAGCAAAGACTTCAATTGTCTGTTCTCCACGGAAACTGGTATTTATAATGACTCTCCTCAGTCATTATCCGACTGCGTCCGATATTAAGGCTGCATCCTGCCCATCCAGGTATTATGTAGAAATTGATGTTTTCACGGATCTTCGTTATACAAGATGAATTTTTCTGGGTTTTTATCCGTTAGGTATTTTCTGATTTGTTCGACGTTTCGAATTCCATTTTGAATTCATTTTCAAGAACTGTGAGACGAATATCTGTCCATACCGTCCTGGTCAATCACTCCCCTTACGAAGCAACCAAGCAAGAGCTAGCAAAGACTTCAATTGTCTGTTCTCCACGGAAACTGGTATTTATAATGACTCTCCTCAGTCATTATCCGACTGCGTCCGATATTAAGGCTGCATCCTGCCCATCCAGGTATTATGTAGAAATTGATGTTTTCACGGATCTTCGTTATACAAGATGAATTTTTCTGGGTTTTTATCCGTTAGGTATTTTCTGATTTGTTCGACGTTTCGAATTCCATTTTGAATTCATTTTCAAGAACTGTGAGACGAATATCTGTCCATACCGTCCTGGTCTTGCTTGGTTGCTTCGTAAGGGGAGTGATTGACCAGGACGGTATGGACAGATATTCGTCTCACAGTTCTTGAAAATGAATTCAAAATGGAATTCGAAACGTCGAACAAATCAGAAAATACCTAACGGATAAAAACCCAGAAAAATTCATCTTGTATAACGAAGATCCGTGAAAACATCAATTTCTACATAATACCTGGATGGGCAGGATGCAGCCTTGATATCGGACGCAGTCGGATAATGACTGAGGAGAGTCATTATAAATACCAGTTTCCGTGGAGAACAGACAATTGAAGTCTTTGCTAGCTCTTGCTTGGTTGCTTCGTAAGGGGAGTGATTGACCAGGACGGTATGGACAGATATTCGTCTCACAGTTCTTGAAAATGAATTCAAAATGGAATTCGAAACGTCGAACAAATCAGAAAATACCTAACGGATAAAAACCCAGAAAAATTCATCTTGTATAACGAAGATCCGTGAAAACATCAATTTCTACATAATACCTGGATGGGCAGGATGCAGCCTTGATATCGGACGCAGTCGGATAATGACTGAGGAGAGTCATTATAAATACCAGTTTCCGTGGAGAACAGACAATTGAAGTCTTTGCTAGCTCTTGCTTGGTTGCTTCGTAAGGGGAGTGATTGACCAGGACGGTATGGACAGATATTCGTCTCACAGTTCTTGAAAATGAATTCAAAATGGAATTCGAAACGTCGAACAAATCAGAAAATACCTAACGGATAAAAACCCAGAAAAATTCATCTTGTATAACGAAGATCCGTGAAAACATCAATTTCTACATAATACCTGGATGGGCAGGATGCAGCCTTGATATCGGACGCAGTCGGATAATGACTGAGGAGAGTCATTATAAATACCAGTTTCCGTGGAGAACAGACAATTGAAGTCTTTGCTAGCTCTTGCTTGGTTGCTTCGTAAGGGGAGTGATTGACCAGGACGGTATGGACAGATATTCGTCTCACAGTTCTTGAAAATGAATTCAAAATGGAATTCGAAACGTCGAACAAATCAGAAAATACCTAACGGATAAAAACCCAGAAAAATTCATCTTGTATAACGAAGATCCGTGAAAACATCAATTTCTACATAATACCTGGATGGGCAGGATGCAGCCTTGATATCGGACGCAGTCGGATAATGACTGAGGAGAGTCATTATAAATACCAGTTTCCGTGGAGAACAGACAATTGAAGTCTTTGCTAGCTCTTGCTTGGTTGCTTCGTAAGGGGAGTGATTGACCAGGACGGTATGGACAGATATTCGTCTCACAGTTCTTGAAAATGAATTCAAAATGGAATTCGAAACGTCGAACAAATCAGAAAATACCTAACGGATAAAAACCCAGAAAAATTCATCTTGTATAACGAAGATCCGTGAAAACATCAATTTCTACATAATACCTGGATGGGCAGGATGCAGCCTTGATATCGGACGCAGTCGGATAATGACTGAGGAGAGTCATTATAAATACCAGTTTCCGTGGAGAACAGACAATTGAAGTCTTTGCTAGCTCTTGCTTGGTTGCTTCGTAAGGGGAGTGATTGACCAGGACGGTATGGACAGATATTCGTCTCACAGTTCTTGAAAATGAATTCAAAATGGAATTCGAAACGTCGAACAAATCAGAAAATACCTAACGGATAAAAACCCAGAAAAATTCATCTTGTATATATATATATATATATATATATAAAGCGAAGGGTAGTCAGTCAAGAAATACGAAATGTTGTTGGGGATGCAGTCAACAACAGCCCAGTAATTTGACTGCATCCCCAACAACATTCCGTATTTCTATATATATAAATATATATATATATATATATATATATATATATATATATATATATATATATACATATATATATATATATATATATGTGTACATATAACAAGGTGGTTGAACTGTTTGAACAAGCACTTTATGTATTTCTTTAACGTTATGTGATGAGTAGAATGAGTTGAACACAAGTTAAATATCACAAGATAGTGTATCCTGATAGTGTACATAGAAAGGTTTGCCTACTTTTCGTTGGAAGGTTGGAAGAGGGGAAGAATGGCAAAGGGCTTGGCTTCGTTGTCTATAAGGATTTTGCGAAGAACTATGGAGTTGGTTCCAACATAAGTCCTGCAGTATCAGATCGGAATAATTATGAACAAAGACTATTGAATCATGGCAAGGTTGAATTTTGAAAATATATACTTCGCATTAATTCTAAAAATGTGAGCGATGACAGTAAAGTCCGAATTGAAAATATATGGAATGATATTCATAGAATGTATACTCTATGCTTTCACTTTTTTATATATACGTTTATATTGCAAGAATATCTGGATTATTTCTGGTATAATCCTAGAAAATACTCTCTTGCATATTTTTTTGGCATATTTATAATATTCATAGTATATTCATAGTATATTCTAAATATTCCCCGAATAACATTCTTAGAATATTCTCAATCTCATATGCTACGAATACTTAACATATTCATAGAATAATCTTCGAAAAATATTCTTAGAATACCTCATAGAATACTTCACTTACCATGAAAGATTCATTCAAGGAATATTTATGGAATATCTATTGCTATCTGGGGATTTATATAAGAAAAATATTCAAAATTAGATAATACTTTTCACAACTAAACCATAACTGGGTTGAAATACCCGTGTTCAAATTGAAGTATTGAAAATAAAAGGTCTCATATAAAGTTTTATCTTCACATTTTCAAAATTATCAACCTGAAAATGAATTTGGAAATCGAGTCATTATCAATATTATTCATAATTTTTAATTCAATATTTCATTCCAAATAAATCATTCACGCATGTTATATTATTCAGCTGTAATAGTAGTATTTATATCCGGCGAATTTCCAAGTTCAACGTCGTTTCAGACAACAGGTTTCAAGTTACATCACTGGTCGTCGATAATCATAAATGAACGCTGAGAATTGCGAATCTAGCAATTGTCAGCGGAATAGTTCATGACGACAGGATTATTTTTTATATAAATTGGAAGACTGCCTTCCGAATCGGGCTTTTTTGGTTTTTGAATCTTTAGTGATCAGTTTGACGAACCAAACTAATTTTTAAAGTAGTCGTCGTCATTTTTGCAAGAATGAAGAATGCACATCTCTCCTGCCTTGGAATGATAATGTGAGTACTTACATTTCTATTTAATCCCAACTGCATTGTTTCAACCTGATTCATTTTATTAATGGGTAATTATTTCAAGTAGTTTTTCATTCATTCACTGTGATCATGTTTTTTTGTCTATTTCTTTTGTTATCAATAAACTAAGTTAAGTTTTATCACCTCTCATTTTATTCACTTCACCAGGGTACACTTCAAATACACAATTAAAATCACCTCTCGCAGCCAAGCTAAAAGTTTCATGTTTCTCTTTGTTTGATTATCCTCACTTGGAAGGGCGGTTTTCTTCAAAAACCCCCTTTAAAAGTCACGTCCATTTGAATGAAAGATTTTCATCATGTTTTTGACTTATTTTTTCAGTAAACTAATGAACTAGTATAATTGCACTTGATTCACTCAACCATTTTCAAACAAACACTACACTTCCTTTTCATTTTCGTGACATTTGGTGGAGGCGCCTTGCTCGTTCTTGGAGGCTTCATTCTCCATAATGAGCCTGTAAAACAAATTTTTCCATATAAGAAGTTGAATTGTTAGAGTCTTAATGATAATTTGTTGTATTTGGCTGAAAAGTGAACAACATTGGTGGATTTTTCTTGTTTTCTACAATGATCAGAGTAGGTATCTGGAACGGATTGAAGTTTTTTCTGCAGTCATTTTTTTTCTACAAAGTTATTTCTGGTTGAAACGATGTTGTGTTGCTAAATGTTTTCGTTTTTTTTGTTTTTTTTCTTCTCTTTTTTCAATTATTGCATTTTTTTTTGGTTGTTGTTCAATTTGTAGTATGATTTCAATACATATAAAGCCCAATTTGTCGAAACATACTTCGCAATACCAATAAACAGTTAAATTCTATTTCTTACATCTAGTAGTTTTTTGCACATGATAACCCTTCTTGCCGTGTTATTTTTTGACAGAAGTTTTTTTTAATGAAGTATTACCCAATTTATGCTAATTTTTCTGAAATTTTTTTTTGACTTTTTTCAAGTAAAATTTTGACAAAATCAGGGAAAAAAAAATATCTCGTGTATTTTCAATTCGAAGGACATTTTTCAATAACAATCGACTTTTTTTATCAATTATTCTTCACAAAATTAGTTGGGATGGTATGTTTCGAAGGAATGGAAGGTTTGGAAGTATTTCTATCAATTAAACTCCCTGATATATGTGCTATCATCTGATTTTTATGAGATCTATTCCTTTTTTTTTCCATACAATTTTTTCTATATGGAGCGCTCTACTATTTGCTTTTTTTTATGAATCAAGTTATATTTAGTTAATCAATTCTTCATTGCAATATCAAATAGTGATATAGCTCTGATATTTCTTTGTTCTCGGGAACCAGCTAGCTGTAAAGATGAATCAAGTAATTCAATTGAATTATATGACAAATAAAAGGCAGTGACGATTTCAAAAATATTTTCAGTAATAGATGGAGCTAAAAATTTCCTGACAATAGACATTGAAGCTATTATTTCTCGATTTAATTCAATCGATTTTTCCTCACAAGATTAAATTGCCATACTATAAGCTCACAATTTATTCGAGTGTCATTCTTTTTTGTATAATGCTAGTGATTTCTTGGAGCAATATTTTTCACTTTCTTTGTTATAATTCAAATATCTCCATACAGTGTGTGCCAACCTTACTAATATCTGAAAATAATGTTTGCTATAGGTATGCAGTTTTTTTTTTCATTAGAGGGTCGTCTCATCAAGAAATAATTTATAATTATCACGAAATTGATTGTGGCTTTCAGAATTGACGAGAATTTATAAAATATATGCTGCATTATAATAACAGTTTTTCTGAATATGGAAGGTTTCAATTTTTTTCCGACATTTTTCCATTTTCAACTGTTCAATAAATATCAATTGACTCGAAAAAGGCTCATTCTTCCACCTAAATAGTGATTTAATGATAAAGACCATAAGAAAAAGCAGTAATGTAGTTCAGAATAGTAGTTATCATATAGTAGTTATCAAATAATTTTACTTATAGGTATCCTGCAACATTTTTTTTTTTCGGAAATCGGTAAAAATGAATAACTAATAATAATGTCTTCTTTTGAAATTTTGATAGAAACGATTGATAAAAATGTTATCTCTTGGCATCTCTGAATTTTTATCCAGCTCTCTACTTTTTGCCGAGTACTCAGTGGACGGCATTCCTATTATTATGTTGATCAAAGCAAAATTCTGAACATGACACAGCAGTCAGTTTTATCGTTTCTTGGATTGTCGCACTTCAATAAGGAAACTGTTAGACTAGGTCAGCTATCTGGCAGCTGTGCTCGCAGACACTGAACTTTAATAATGAAAGATGAACATTTTCTCCACTACCATGATAGCGATGCAGATAATGAGTTTTTATGAATCTCAGGTATAATTTGATGATATATTTATGAGACATGGAAAAATTCCCCCTCGAACCCCTTTATAACGATCTTTTTTCCTTCATTATTTGTTGAGAATGAAAAATAATAATAATAATGTTTGAGCATAAGTGAAATGTAATAGTTTTGAAATAGTTCAATAGTAGTAGTTCAGATAGTGATCCATTGAGTCAAGAATCCCAAATATAATAACAATACAATCATTGAGAATTCTCCTCGGTCATGAGTAACCAAAAAATCATTTTCTTTTATAACTATCCTTATGGGTGTTTTACAATACTTAACAATATTACTATCATTGAATAACCGCCTCAATAAACAGGAAAATAAATAATATAATGATATTAGGGTAAGAATGTAATGCAAAAAGTATTTGAAGTCATTTGTAGTTGGAAAACACTATAAATTGAAACTTGGAGATTTGAGAAGGAGATTGATCATTCGTATGACTGTCCTAACTCTCTGAGATTGTCGAGACAAAGACTTACCCTTATGTTTTGTCAATCAGGAAAGTGAACAGGAGGCGTGAAGGGATGTCTAACAGTCTCAAATCGGAATTTGACGATTTATAAGTGCATTTCAACAACTGGTGGGAAATGATATTGAAGAAATGAATAAAAATTTACATGTATGGCAATTTACCTGGAACACCTTTTTCTTCACTGTTGAAAAAAAAATGTGTACCTAATGATAACAATTTTTTGGGATTGAATTTGTGCAACTGTAGTATAAAGTAAGGATTGATTAATATTATGTTTGACTTCGTTTGAATAATGATGCGCGATAATGGAATATGAATTATGATATGTGATGATGAAATAAGGATTATTATATGATAATGAGAAAATAATGAGAATATATGTAGGATAGGAGAATATATGTAGGACAATATAGGAGAAATTATTGTCCAGTTGGTAACAAGAATGTTACCGTGTCATAAGGGAATTATGGAAGATGATCCAGAAGGGTTGAATAATTGCCTATGAGAGTATTGTGTTGTAGGTATCAGTAAGGTATGCGTGGGAAACTTGGCAGAATTACCCTAAGCCTGGGTTGAAAGTTTTCCTATGCAGATACTTTATGAAATGAATAATGAGTTTATGAGATGAAATAAATTAATTAATGAGGTGAAAAATATGAGATATATGATGAGTAGATATGATGATATTAATGAAAGAAGTCAAAGGATTAATTCTATACAGTTGCACATATTTTTTCTAGAAAGAATATATTTTGTTGAGACAATGAGAGCCATGCAATTTGAAAAACGTTCCATGTCAGTGATACTTAGTTATCAATTCCCACTCAATATCCAACATCAATACATCGACTTATGAAACAAGATAAATAGTAACACAATATTTTTAATGTTGTATTTTTATTGAGACCAATTGAAAGAGATGGGGGAGAAACGCTATCAACTTGCATTTTTTTTTTGCTTTGATTATATAAGGGGGTTAGATATATTTGTTGATTGCAAGGGTAATGTCACCTGTGAATAAAAGGAAGAGTAGAATTAGACAGAGAAACTTAACACAATAGAGTTAGAAAGTGGGACGAAAAGGAATGTAATGATCTCAAATGATTTGATTTGAGTTCTCAATCATTATAGGTTTGGACTTTGTACTAAGAAGTATCTATAAGAGTATAGTCAGTTATATACCTAGTAATATAAAATTAAAGGAATATGTAGAAAAGAAAAATATTAATACTTTCCATTGTAATTAAAGAATACTTACTGCAAATAATCTTTTTCATGTATCACGGGACATCACGGAGGCACACACCAGGAACAGGCACTGATACGAAGGCAAGAAACGGTCCACCCACAGACGGAGTCCAGAACGGCAGCACCCCGCATCCCATTCTTCAACCCCAGAAGGAAGGCCAGACCACAGTATACTACATGCCAGATGTTCCTCGAGCCTGAAAAATGCTCCACTACAAATGATGTCGAGACACCAGTAACGTGTCCAGGAGTCCTGACCATACTCTGTATGCAGCTATCCGTTAAAAGTTGGAAAATATGCCAATTTTGTTCCACTTCACTCACAATCCACAGACGAAAAGACCAAAATGGAGCCCGAAGCGTGCCGAATCAGCATCTAGGTAGCAATTTGCAATGCAATATGCAATTTGCTTGATCGACAATTTTGCCATTTCAACAATTCCAACGTCAACTAACCATATCTGCCGCTGTCTTGAAATTTGGCGGGAAAGGAGTAGTTCACAGTTCACGACTTCGTCACTGGTGTGACATAAGCTGCACGGAACACCATCAACCGATGGGCGCATTCGATGCCAGTAAATCCATCAACGAGTAGCTAGGCAGCCGACAGCCGTTACACGATAGAAAAAGACATCTAATGGGAGAATTTTACCGATTTAAAATCAGGCACCAGATGCAAAGTCCATGAGAGGAGCACGACATCATCAGTCATTCTAGTATACTACGAGGTCCCAGAGTCCCAGGCTGTACATGGGGTACAGTGTTTTCGCCGTTGGCAACACTGCATGCGGAGACCTGCCACAGGGAGCCAAGAGCGTACGACACGGGAACAACTTCCACGAACTGACGTACAGTGCCAGTGCCGGACTCAGTTTTTTTGTGCCACGTGAGAACTCATACCCGAATAATTGATTCGAAATATAATGTCGGGACATCTATGTTTTTTCTCTAGGAATAAAAATAAGTATTTATGTTTTTTAGTTGTGGAAATTTTCAATTTCATATATTTTTTAATCAATTTTCAATTCGAAGCTGGGGTCCAGCTTTACTAAGGAGGGGAGATGTGTCATATATTGAAAATAAAAGGTCTCATATAAAGTTTTATCTTCACATTTTCAAAATTATCAACCTGAAAATGAATTTGGAAATCGAGTCATTATCAATATTATTCATAATTTTTAATTCAATATTTCATTCCAAATAAATCATTCACGCATGTTATATTATTCAGCTGTAATAGTAGTATTTATATCCGGCGAATTTCCAAGTTCAACGTCGTTTCAGACAACAGGTTTCAAGTTACATCACTGGTCGTCGATAATCATAAATGAACGCTGAGAATTGCGAATCTAGCAATTGTCAGCGGAATAGTTCATGACGACAGGATTATTTTTTATATAAATTGGAAGACTGCCTTCCGAATCGGGCTTTTTTGGTTTTTGAATCTTTAGTGATCAGTTTGACGAACCAAACTAATTTTTAAAGTAGTCGTCGTCATTTTTGCAAGAATGAAGAATGCACATCTCTCCTGCCTTGGAATGATAATGTGAGTACTTACATTTCTATTTAATCCCAACTGCATTGTTTCAACCTGATTCATTTTATTAATGGGTAATTATTTCAAGTAGTTTTTCATTCATTCACTGTGATCATGTTTTTTTGTCTATTTCTTTTGTTATCAATAAACTAAGTTAAGTTTTATCACCTCTCATTTTATTCACTTCACCAGGGTACACTTCAAATACACAATTAAAATCACCTCTCGCAGCCAAGCTAAAAGTTTCATGTTTCTCTTTGTTTGATTATCCTCACTTGGAAGGGCGGTTTTCTTCAAAAACCCCCTTTAAAAGTCACGTCCATTTGAATGAAAGATTTTCATCATGTTTTTGACTTATTTTTTCAGTAAACTAATGAACTAGTATAATTGCACTTGATTCACTCAACCATTTTCAAACAAACACTACACTTCCTTTTCATTTTCGTGACAATATGCAAACAATATCGACATTTTCATATAGGCAGAATGATATCATTTTATGCAGCCAGCTATCAAACCGATAGTGTATTGATATTGCAGCTAACGATGTATGTTGAAGTTCCTTGATCCACTGTCTAACAAAAATTCATATTCATAGTAGTTGTGGTCTCGGTAGTGTAGTGGTTAGCATATCTGCCTATCAAGCGGAAGGCCGGGGTTCGAATCCTCGCCGGGCCACCGTGCTTGGTAATCGCACGTTAAAAGGTAAGGCCTCGTTGATCCATTGCTCGCACAAGTTTCGACTTCTGAGGGTTGACGTTCGTCAGCTGGTTAACGAAAACGAACAATTTTAGAACAAAAAAAAAATATTGTTCACCCAGGGAGAGCCTTCCAATCCTGGATGACTGTGAAAATTGAAGAACAAGGTATCTTATTCACTTCTGTGATAAACTCAGTTGAACTATTCATCAACTCATAAGTCATTGCTATCGTGAAATTCCGAGTATTAGTTCAAGTCAACTGTATAAGAACATAACAGTTGTATTCCATAATGTAATTTGTCGCTGCAACTCATGCAAGTTTTTCAAGTTGCATGGATATTTTTTGGACGACAAGATACAGCGACTTATTATTATTGTGTGTTATTTTTGTGGTGATTGTTGCCACAAACTTCAATTATAGTCCAGCAGCCACCGCCTGATTTTTCGAGTGATTAATAACAAGCTGAATCTCCGTGAGTAGGTTCGGTTTGACGAGAGGCCCAAGTTTTCCCTCTGAAAATTCTCGTTAGAGGTAGCTAACGTAGTGCGCAGGTGTGAAACATGTCGATTCGGCGGGGTGTCGAAATTGTCGGACTAATAGTGAGTTTTTCATTCACATATTAAGATAATTGGATAATACACTCGGAAAAACAATTGTCCTACAAAATGGATGGTTTGACTGGAGCGTCCTCCACTCCGAATATGTCGAAAAAACGAGGTCATAAAAATTATCAATAACCAGCTGTTTTTTTATGCAGCTTAGTAAATACTTGTATAATGAAATGGCCACATAGTCCTAAAAATTTAGTGGCACGTTTTCCTAGTCCTACGCTTGGAAGTTGTCGATACCACGGTAACACTTTTTTCACACCTGCGCACTACGTTAGCTACCTCTAACGAGAATTTTCACAGAGGGAAAACTTGGGCCTCTCGTCGAACCGAACCTATTCACGGAGATTCAGCCTGTTATTAATCACTCGAAAAATCAGGCGGTGGCTGCTGGACTATTATGTGGTGGCACCGTTGTGTGAATGAAAGCAGATATTAGTTGTCATGTTGTATGTATTATTAATCTTGGTAACATTCAATGCAATTCCTAAATGATGTCAATGAAAGAAAAATCTCCAAATGCAGCAACTGACAAACTGATGACAGTTCTCGCAGAGACTTGTCGATGCTGGAAATTGCAGCAACAAATGGCATCATGAAATTTCAGTAATGAGCTTTTTGTCTGAATGACAGCAAATATTAATTCTGCTGAAACATATTAATCAACAAATTATTACTTTTCCTGTCTATGCAACAAAGTAAGGGCTCTCCTGCTAGGCAGCAAAGAAATGCTTTACTGATTAATATGTGTCTGGAGTGAGTACATCTAAGTCGCTATCAAAATGTCCAAAATGTTGTTGAACTATAATTACTATGAACATATACATTTTCATCGCAACCAACCATTACAACACTTGCGATTTCTATTAGATTTTATTTGAAGTTATCACCACAGGAATAATTTGAACATTGTGAGAATTGTTATAATTCGCAAATACCATATCCTACATATATCATCCATAAACAATCGGAGAAAAAATGTTTAACTCGTCAGCAAAGAAGATTTACTGCCTAAGCTGATTTCCTATCCTCGTCATGCTCGGCTATGAACTATCAGCAGCGGCAGTCAATTTACTACTTTGCTATCTAGTCAAACAAATAACTATTTCCTAACATCCTGTTTCGACGATGCAATTTGTCGCTGCAATTTCTCACGGCGACTTGTCGCTGCGAGAAATGTCATCTATCTGTCAGTTTGCATTGCCAAATATTAAAAATTAGCACTGAATGTTACCAAATTGAACGCCTAATATATGATTTAATTCATTTCTAATAATTGATATTGTGATAAAATTACCTACTTGATTCCTCAAGTTTCGAAAAATAATTGAAATGTTCAAAATCAACATTCTTCACAATGATGCCACCACATATATGTGGTTTGCAGCAAGAAATTCACCATAAAAATAACTGAATCACTGCAACTTCGAACCAAAAAATATTCATGCAACTCGAAAAACTTGCATGAATACATGCAATTTTCTGGAGTTGCAGTGACAAATTGCATCGTCGTAACAGGCTACAGCTTTTCTTTAATGCCTAAAAACAACTTGATTCATGGAAATGTCCTTTTCCTTCAGAAATATTCTCAGCACTGTCAATTTTTCCAATCGATTTGCGAAAATATATGTTTATTTTTTCAAACATCAACATAAATTTCCCCTCATGATATGTCGTCATTTGCTCAACGTAAAAACATCCCCCTAATATCAGATGAAAATATTCTACCATTGCAGGAAACGTTCTCTCTGTTTTTTTTCCGGTGATCAGTAACGCCTAAAAATTTGTTTTTTTTTATTTTCAGATCTGCTTGAATACTCATTCTGCAACATGTGTGTGCAATAGTGATAATTTTGAGGATTTCATTCGTGATGCAAAAGTATTCTGTAAATACTCCTCACTGAAATTTCTAGATGTGTTTCAGCATCTCTTCCTCTGAGTGTTCTAATGGAAATTCGATGTGACACGCACTCTAAGACACCCAAATCAAATGAATGAAACAAACGGTTGATTGATTTTGCATTGGGAGAATACATTTATTTCCTAAGAGGTATACATAAGTTTATCTCAGTGCATGAACATGCATGGATAACAAATCCAATCACGAAAACAGTTGAGAAGCCTCAGCTGGTAAAATGGTTATATTTCAGCTTCAATAACATTCATAAATATTTGACAAAACATTAATCAATAGTTGATATTCCAACAGCTTATCAATAAGAATAATATTTATACTACCCTATTTGATTTTGATTTTGAAAGGATGAGAAGTTGAAAATCCACTTAAGTTATGTCTTGATTTCAACTCAAATCCAAGTGTTTGATCTGATGGTGGCGATGAGGAAATGAGCTGAAATCAATAGGGCCTAAAACATGACTTGAGTTGATAGTTCTGGTCACCTCCTTTGTGATATGTCAAAAGGGTCGTTACTTTTACATTCTATCATTCTTATGAGAATTGCATCTTTCAACTGGGATACACTAGTTGAACGGGATTATCCTTCTCTTAACTCTAACAGTATGGGTACCTTTTATATCGTGAAGACACAATTGCACGTGAAGCAACTACTATCTAGAAATATTCGAAACACATTTGATGTACAGGGGTGGGGATTTGAGTTGATTATAATTATTCTTTCGAGAATCTCCTTTTTCATAGCCATGGTCGATCATTGTCTGTGTTCAAGTGACGTCTTGATCCTCATTTCGGTTGAGGATTCACAGCACGTTATTTCCTTTTTTTGCTGCCACTGGGAGTTTTTCACCCATCAGGAAAGGATTCGTCTTCTTACTCTGAGAAAATATAACCTTTCATGAATCATATCCAAAATTGATCTGATCAATATATACATATATGTGTGAGAGTAGCTCATATTGTATTCATATTTGAAGGGTGCCATATGCAAAAGGCGGTAAGTGCCACTTAGTACCTTCACTAAGGTGAACATTGTTACCCTAACAGTATTGTCAAATGAGCAACTATTTCAAAGACTGAAATTTTCTACCATCGTAACCATATTTTTAATGAATAGCTAAGAGACTTTGAAATGTCTGAAGTTAACAATATCTCTTAAGATTACAAAAAGTATCCCAGGCATTTGTGGATCATCGAAAACAAAGTACGGTTCATTAAGGTTCACTCATGCTCTATCGGTCAACAAGTATTATTTGAGTTATGTCTTTGAGTTATCAAGTCACAAAGGCAGGAAAACCTCCAATATGTCGTTTGTGTGATGTGATATTGTGGCAAAATACTCAACAGTGCCACTAGTTCGAAATTATGAGGAAGACAAGTAGGAGGTTTTGTCTGTGAAACTGGCACGATTCGTTATTGTGCAGGGAGTTCGAAACATATATTCCTTCATTTTCGAATTGCTTATACTTATAGTATCCGATGTTCTAGGATTCAATTTCATATCCTCAGTATATTCTCAACATATGAACATGTGGTATGCATATGCGTTATTATCATTAGAAACTTGACTAGGAAATACTATATGCTTAGCGTGTGATGGTGTACATGCATGGTATATACTTAGGATAAATTTCACCCATTCCTGAAGACCTTCTAATTACATCTGC